>CM056741.1:160146310-160629584 GCA_029851415.1 Eretmocerus hayati
GCTTTGAGAGCATCAATAAGGATTATATTTACGCTTGCACTTGGTGGCTGGCAGTGAGTAGTGCGCGCTCGCGAGAGAATCCGGGAGTGAGCGCACCTACGAATAACATACATATATAATATAGTGATGAAATATATTGTGCGAATCGTCTCTGTGGCAAATAATCCTATCTTACGTCTTGATTGTCACTCTGTCATTAAAGGTGCTAGCCTAATTTGAGTCTGGTGAAACATTTCAGTGTTTAGATGTAAACTAATTTTGATGTAGCACGAGGAATTTTCAAATCTATTCACACCAGTAATGAACCTGACTGACAAATTTATCAATTGAAACCTTTCAATGGTACAGAATTACGATTTTGAAACGTCAAGTTGAATGGTTATGGTGAATTTTGGACTAAAACGGTCTTACTCCGAATCAAATTTTCGAAATATTACTGTAGTATTTTAGAGTATATTTTCATGGATCATTACTGTTCGGAAAAAATTGCAACGATTTGAAATGGAACTAAATCCTATTTGCACAATGCAAGAATAGAGTTCCCAGAGAGTAATTGGCGACCGAAACAGCTTCGTAAAAATGCGAAACAGATTTTTGAAAGATCTTAGATAAACCTTCATCGTTCTGATTTGAAGCTTCCCATATTATACAATCTGAGGTGACCAACCTCATGATTTTTTTTATCTCTTCCCATCATTTAGTTTCCTCAATTTGAGCCCGATGTACCCTGTTCTTCTATCTCAGCCTATTTTCACAACTTTGTAGCCAGCTGGATTCGAGCTGAACACTCATTTCTCTCAGATCCTATCCAAGTTATGAACTGGTGTAGAATTTCAATTCTTGGGCTGCATCAAAATCATTGGGATATGAAAAAATTTGCCCATTGCTCCTCGTATTTTTAGATTCAAATATTCATTTTACTTCCAATCTATTTCATGTAAATTATTTCATTATCATAAAGATATCCACACATATGGATGGCTCTGGACGAGAATAGTCAAACCAGGAGAGGTCATCACATCCGGATCACGGATTTGGCTGAAACTCTGGAAATAGTCTTCTTTTAGTGCCAAAAGATGAAATCCAGAATCATAGACCCTAACGACCAAGCGTTTTCGAGCTGCAGCCAAGAACATTAGTATTGCCCATATGGGCCCATGTTAAAAGCCATACATATAGATATACCTGCAATGCTAATGTCCATGACTGTAGCTCGAAAAAGCTTGAGCATTAGGGTTTATAATTTTGGATACCGTTTTTTCGTGCTGAAAGAAGACTATTTCCAAAGTTTCAGCCAAATCCGTGATCCGGATGTGATGACCTCTCCTAGTAAGCCCATTTCAGATTTTCTTATAGTTTTTTCTTTCTCATTTAAGCAATTTCGATCTTCTTCGGATTATTTTGCATTTTCTAAAAGTTGCTTTGGTATTTTAAAAACTGTTTTTCCTATCCAAAAATTTCTCGCATCAAATGGATGGACTCCCGTTTTGAATAATAGCATTAGAATCCTTCTGGACGGTGTTGGCCGGTAAAATAGCCTTATCAAGTCAATCATCTCAAATGAACTGATACCGTTATGGCCCGGAATCATCTATATCTATCTGAGACATCTATCCCCTATAGGAATCGGTCACATATTCGAATTTCTCTGAAATACTTTATGTTCAGTCTCATGTAAAAAATCCAAAGTAGTCATTGAAGATTTTGGAAAAAGAAGAGATAAAGTCAAAAAAATGCAGATCGGATGAAAAATTGTCAACCCTGATCATATCTTTCTCATTCCTTAGCCGATCTAACACCTATACCTGCAGTAGGTCCTTCTGGAATTTTAGAAAGTATGTCTGTGGTGTAGATAAAAATATCTGACATATCTAAGCTGCATTGTAATGAGGCATATGCGCGATTGAATAAGGAATGTTACATGTGGCTATATGACGTTTCCATAGCGGAGCTAAATTACACACCGCGAGTAGATCTCGGAAAACTGACAATTAGAGAGGATGTCGATTATGTGACAAGACGAGAAGATTTCCATCTATTGAGCCAGTTTCCTCCTTCTCATTCTTTGATTCAAATTCTCAGAACTGTCACTCCACATACAATCTTCATTACATGTCTGACCACTCTCGACTTTTTCTACTTACGTTTCAATACGGAATCCGTATGGTGAAGAATTATTATTCCAAGTTGTAATCACTTTCGTATTATTGACTTTTCGATAGGATTCTCAAAACGAATTCTACTATGATGCACATCTTTATAAACTCTGTAACAATGAGAGTATCCAAGTTGCAAGCATTCTTCATTTGAATCAAAGCGTTACTGAGTTGTTGAATTCACGCATGAAATACTTACACATCAATTTTCATCGTGGGTCCATCGTGACAGGAATTTCAATAGCAAACTATAGTTTTTGGGTCGCAAAGAATATTCTTCGCGTATGCTTAACACTGTTTTACTCTCAATGACACATATGACTGACATGAAATGAGATTTCCTTGCAAAATTGCGTATAAGGTATTTTGATTCTTTTGTTAGTTGAATGCATCTATATTTTTTGGACCTGATAGACTCAAATATTCAATTAATTGATGATGCCATTCGGTTGATCCCAAAATAGCTACACCTCGAAAACCTTGGGCTTCACTACACGCTACTATCTAACCTCAAAATCCAACTTTGTCATGCAATTGGATCACCCAGTTTGCATGGGACAAGACAAATAACACTGCTGCACCCAGAACGAACGAGATACCCGCTAAGAATAATTTAAATTCATCCAAAGCGACATCTGCGGCCCTGTCTACTCTATTTTCCTTACCGCACATCCCCTATCCGTCTTTTTTCCGTTTCCCGCACTCCCAACCCAACAACCTCGTCATCCATTCAATTCAATCTTGTACGTATGTATGTAAGTTTACGAGAAGACACATCTCCGCATCCAGAACTGCTTGCAATCCCTCGTTTTCCACACCAAAAATCTTCAATATATTTTCCAGGACCACGAAATGCGTCGTCGTCATTTCTCATAGTAGCCTTTACATATAACGAGATACTTATGTTTCTCTATGTCCGAATGCTATAAAAACTCGGATTGGAAATGTATCCTAGATAGAATCATTTCTAAACGAACAAAATTGACATTTTGGAGTGATGCTGATACGGCTGAGGATACCAGATTTTACAGTTACAAGTGTAAGGCCTTGAACAAGGTTGCGATTCCGCATTGATATCATCTCTAGTCCGTATAACAGCAAGAGTACGCCAATTTATATTTATCCCAAGTTTGGAAGCAATTGTCTGGTATACTGCATTTTTTATGATTCTCTGGTTAGAAAATGTGGATAGTATGGGTAACGGATCATTTGTTAGCTTGTACTTTAGGTTGTGAGAGAGTTAACGAATGCGAATCGGGATTGTTTGGGAGAAAAAAAACGGGACTGTACGTCTGTTTTTAGTATTACAAGTTGCTACTATGTCGTGCGTGCTTCTAGGTTTATTTTGAACGTAACTTGGATAACGAGATGAGAAGTAAGACGGGAAACGGTTTTGCTCTGCTCTCCTTTGACTGATTTGAAATGAATTTTTACGAGATCGTTAGAAGATAGGCTTCTGAGAAAATTCTCTTGCGTTTGATTGGTGTGATTTACTCATTGGTTTATTCGCGAGGTCTTATTGATCTTGAATTATGAACTCTGCGATCACATAACTCTGGAATGTTTTCAGCTGGTATCAAATATTCAACTCGGGATTTAATTGTCTATCTTTCAGGCGGAAAAATAACTTTTCCGTTTAGTATTTTGATTTTTTTTTTTCACATAGATGATGAAATAGTACATTTCGATACGAAGGCGGGTAAGTTGGTTCCCGTACATTGAGGGATATTTTCCGGCCAGAACCGAAAGCGAGGATCGAAATTATCCTGAGAACGCAGAAATTGAGGTCCACGTGTCGATAACTATCTATTCATCATCGCGTAGGAAAGAAAAATTGAAAATCGCACGGGAAGTTCACATTCCCACGCGCAAGATGGGAAATAGTGTTCAATATTCGAACGAGGTCGTTTTTGCATCTTCAGGATAATTCGATCCTCGCCTTCGGCTCTGGCCGTCAAATATCACTCGACGAGAATCAACATTTCTGGTATCAAAATCTACTATTATTCTATTTGTAAGATGGTATGTGACCAAAAATAAACAACCCAATCATGTGGAAATCTGAGAACTATCGGAGCATTTTCCTTGAAAATGGGTAACTGAGGGAAAACGGAAAAACAGACCCAACCACACAAAGCCTCCCACACAGTAGGGTCCTTGTTCTGTGTACTAATGAGATTGTATTGATACCTCCTACGGCGAAAAACACTTCCCATATGCTCATACATTGGGAAGTGTTTTTGTTCGTAGTAAGTATCGGGATTCTCGATGCTCAAGATTCGATGGTTGATCTGGTGAGTCCGTGGAAAAACCAGCAAAAAAATCACGTTTGGGAATTCCTTCGGAAAGATCATGGATTTTACTGAGAGAGTTGTAGTTGATGTTGAGATTTATGATATTTTTTGTCTGAATTCACATCGCAATCTTTGTGATGATTACATTATCAGACCTTGTCATCAGCGAGACTGTCATGGAACATGTTTGAGATTAGTAATCAAAACTTTACATTCCTGATGCGAATATCATTAAGGCGATGCGGTCACCGTGCACGCTGAACTTTGTTCACAGAACTCTCAAAATTCTTTCCATTATGGCCTAAACGACGAGTTATCCAGGCTTTATTATCATCTAACTTGGCCTGGATAACTCTTCGTTTGGCCCAAATCGGACTAGATTTTGAGAGTTTTGTGAACGAAAATGTGCCAATTTGTAGGTTAGAAAGTACCCGCGGGCAAGTTATTCTCGTTTATTAGTGATAGCCTTGTGATTCGTGACAAATAATGAGTTGTCCACCACAATTCAGATGATAATACGTAATGGACAAATCGTCTCCAACTTCGTTTCGAGAAAATTTTTTGATTTACATCCGAATAAGATATAATTTCCGGGTTGCACGGTGACCGCATCGCCTTAAGGATTTTCATGAAAAAGATTTCATAGAATACTTCCAAACTCGTTGCATGTAAATTACAGCATGTATTCCCTCTATCTAATCGTGAAAATGTTCTTCATGAGTCCCTGATAATTTTCTTTCACACATATTCTAGATTTTCGTAGGGGATTTGTCAAAATAAAATATTCACAAACGTAAATTCTTATCAGATGTTTCTGGTTGTGTACGTAAAATAGTTTTTACGAAGATCATAGAATGATAGACTGGTTCTCTTAGCTTTCGACGGGTAATTCTTACACAGAAACCCAAAAATGCAACACGAGATTCCTTCAATAGAAAACAACTGGAAAATTCACGGCCATATATAGGATAATTCTTGTCATCGACGCGCGTCATCGATGATCTTGGGGCCAGGCTTCGAAAAGTACATGCGCCCCCTGGACGATTTTTCATGTTAACCCGTCATTGGGAACCCGTTACTCGTAATTGCAATTCAAAATCAAATGAGAGCAGAACCCGACACAAGAAATAGAATCGCAAAAGCCAGACGCGCAACGGAAATACGACAGAAATTCACTTTCCCATTCAAAACTAAGGATGCGTATAATTGGATTGCACCCGTCTCTCGACGACGAACACCTTCTCTCAAAACTATAAGAGAAAGGACAATTTACGTCTATTTGATGGAAAGACGCTAACTTCACTCTTCGTCACATTGATTCTCATAAAGTTTGTTAGTCCAAAAGGTGTGCAAAGCGAGCAAAGGATGACTTGTGACGTTGAATCTTCCCCAAACGTCTTATTCTCAGTTTGGATAGCTCTTTGATATTGAATGCCTCGTATTATAACATTAGAATTACGAATGATGGCTCGACTCTGTGATGCGTGTGAGATGTATACGTATAAGGAGTAGTTGTTTAAATAGATAGCGTGATTGCGAAAAAAAAAAATTTATTGTCTTATATCCTTACCCTTGTAATTGCAGAACAATGCAGCGCTGCATACTACGGGAAACTTCTAGGAAAGTTATCGCAGTTTCATCACGGAGTTAGCGGAGAAGTTTATGCCGTAGATGCTAGGACGCTGTTTATCAAAGACTTTACTTACGATGGAGAAGGACCAGGTTTGTATATTGCATTATATCGGAACTGATACTACCTACAGTAGCTCTTTTGTATGTCAATTATGGACGTTTAATGGGTTATTATGATGGACTATTGTCGTGAGTCAGAGAGAAATATCCCTTTATCAATTCTCTGATAATTGTAAACAAGTTGGAGATAGAAAATAGAAAGATGGTTCATCAAGGACTATCAAGTTTCTGATTCATTCCAATGTGACTGTTTTGATGTACTCCAAGGGCTTAAGATACGCTATACATAGAGATTTTAACTTTGGAAAGCCGGCTATGACACGGAAAAGGACTTTGCCTGTCGTAATTCACAAAGTAACTTCTCCGAGTGTCTCATATAGGGTGACAGTATGAGTACTTTTGTCTTAGAGAGACTTTCTTCTTTTGTACACTGGATGAATAATGAAGGATCTCTTGCGAGAGTGAAATTCAGACAGTCACAAGGGATTCTTTGAATTTCCAGGCTCGTGTCTCCGTTGTTTTTCGTGGAAAATTACAGGATTTTTTATACCTTCCTCGAAATAAATTATAGCAACGACTTGAACAGTTCAGAAGCGCACATAGAGAATTGTGAATCATTTGATTTATCAGAAGACCCTTGAAGTTGAATCATGAATATGCGCCTCAACATCAGAAAAGTACATGATGATTTTTTTTTTGAAAGGTATTAGACGATATCAGGGCAGAAATTCAGCTCTCAATGAGGAATTTCAAATTCTCAGGATTATTTTCCATTGATAACGGTTGGGGTACGTTTTTTCTCATTCAGTTTTTCTGAAATGAGTTTTTCTAAAATCTGTTTTCCTAATGGAATCCCTTTTCTAAAATTCATTTTTCTAATAAAATGTCTTTTCTGAAGCTAGTTTTTCTAATAATTTTTTTTCTAACAACTTTTTGCCCAATAGCGCGTAAGAATGTAATGGAGCGTACTCAGATCTCCTCATCTAGGATATCTTGCTCTGACTTTGCGAATCAGACCAAAACAATAACAAAGAAGTGAGTGAAGTTGATACAAGCTACATACTTCTCGTAGTGAGTCTATCTTTGTTATTGTTCTGATGTGCTATCATAATTTCTTAGGGGTTATCAATTCTCGATCAAAATTATAGTAATTTAAATGGAAAAGTAAAAAAAATTGCAAAACTCTAGAACTTACTGAAAATGGAAGCTCGTTTGGTGCCTGCTAGGAAAAAAGATTTTCTCGATATAGATGGATACTTATACTACTTCAACATAGTAAGCCAGTATCAAGATCATTCTGATAGGGGAGGGATCCTGGATTATTTGAGAAACATAGGGCACAATATTACAAAGTAATTTGAAATTCACATAGTAAATCATATGGATAACCTCTAATTCAATTCAGTATGCCCCGTGAAATTCGTATATGTACGCTATTGGGAAAAAGTTGTTAGAAGAAGAGTCATTAGAAAAAGTAGCTTTAGAAAAGGCATTTTATTAGAGAAATGGATTTTAGAAAAGGGCTCTCATTGGAAAAACAGATTTTAGAAAAACTCATTTTAGAAAAACTTTTTTTAGAAAAACTGGGCTAGAAAAAACGTACCCCAACGTTAATAACTATTGATATTTTCAATAAATTCATAACGTTTAACAATTTAATCTTACAAAACAAAGCTTTCTTTATTATCATATGTGACTGACTGAACTCTGCTTATTTCTGCTCCCACTCCTGGCTGAATATCCTGCGAGATTGTTCAGGGTTTATTTTTGACACCAAAATCAGATTTGACTCGAACTTTTGTTGCATGTAAAACAGCATGCGAGTCAAGAGTAGGGATAATGAGAAAGAGTACGAAAGAGTCATTTAGATGAGAACGATTGTATTGAAAAGTTGCAGGAGTTATAGTATGACGATCATGGCTACGTGATTTCATTTCTGACTTTGACAAGGCAATCATCTACATTGTATAATGACCACTAATATAATTAGTAGTTTCACAGATTTATTGTTAACTGGAAAGATACATATTTCTTGTCGAGTGGGGTAACGGTAACACTGAAACATAATTTAGGAAGGGGTCTCATCTCTCACTGTAAAACATTCAGATGAACATAAGATTGTAGCTGATCCTGACAATGCCATCGGTGTAGCTCGTGGTACCCCCGAATTTTTCGAGTATTTTATTGCAATTCTATCTTGCGATGAGGATGGATTTTGGACATCAGAGTGGGTATGAAAAGATAATTTACCGTCCTAATATGCGTTTAAAAGGAGGCCATTGTCTGATCCACGCAAGGCACAGAAGATATCATCCAGTAGACGCCATAACATGAATTTTTTAGTGACGATGTCGTGTTCGAGTAATCGAGTTGACGATTGTGATTGAGCGCTCCGGGTGATGCTCATGAGGCCATGCACGAGGTGATTCTCGTCATCTAAAACCCGAGTTGATAATCGTGATCAATAATATAAGGTGATAATCGGAATTAAAAAGTCGAGGAGATGCTCGTGATCCAGGATTTGAGGTAATACTCGGAATCAAAAATTCGAGTCGATGATCGTGATCACTCGAGGTGATACTCCTAATCCAAGAATCGAGGGAATATTCGGGACTCAAAACTTGAGGTGATATTCAGAATCAAGAACCCGAGGCGATGATCGTAATCCAGAAGCTGAGAGGATACTCGGAAATGAAAACTCAAGGAGATGCTCGTGATACAGGATTTGAGGTTATACTCGGAATCAAAAGCTCGAATCGATGATCATGATCATTTAAGGTGATACTCCTAATCCAGAGATCAAGGCGATGTCAGGGATTCAGAGTTGGAGACGATATTCGGAAGCAGAAACTCGAGGCAATCCTCGTGACCACTCAATGTGATATTCATAATCCAGAACTCAAGGTGATGCTCGTAATGACTCAAGGTGATACTCATGATCCAGGATTCGAGGAGTCACTCGTAATACACAACTCTAGGAGAAACTCTTAATCCAGAACTTGAGATGATATTCGAGATCAAGAACCCGTGGCGATGCTAGTGATCTAGGACTTGAGTAGCACTTGGAATCAAAAACTCGAGGAGATGTTCGTGATCTAGAATTTGAGGTGAAACTCGCAATCGAGAACTCGAGGCGATGTTCGTTATCATTCAAGGTGATACTCGGAATCCAGGTCTCGAGAGAATGTTCGTCATGAAGAACATAAGGTGATTCTTAGAACCAAGAGCTCTAATAGGAGATCCCCGTGATTCGAAACTTGGGGTGTAATACTCGCAAACAAGAATTCGAGGTGATGCTCGTTACCACTCTAGGTGATACTCGTGATCCAGGACTTAAGGTGATGTTCATGACCCAAAACTCGAGATGATATTTGAAATCAAGGGACCGAAGTGATACTTATAATCTAGAACTCGAGGAGATGCTTGTAATGCAGACCCTGAGTGACACTCAGAATCAGAATATGAGAATATACTCGTGATCCAGAACTTGAGAGGATACTCAGAATCGAGAATCCGGGACGATGCTCGTGATTACTCGAGGTTAACTCATGATCCAGAGCTCAGGGAGATGCTTGTAATCCAGAACTTCAAGTGATATCCGGAATCAAGTGCCCGAGGTGATACTCGTTATCACTCAAGGTGATACTCGTCATCCGAGACTGGAGGTAATACTCGTGCCCAGAACTCTAGATGATACTTGAAATTAAGGAATTGAGATGACACTCCCTAATTCAGAATTCGGGGAAACGCTCTTGATCCAGAACTTGAGATGATACTCGTAATCCAGGGTTGAGAAGACATTTGTTATCACTCCAAGTGATACTCGGAATCAAGAACTCGAGGAAATGCTCGTAATCTGGAAATGGAGGTGATACTCGCAAACCAGAATTAGTAGCGATGCTCGTTATCACTTAAGGTGATACTCGTACTTCAGACCTCGAGGTGATGCTCGTGATTCAGGACTTGAGTGGCACTCGGAATCAAAAACTCGAGAGATGCAATTTCATACACGAGGTGATATTTGTTATCTAGAAACCGAGGGGATGTTCGTGATTCAGCACATGAGGTGATACTCCTAATCCAGAACTCGATGGATGCTAGTGTAATTCAGAAGTTGGGGTGATGCTCATGACACAGTACTCATGGTGGTAATCGAGTATTCAAGGTAACATCCTATCCGTGATCAAGTGCTCGAAATGATGCTTGTGATTCAGAATTCACGGTGGTGATTGTGATCCAGTATTAGGGGAGATACTATACGCTTCAAGCGTCTTGAGTTTTGGGTCATTGATATCAACCCGAGTTCTAGATCACACGCAGCACCTTGAGCTACTCTCTGGATTAGGGTGCGTCCACAAATATGCATATGCATGCATATGCAGTGCACACGTGCGCACCCGCAAGGGGGGTTGGGCATGGTGCCTCATCCCCGGAGTCTGACGAGCTCCCGGCCCCAGTCATCGCCCGCCGAAGCGAGGAGACCGCACATCTCCATCCGGCACCACGGGAGTGGGTGAGTCTAGGGACTCGTATTGGAATTGTCCTCGAGCGATAACAATGCGAGACCGAAAGACTCATCCATCATCCCGAGGGACTCTTTGGACTCTCAGGAAGCCTAAAAAAGTCCCAAACCCCCCCCCCCCCCCCCCACCGAGGGGTGGGCATCGGCCTTGTGCTGGGGGCTGAGCCCAGAATTCGGTAGTCGGGGAGGAGGACTGAGTCTTCATCGAGCCTGGCTCGGTGTTGGCCATCCTCCAAACCGACGCGCTGGCAGGGCGTATCCCTGCCCCGCGCCCATGGGGGCAAGCCGGGGTGAGGGTCAAAGCCAGGCACCCGGGATATAAAAGTTAAATTCCTGCACACGTGCGCATGTGCAGCTCATCAAAATCAGACCGAAAACATTGAGTTCTTCTTTGGATCACCCGGTAACGAAGCAAAGACACAAATCGGTTCAAATTGGAAATTCACTGATGTAAGCCTACTAATCTTTGCTCAATTTCGATCAGCTCCACATGTGCACGTATGCAGTACGTATGCATCATTTGTGGAAACACCCTTATCAGCATCACCCTGAGTATTGGATCACGAACGTCATCGTGAATACTGAATCACGACAGTTCCACTCGACAGCTGCTGTATGGTTAACAACCGGATAATTGTCGTGTGCCTCACGTGAATCAAGAACTATCTTTTGTCCCTGATCCAGAGATGGAAAATCTAGTATAAAAAATCTCTTTGATAAATATCCCTTGGAATTGAGGGTTTACGAGCAAATTTGATAGCACTCTCACAAAAACGCATAGTTTCTTGAGGATTAAAAAAAAATTCCTCCTGGGGAGAGATTTTCTTTCAAATTATGAGATGGTGTCAATTTTCGGCTCAGTAAGGAAGAGTCTTGAGAGTTTAGGAGAACGCATTTTTTGTAGTTTTCCTCACTAAATTACTATCCCAGAGTCTAAATGTATTGCACACGAGCAGGAAGTTCTGATATTCTAGGACTATTTGGGGATAAAGGTCAAATCAAATGCTTTGTTAACATACAAAATTTTGACAAAAATTTTACATATTGCATCGAAAAATCCGGTCATAAAAGACGTGAAATCTAAGATTTGCAACGTGGGTCTTCGCTTGTCTATAAATTGATACAAAACTGGATGTGAAGCTCCGCATTGTAGGACCACTCCAAAAACAAATGAATTAATGATTTACGCGTTTGCTTGGAGATCAGTTCTTTGTAATCCTATTTCTGTCATCAATTGCTCTCTCCGCCGGAATCAGTGAATATCGCTCCCACTCACTGATTTGCAGTGCATATGCACTGATTTCCAATGAATTTTACTGCGAATCAGTGGATTGATCACTGATTCCAACGGAGAGAGTGGATTTTAGTATTAATCTGTTACCACTAGACAAATCCTTGAAATGGATTGAATTCGTGGGCTTTTTGGAACATTTTTCATTCTAGCTCTTGAAAGTTGAACCAAAATGGAGGATGATCTGAAGTACCCACATATTAAATTCATTCCAGGAATTCTTTGATCAGTCTGGACACAAACTTTGATTGAACTAGTAACCAGTGAACATACTTGGTTAACTCCTTTTTGGGTCATTTGGAAATCCGCCATGATAGATTGTATGTGATTCCGAACATCTCCCGAGCAAATCTGAGTAAAAATAAATTGGAGAATGCACCGTTGTGCTCCTCAATAAAAATACATGCCTGTTGGTGGACAATGCCAAATAAATGGTTTCAAGTCAAACACTCTCAAATTTGCACAACTTATACAAAATGTATCGGTCACGAATTCTTGTCTCGCTAACGCGTCTCACCGAGTTAATAACCCACGCAAAATATAAGCCAGTACAGGATGCTATACACTGCACTATACGTATGTATAATATAAGATAGACGGTATAGCCGAGTGCAAAAATGTGCGTCAGCACAACTCAGCATCCGGAAAAGCAGGGCAAGTGCATGAGACTCAGATACGACCAACCGCCCGAGTAAAGCAACGTTATAAACTTTCATGGCTCGGCTGGCCTTTTAGTCATGCACTACACATGCAAATATATTTCCTTACTCTTTGGTAGAGGGTATAAAAAGGAAGAAACGAGATGAAAGACTCTCGAAAGCCGGTGAACTTTCGCTGGACCGTGCCTCGT
The DNA here is from genome assembly GCA_029851415.1 of Eretmocerus hayati. NCBI lineage: Eukaryota > Metazoa > Arthropoda > Insecta > Hymenoptera > Aphelinidae > Eretmocerus > Eretmocerus hayati. The sequence continues at coordinate 160,159,116 of CM056741.1, forward strand.
TTAAATATTATCATTCCAAAGCGGGCCCGGTATATCACACACACATATATACACATTAAACAGCCTATATACACTCTATATACATGTGTTCGTAGATATCTATGCATTCTCTAGACCGAGAGTGTCTACTCCTTTCGCCAAAGGCGTGGATAATGATAATTGACACTTGTCGATGTTTTATCACGGTATTCGTTGAGTTTGGATGGTTGCAACCCAGGTTGATGCCCTCTATGATGACTACGATGCTCAGGGTTTGAGTAATTTTGTCAATATACTCGGTTTTTTGATGTTCCATGTCGATGTATAGAAAGTTTGCTTGTGCATTTTTGACAACAGCCGTCAATTTTTTGCGAGGGCCTCGTAACTTTTCCTCTCATTTTGCTGCGGTCTGCTCTCACCGCTTATACTCTACCACTGCTGCTGGTCCTCATCCACTTTTTCTGAAAGTCATATTGGCATCAGCTCTCGACTTACTTTATTGATACTCTTTTCATGTTTTTTTGCTATGCTATCTTTTTTTCATTTTGATGGGCGGTGAGATGCACCGCGTTGGTTTTTTTGTCTGTTGGCTGTTGTTTTGGTCAAGATTTATTAGACTTGCGCCCTGGGCGATATTGATGACTTTTTCATTCCTTAAATTTTTTAGTGGTGAGCGCACGCCAATCTTTTAGTGCAGTTTTTTTTATAACTCCTATTCGTCAATACTTGATGATGAAAAGTCTACCGTTTCGGACTTTATTCTTCTTCATTGTAGATATATCTACACGATGGTATTCGTGTATTTCTAAAACCATTCGAGACACGCGAGAGCTTTGCTCTCTGATCTACGAGCAATTTTATTTCAAGTTGTGAAAGCTTGAATAAAACAAGAGAATTTGTGGGTATTTTCAGTTCATCTTTTGTGTGCTCGCGCGTTCGCGAATATTGCGCAGGGAGATGAGTGAATTAATCACAATTGAAAACACTGGATTTCATTTAACTTTTTAATGAAATAGAAAAACTTATGTTGACTAGAGAAACGTAAAAAATTGGTTAGGTTAGACGTTGTTGTGCTCGCTTCATGAGCATGAGCCAATCTGACTAACGGTTTACATGTTTTTGTCTGCTTGACAACGCGTTGCTAACAAAATTGGTTACAGTTGAATCGAATTACTTTCACTGGTGGCCAATTGCCCACAGACACACTGTCTGCGATAAGGGCCTTTTATGCACGAGAGGCGAAATGTAGCCACGGATTAAAAACCCGTGCTATGGCCGGGGACACCGGGACCACGTCCCTCACGTCCTAGCGAGAGTAATTCAAAGAAAAGTCATTCAAATATAAATAAAAGATTCAACAGGATTTTAGATTTGAAGCGAACACATAATTACAATTTTACAATTACAATTACATGATTACAATTACAATATTCATTGTACGTAATGTATACGTAATGATTAAATTCATGGATTTCATTTTCATTTCCAAAATTTAAATATTCAAAATGTACATTTCACATATTCTCAATAAACTAAGATTGAAATTTCAACTCTTGATAACACAAATATTTCATTTCAATACTTTTAACCGTTAAAATAATAAATTGAACTTTGGAAATTTCTTCTAGGTAGAAATTCGATTACGCCGAAAATAGTTGCTGAAATGAACAATAAACTGATCGGGAACATTTTGTGAGCAAAAATTTCAGAAATCGACTAAGAGGCCGAAAGCCGTTGTGGTCAAACATTCAATCCGTTCACAATTTTTGTATCGTCAGTAAGACAAATCTGAGATTCAGAATATGTTACTCTGAAGAAAATAGAACGAAAAATCAGAATGTGAAAATTTTGAGAAATGTTTGATCTTTTCATTTATTGCATTGACAGAGGTTCTTGGCATTTTCCAATATTTCCAAAGATTTGGAAGGGAATAGTCCAGCATTCATGGTAATTGATGTTGTCGAGAATACAATGAATAGATTGAAACTAATGATCGAGAACATTTGTTGATTGTGAACTCATTGCATGACTTTTATTTTTAGCTGCATGGTTCTACGGTGGGACTGACAAAACTGTAGGCCGAAATGGATTCAAAATTCCGGACGAACAAGGAACGTGAGTAAATACCTCTTCATATTACGTATTTACCCTCAAAATTTCAATCCCAACTGATTAAAAAAAAAAAAAAAAAAAAAAAATCTCGTTTTGGGACTTCAAATCTTTCAGATGGAATCCTTGGAATAGCTCAGATAAAAGATAATCACATTTGAAAAAATAAAACAGTTAGAAAATGGTTCAAGAGATGAGAATTGACACTTGACACATTCATAACCAATCTGTTTGCAGTTCTGAGTCTGCAATAATCCAGCATCATTTCTCACAATTTCATTACGGAGACACTGCGGGAAAATATCCTTTATTTTGTGCTTACTTGCAGGTTGAACGTTCTCAAGCGGTACAGAAAGAAAGACATTACTCTCACTTTGCCTGAGGGGCAAACTTTGAACAAAATCAAGTGGTTCTCCGTGTACTGCGATGAGTTTGCTGTGAGTATACACGTCTGAATAAATACAAACCGTATATTTAGTTTTATCTACCATGTAATATACTTCTGACTTCATACTCTTCTCTGGCTCACGTTTTCCTGCATTTTTCACATTGATAAACTGTCTACTCTGCAAAAAAAAATATCCTCCAAAAGGTTACAGTTTGAGTACAAAATATCTCTAACTGCTACATTTGGATGAACAGTATCATAGAGATTTTTAGTTGGAACATATATAGATACATTTAGTCACTCTTCGAGATAGTTGAGATAATTTTGAAATTGTTCACACGCAATGAGCAGTAAACTTCATAATTCATGTTTTCAAAATGGAAATAGTTCATGCTTTGAGAGTTGGGGCAACTAGCGAGACCATTAGATATTTTGAATGATTGAATCTTAGGAGAAAAGTTCGATTAAGCGAAAAATTGTCATAGTGAAACTATTTGGAAAAAGGACCTCCTATACGAAGTAAACTGTTCCAATACATGCTGTTTTCCATAAAAATTTAAATTTTGCGATGACAACTTCAGCCTTCAATGAAAGCGTCAAAATTCGTTACGATCTATTTTCCCAACAGAACAATCATTATCCAAAATCAAGGTTATCAGGCAAAGGAAAGGATAATCAATCTCAAAAATGTACCAAACTCATTTCGAACCGTTATGTTTACTGTACAGCTCTTTGGTATTTGGAGTGGGATCATAAATCGTAAAGAGGTTTATGCATAACATAACTTCTGAGAAGGAATAAACGTTGAGACGCTGAGTTCCATCATCGCTCTCGAACTAAAAAGAGCTACCCAAAAATTGTGAATGTTTCTCATATGTACCTACCTTCTACGAAAAATAAAACGGCATTTGCAAAGTTATACGATTCACGCGGATTTTGATTATTTCTTGTATAAGATGACAGGATACTGATACGATGAGATCGAGGAATTATCAGACATGCTAACGAACATTTCTGAATTTTCCCCTTCATTTGCAGTGCTTATCGCTTAGTTCGCCTTTATATTTTGTCTTGAAAATCTTTTCTTTTCATTAGACTTGAAGGTTCTGGAAAGGAAGTGCTATGCCATTGAGGTTTTAATGATTGTCAAAAAATTTTCTAAGAAATCGTTGGATGCAAAAATTTTCCGGATCGAAATTCGTGATTTTTTTGCATCCGGTGTCAAAATTGGATCTGATTATAAAGAGGCTGGTACTGAGAGATGAATAACAACGTGGAGGCCTTTGCATCGGCACCAACTGATACCACGGGCTAAACCAAATTCTTAGTCGGGGATTACAATGATACAAACATAAAGATGATGTATTGATCAAAAATGAGTACGATGAACTTTTGATGATTTCAGGTGAACTTTGGTGACGTTAAAATACCACGAAATTTTGATTATCCAAGACCTCAGAAACTGCAGGGTCTTAGTGGGATCCATGGCGTAAGCTCCGAGCCTGTAGTTGTCGTCGATGCACAGACTCTTCTTGTTCCTGGTTTCACTTACGATGGCGAAGCTCCAGGTAGGGAGTCGTTGAGATATAAATAGAAAAGAATTGACATTGATTACACGAATCTCTCTATTATCTCACTGATACTTATTTTGGTGGTTTGAATTATTCGAACTGTGTACGTAGATGGAAAAAAATTAACCTGAATTTGAATATAATGGAGAGGGTTTAGGGAGTATGTGTAATGAATCTGGTGAAACACTAATTGTAAGGAGTACTGTCGAATAAAAATCTTGATTCAAGACAACACTCGTAGTAATTCAAGCTGTCACTTATGCTAATATGATGGAAGGTTGGAACTACTGTAGAGGATACGCAAAATTTCCCATGTCAACTTCACTGCAATCGATCTATTACCCTAAGTTTTGAGAAAAAATATTGAAAGAATGGCATGGCAGCTCGTTCAGGAAATCAGGTGATATAAATAATGATTGATAGCTCACGAACATCCATATCAAGTGCACAAATTCATTACATGCTTCACAACCAATTGAAAAATCTCATAATGGGAATAAAACAGTAGCAGAGCTTTTATCACTAACTCAAGCACCTTCATTTGAAATTAACACAAATGATAGTTATGGTGAGATTATATCTGCATTACATCAATCGAACGCAAGTAAGCCCTATAATAAAATCAAGCAGGGTTAGAAACTCTGTAAGAATGGTTGACTCGAGTTTTGAAACTTTTGTTATTGACAATCACCTTAAAACTTGAGCTTCTCCGCCGGGAATCTTTGGATGTGAATTTTCCCCCAGCGAAATTTGAATTCGGGCTCGTGCTTCAAAACTTTGGCCTGACCAAGTTCGTATACCCGCGAGAATCAGAACTCGAGAAGTGCAAATTTCCATTTTCATGCCAGATCTCGTCTCTACGGATATGAAAGCTCACATTTCGACAGCATTTCTACATTCAAAGTGTCAAAAACTAGTACTGAAATCAGAACTTTGATTATTACCATTTTCTAAATATTTTTTGACACGAGCTCTTTTTTGAGTCATTTTACAAGGATATTTTAAGGTATAATTTTTTCTTGATAAGGATCGTATTCATAAGTTGGAATTTATCATTGCAGATGCCAAATTCTGGGTGGGTAGTGGTCCCAATCCATCGCCACAAGGAATTCGGGTTCCCGATGAAAATGGAAAAGAACAGCCGTTGCGCAGATACGATCGCAAAACTATCGTGTTGACTTTGCCAAACGATCTGACGGTACACCAGCTGGGCCACTTTGGAGTCTGGTGCGAGGCTTTTACGGTCGATTTTGGACATGTGCAGATACCAACTAGTCTCAATGTGCCACCTTCTTTAAAAATGCTCGGCGTATCGCCTCAGGTAAGCTGTATACCAAAATTTCATTTCATATTTTCCAAGCTAGCTTATAATACTTTCCGGATTCTAAACTAATAGAAGAATTCTGACTGCAACCCTGTTCAGATAGGATTGATTTAATCCGGGTATAGTATAGAAAGATAGATAGGGAGGCTATATGGTTCTTAAATATATGGAAGGGGATCGGAGGAAACTTGAAGAATGCGCCGAGCAGACTGAGACTTGTAGGACTCTCGCTTCTCCTAATGGGATAACTTTTCTTCTTCCGTTTGGATGAAAGTTTTTTTGGGATTTGAAAAATTTCACCTTATGCGTACAGTGTGCTACTGGATATCTTCTACCTCTTTCTAGATCGAGTATTTGCTCAAATTCCGGGAAACGAGAAGATTCTTTAGGATCAGGCTGTCGAGTTGCAGCTGAGTTAACTGTGGGGTTGATATTTTCTTAGATGAGGGGCAGAAGTTTCACGCGGAAAAGTTCAGCTAGAGTTTCGTGAGAGTCTGGCTTTGCAAGATTGTGCAAAATATAAGAAATATTTTTTTGCTTCTTTTATTGCTGCTAATTATTCATCACAAATCGCAATGGAAAAATGAGGAAGAAGAAACTTTGAACACCTCAAACTATTGAAATGTTTAATAGTTTGAAGTGTTTACTAGTACTAGTACTTCGTATTCGCGGATATAAATATCTTACTTTTACCGGCTAATGATGAACTTGATTATCTGCGGTAAGACTAAAGCATTCATATCCCTCCCATCAACCATAATCAAATTTCTCCCAGAGAATGAGTTAATAAGTCCTATGGACGATCAATTTCTTCAACGGGAGTTTTTCAATGACGAAAAAAAAATACAGCGAATCATAAGATTTCGATTATCATCGTTGATATCGACTGATTTGTGTAGGTTGTTGAATTCAGACCCTTTATAAAGAGACAAGTAGGGAAAATTGCTATCACATTGGGCTGTTTGTACAAAGTCTTATTTATTCTGCTCAGGCGTTTGCTTGTTTCTCCTCTTCCTCTTCTTTTCTTATTTTCCTTCCTCAATCTCGCCTCCAAATCGGTCAGAGGTTGCCAAAGGCTATCAAAGCAAATCGCAGAGATGGGATGGCAGATTGAAAGTTGCTCTTTTCTGTATTGTTTGAGCGCCAGACGTTTACTCACACTTCGAGCGATGGGTTAAAATAGTTTTAGAGAGCACTGTGCGGATATTGTGGACACTATTCTGATATTTCTGTTCGTAATAATTAAAATTGAATTTGGCAAATTTTCTGATCAACAGCCTCAAGCTCACAGAAATGTTTTCTCAATCTACACTGTAAGAGTAAATTCTCGAAGTAAGGTAAAATTGTACTGAATCACAACAAATCCTCTAACGCTGCTGATGATATTGATTCTAAGACGGTTGATCTGATTTTAAGAATTTCTTCTTACAGTGTACTTACAGTTGAGGTGTGTCAAAATTCAGCCCACCCCTCAATGTCTCGTTTTCTTCTTCGTTTAGAGAACTCATGGTGGCAACATCTTTAGCCTCAGAAAACATCGTTTACAGAACATTGAAAATTGAATAGGTCCTCTCGAAAACTTTTCTTCTAAATCCAAACTCGTAAAATTCCTGAAATTCCAAATACCGATCCGTGCGCTCGAATCTGATACCACAACTAAATTTTTCCCTTGCCACGGCAAGATTCCAGGTTCGGGTCATCTTGCGATTTTCGACCACTCTCGGCTGAAAGGGAAAAATCTTACGGGAAACTCATGAGATCTCGTGATTCCTCAATCCTTAAATTTCCTCTTTTGCGAACGAACATTCATTTTTTCTACTCCTTTTCATAGCTGAAAGCGTGTCTGGCCAGTCTCGGAATTTTCTACTGAAAGATTTAGAAGCCTTAACTACTCATTTCCACACTCTCTATTGCTTTGAGATTCCTATTGACCACGCTGATAGGAATTTCACAGCTGATCAGTTTCATGATTTTACTCTATCTACTCGTTTTTCCATTTGTTAATTCACGGATTCTGACCCCCAGCAAGTGCAATCTCATGATTCTGCATAATTCTGAGATTTGGTGCATCAGTCCAGCACATTATTAACTGCCCACAGATTCTTAAATACAGACTTATAGTTAGATTGAAATATGGTTTGTTGGAAAATTCGTAAAGCGGTTTTGAAAATTATCGGTAAAATGGCAACATTTGTTCAAAAATTTTTCATGTTGTGTTTCGCAGACTAACCGAAAGTAATTGAGTGATGCAATGTAAAAATAAATTAGCCTACGGGTTAATCAGATCATTTTGACTCAATCCATGGAAAATGGCCTTCTTCCTAGAAAATGGTCATGTCATAACAGAAGAATTTTTCAAAAAAGAAATTCCAGTACACGAATTGATTTCTCTTTGAATAACTCAAGTAGAAAGAAAAGCAAATAAAAAGAATTTCATTGACTAAGGGAATCTTCATTTTGAATATATTGCTTCACCTGCATTGCTGATATACTTCTTTCTCAATTTTTGACTTCTGAATGGAGAAGATCATTGTGTTAAAGACTCAGAATTTCTTTACTGAATAAAATTATCCTCCCGCGCGTTTTGTCCGCTGTTTATCACCAAAAAAACTTCTTCAGAAAATTACCATTTATTGTTTTTAAACTGAATCTGTTAAAAATAAGCTTTAGTTCACGAGGGTCTATCTAGGATCCAAGTAGACCCTAGTTACTCACGTGCCTATGAATTCAATAAGGGTGATTTTTCATGTTCATTTTGGATCCTCGACGAGTCACTCCATAATCCACTCCATGAGATTCCAAATCATTCCAGAGAGAAGTAATTAAGAATCTCGACTCTCGAATAAGCTCAGGATTTGATACTTCCTCAAAGCTTAGAATCGAGTATCAAGAGAAAGAAAAACTATAATTTATCGCTCTTCTCGATCCATCAACGAGCCCATGATTCACTGCCCTCCTTTCACAATCTTCGATCAAAATCTTGTTCTCTCTTTTCGCAAGCTGGCTACAACCCTAGTTCAACTAACATAATAATCTACGCCATCATCATCAAAAATCGACCCTTTTGCTGTACATGTTAGCTCTCCCTCGCATCTCCAATCACTTTGACGTTCACATATATGTATCTCAATGCCATCGGAATGCCATCAATCATTGCCGATTCACTGACACTATCTCTCTTCCTTTATACATACATATTATATAATAGTATATGTATGTATGTATGTATGTACGCCTCATCAGCATCCTCTTCATGTGCGCATCTCACATAGTATACGCCTGTTGTCCAACATAAAAGATATATTATCAAAAAAATTGATCGTCGTCGATGAAGCTAGCTCAGACTGTATTAGAACACAAGCCATGTGTGCTTCGCTTGTGTTGCAGACTGGATCCAATTCAGCCCTACATCAACAACAAACTGCTTCAGCCAGCTCACAATCATCTACAAGGGTCACCCAAACACGTCGAAAACCAGGAAATGCCAACACCATTGCCAGTGCCACAACCAGTCGAACAACGTCAACAAGACCAATACGTCGAGGTGATGAAAAAACTGAAAAACCAACGACTTATAGGCCACCTTCAAGACGTAGAGTCAACGTAACTCCAAGGTCAACAACTACAACCACTACCATCAGGAGTACTAATGGAAATACTCAACGTGCTACACGTACACGAGCCAATTCCAGAATTACCACCACTACAAGTGCTAGCACCCTAAGGACTAGTACTACTACTACTACTACTCCGACTACGACTACTACGGAACGATATAGAATTGAACCAGCAATCTCAGTTGGAGCAAAAATTTTACCATCGATGTCTCATGGAGTACAAATTTTACCAGCAGTGGATTATAGAATGCATTTAGATGGAGCAAATGCTAGATTACATCAATTGAGAGATGATAATAACTATGGTGGACAACAGGCTTATCGTCATCAAGAGTTGCAAAGGCGTTTTGATCCGGTTGACGATGCGAGACAATTTTATTATCAACAGAATCAACCACATCCGCGTCAATTTTATCCTGATCCTTACGGGCCTTACTATCCCCAGTACTGAACAGAAAGGAATTTAATGAATTGATGAGAATTTTTAAGGCAAATGAGAGTTTGAAATTTTGAATACTTTTGCAAAGTGAATTTTTTATTTTTTGGACATGTGAGTTTGCGATGAAACTGCGATCACATTCCGGTCCGCGAATCGATGATGATGGCCTGCGTGGTATTTGCTCAAAGAAAATGATACATTTGTCTGAATCAGGAATAATTTTGAGAACACTATGTCCAAAAAGGTTCCAGCTCAAAAGATACAAAATTTGCCAACTCATTCATTGATCCCTTAGCCAATGTCTGGATTGCATTGACCGCTGGTCATCACTCCAGCCAGATGACCCAAACGAATAATTTGATAATATTTCTCGAAGCTGCACCAATGAACTCTTCCAAAATACATATCCTAGAGTAACTTCTTTTGATTCGATCAAAATGGTTTGAGAATTCTCAACCATTTGGTGACCCAAAATTAATCCAAATTCTATCAAATATCTCAAAAATGCGAGAAAAAAATCAAATACTCGACTCTCTTTTCACAAATAATCTTATTATGAAAAATGAATCGAGTAGCATTTCGGACATTTTGACTTCTGCTATTTTCGTCCTCTCTGATCTTTGTTCGAATTGTGTGTCCGTATTATTAAATCGCTAACGGATACGAATGCGGTTCATTATCCATACAATGACAGATTAATCGGTTCCATCGAAAATATTCCCTATCAGAAAATTTGGATTATTCATCCAGATTTAAGTTGGTGATTTTTCAACACCAGTCACGTCATCAAAGTTATGACATACATATCTGAAATAAGGTATAGACCAGATTCAAAAACCATTCTGAGAAAATCTCTCGCGTCTACCTTTTGTTAGTATCGGAATGAATGAATAATCAATAAGACTCCAATACACTGTATAAAATGTGAATTGTCTAAATTCCTTCTCGTTGCCAAAATAATTTTGTATCAGATTGACTAAGATAAAAAACGTGATCATCTAATATCAATTCAATAAATTATTTCAACGTTCAAGTATGAAAAATTGTCTCGAGCTCACGGGCAAAACCATTAATTTCTCTTTCATTGAGCCAAACTCACAGAGACGTCCTGAATACGAGACGAGAAACTCGGGCAAAATTTCATCCAGAATCCAAGATATTCCTCTCACAAACATCGGCCACTTTTTCATATCTGACGTCAGGGTTGCGGAGAATTAGATTTTAGCTCCAATTTCTCCGTGATATTGTCAAGGGCTCATTAGGTACTTGTCCGAATTCATTTCACACATTTACGAATTAGTTATTCATTAGGCTTGTCTGCTTCCTCCCACGCATTCAATCATTCATGTATTCCGGATAGAGATTTTGACGAATTCGATCGTTTTGTGTCAACAAGGAAAAAGATTTTTATTTCAAAAAGGCACAGCTTTTCATGCCGTACAATTTTCAAATTTCAATTGTAAATACAAACAAGCAGGCAAGCATGAAAAATGAAATGAATATTCGACGGAATTTTTACACACAAGACCTGTCACGAATATTAATATTGGTAAAGCACAATGGAAATGATTGCACAATGGTTTGAATTGAAAGAAGCGTTGAACGATTGTGAGTACACACACATTCAGATTGGAATAATACAAAATTGTGATCAGAATACATTTTTCCGAGATTTTTGAAGAAAAATGTACTCGTTCAGCATATTTGACGTAGATTGTGTGAGGGTACAGATCATTTTTCATTGAAAAGCCATATAGTAATTGATTCGTCACATGATTAAAGAAAGAGAATGATCGAGGTAGGCACTAATTAATAAGAGCCGGATTTAAGCGGAAGTTTGGTGAGGTGATTTTTTTGGATGCAACATAGCGAAGCATCTAACGAGATGCTCATTTCTCAAGGATGCATATTCATAGAAAAAAAAATCGCAATCACGAATCACTTCAATATTGTGCTATGTATCTTGATGGTAATGCCAAAGTGAGTGCAATCACGAAGGGAACCAATGAGAGACACATGTATACCTTGGAGAAGAAAAAACCTAGCCATAATCTCCTTATTCAGACAAAATGAGTCTCATCCGATTAAAGAATTTCTTCTGGTGGTGCGGCACTCGGGTACACTCTTTATTGAAAGGAAATATTTCAGTTCACATCTTTAGTGGAGGAAATTGAACATTTGGTGAGCTCTGATGTTGGGGAAAAATTGTGCCTTGTACTGTAGCCATAACTTCAAACCTGTGCATTCCTTAGTTTTTTTGTGTGGGCATAAATGTCGATGCATTTTTCGAAGTTGTTTTTAGGTAAATGAAATGTATCAAAACTAAATGACATAGATTGAAAAAAGGTTCTTGATGTATCTCTCTGTCTATAGGAAATTGAAGTCATGATATAACATCATGTGAGATTAATGATACGTAGATTTTATAGTAATACTATTGATGCCATAACGTGTCTTACGCATTATAATAAGTGTGGTGCTGTATTTTTATTCTTTTGGAAACTCATTTGTGTCATCTTTGATAGAACATAAAACTTGAATGCATCAGAATTGTAGAATTCATGATCATTCTCAGATTGTAAGGCTCTCAAAAAATTCTAATAAAATTTCTGAAAAAAACTTGGAAAAAAATTTATCGAATCCGGTAACAAATGACTCAGAATTGAAAATACCTTCGGAGAATTGAAAGAAGTATTCCAACTTACAAGTTAGCCAAATCATCTAATTGGTCAACTTTTTGATTCAGAGTTGCGGGTCACACTCGAATGTCTTCCTGACTTCTTTTCAACTTTTACTCTCATGTCCCGTTTCCACATTTTCTTTTCTTCCAGTCTAAGCTGAATTGCGAGGTACTGTCGGACGATTCGGCTTTTGAGGTTCGATGGGCCGTTGCCGGGGACAGTATTGTCGTCCAGCTTGTGAGAAAACTTGGTAAGTTTCTTTCTTTTAGTTCTTGTTCTGTTTTTAGTGGAAGAGTGTGTTTTGTCCTGAATTTGCAATGATAATTCTGAGGAATCCCAGCTGGAGGACGGACATGTGGTGACTGTGCTGGTGAGGTTGAGTGTGAGCGTGTAACTTTTACATATTGCAGATAGTTGTAAACCCAGTTTTATTATAATAGATCTATGATACGGACGTATTTCCGAGCAATTTTTTGCAAAATTTTGTTGTGTGCGTGTGTGAGATAGAAAGAACATGACAAAAAATCCCTTAAAAGTCAGATAGATTTTTCATCCTGAGCAAACACCTTTATGTGGAGCTGTGGCTAGCAAGATCCATGAAAAATAAGCCACATTGTTTGAAATCACTTGATCACAGGTTCAAAAAATTTAAAGATCAATATAGAGTCTAATACTTAAAATCTGTGCATGAGTATAATTCGACTCTGTAAATATTCATGAGAAGTGATACGAACAAAAATATGACGTAGAAGTACTGACTAACGATATCACAACAAGAGTAGTGACCAATTGTTATCAGAAGGAAAAAAAACATTTGACGGGTCGTTGTGGTTCAAAGCAAGTGGTAAGGAAAACTGGAATCATCGTAGTAAAATTCAATCTCATCCGCTCATGACATTGGTAAATATATTCAAATCATCATTTCATTATCTTGGCAACTTATCGGACTGATTTGAATCAGTCATGCAAAAAATAAAAACAACGTTAAAATTCTGACGTAGACAGCGTCAATACGCGTGGATCTTTATTACGTCAAACCTTTAAAAAAGAGTAAAATAATTTCAGAGTCATTCGAGGTTGTGGCCTTCAAGTTTGCGCGCTCGATGAGAACGAAAAACAGGCTACATCCTCTTGACGTGGTATAACTTTCGCCGCCACGTATCGATTTCCTCTGAGGATGTTATGTAAGCCGATTTGCTCTAGAAAGGCATATAGACCGAGTATAAGGCGCCCTTTACTTTACTTCCTGCCAGAATTCCAAATAACTCGAGCTGAGTGCTGACACTGGCACATACAAATACTTGGGGAAATCCTAATTAATGAATCTCCTGAAGACATTCCACAACATGCGAGTGAAATATGAGAAGCTGCAGGGATTTCTCTGTCAGTTGATTGATTGACGATTATAGGACGTGAATTGACTTACTGACGCATTCTTTTCATTGAAGAGGGACTCTTATTGCGAATGATCCATGCCATTTACGAGTTTTTTTTCGCTAGTTTCATGGAATCCGAGAATTCACGCTCATTTTGTTGGGGCGGTTGGCAATAACCATTGAGTCGAGTTTTGTGTTTGATACATTTTTCCCACGCGAGAAGTTGAATTTTTTCTCATCAGATCCACCTGAGGGAGATTCGGATGGAACGATGAACTCTCTCGAATATTAGAGCCGATTAACGCAATCCTGAAGTCAAGATAAAATATAATATTTTTGATACCGTAGTCCTAAATTGATAACGGTTAATATTTTCCTGTTTTTCATCAAAACTGGTAGAACTGAAGATACTTTAATTCATTAATAAAAATTCTGGGAAAGAATTCAAGAACAGCCCCTTACATATGATTAATGCTCACATTCTTGTAGAACTTGTCACTCTTGAGATGGGTATACATCAATACACCTACACTAGAGCCCAACTCACAAAAATTCTAAGCAAAAAATTCTCCAAGAATGAGTCGTAACGATAGGTATGATAATGAGACTTCGAGAACTTAGATAACACTGAAGATATCATTCGTCCGTAAGAAGATCATGTTATAGATTTTCCAGTTACATGGCCCACCATGGAAAATATCATATAGATATTCGTGAAATACTGACCCACAGTGTGTCTTCCACAGTGGAACTCGAGTTTATTATCACTAATATCATGCTTCAATTCGTTCACTAAGAAATTGAAACGTGTAAATCTCGTAATACAGACAAAAAATCCGAATCTACTCAGTGAACGGTCGATGACATGCAGTTTACACGTTGATTGCCTCTTCTCTTGGTTCGTTGCGAAACGCAGCTGCGAGGAGAAAGGTGAATTAATGCGTGCCGTTCGTCTCCGTCTGTCAACTCGATGAGTTTTTGCTCAGACGATCTCTATGTAGCTCTCCATCTAGCTGAGGTAATCATCTTACAACCGCAGAGATCTCGAAAACTCTTATGACACTTTCACCAACTCTGTCTCTGAAAGAATTTCTCATTTTGAGCAATTAAGTTGACAATTCTGTATATTGACTGAGAGCAAATCTCATTACATATGGGCCTTTACATAAGATTGAGATACTAGGGGGGATACAAAAAATATCAAATGGATTCATCGCTGTATTCTCAATGATAACACAATTTAAAATCTCATCATGAAAGGAATTATTATCGTACACCTGAGATATTGTTTGCGTGGTCATTATCGAAAATCTCACCATGTGTAAGATGATGGAGCTAAACAGAAGTTGTTTTGACATAAAATCTAAAATCTGGTTCAAATCAAATGTAAAACTCACAACATTGAATGGTTCAACCTATTCATGAAAGTAAACCCGATCTGAAGGATTATTATTGTGCATTTTCACGCACATGGTTCCAAGGAGTCGTCCAAATACTTCGGTAATTTCTTGGAGAACCTGGATTTTCAACTTGCGTGGAACTTTACTCGGTACCCCGAATTGCTATATATGATCCTATATCACTCATATTCATGATGGATATTGTGCAATATCAGCAGCATCGGGATATTAATCTCACTTCTATACTAAAATTCTATTTTCAGTTGTATGATCTCGAAGTAAACAGCTTTCATCTCAACTTTCCCTTAAGACATGATATCAATTAGCTAAATTGTGAGCCCTTAGACTACTTCATAGAGATGGCTACTTACCGTGTTTCGTTTATTATAAGACGTTCTCGAAAATGAGCCATCCTCGAATATAAGTCACTCCTCTGGAGTTCTCGAGAATTATAAGCCATGTCTCGAATATAAGGCACCTCCAAAATTAGGTTATGTTTCAAACATGAGGGACCCCCAAAACTGGGTCTTTTCTTCACCTTGCGAATTCTCAATCAAGTATCGCTATAATTTTATTATTGTACATGGACGAATCCGGATTTGACTCAGTGAATAGTATTCATCTTCTCTCATTTCATCATAGTCACCTCTTCTATCATGGAGAATATAAGACACTACTCGCGCCATGTGCCGAATATAAGGCATGCAACCTGGCCCAAAAAAACTATAAGGCGTGTTTAATAATAAGCGAAACACGGTATCCCCGAACATATTTATATCAGACTGCCACAGGCCACAGTAATCTATGCAATGTGTCAATTTCAGATGATAACCAGTACATGTCGTTCGGCCTGTCAGCTGATCAAAAGCGAAGCATCATGGTAGGTGGTGACGTAGTCGTAGCTTGGGTGGACAAACAAACCCTGCAGGGATATGCAGTAGATTATTTCCTGGATGCCAAGTCTCAGTGTTCTGGTGGCCGAGGAAGTTGCCCAGATCTCAAGATCCAGGTAGATGTTCCAAGTTTAATTACTCGCGGATTGCTCTGCTCCCGACAGACTTGGCTCAAGAGCAAAGAAAGTCTTTTGTTGAGGGAAAGTCGTATACCAGTTCTCAACTAGTGTCTCTATTTCACTTCGAGGAGAGATGAGCATCATGATCAACCTCCCAGAAAGATACGGTACTCTATAGCCGCCTTCTTTGGGAAACAAGGAATTTCAATGTAGCTCAAAAATTGAAAAAGCACGGTTAGAAAATAGGATCCTAGTGATCAAATCGATACGGCGATTTTATCTCAATATCAAAATGCAATCAACAAATTCTAAGTTTCATTTTTTCATCAATAGGACAACACAAACTCAGTACGTCTACTGAACGCTGCAATGGTGAATGGTTACAGTATCGTCACATACCAGCGACCACTAAAGGCTAGTGACGAATTGGATCAGCCGATTCTGACCAACGCGTCTCAAGCAATTATCTGGGGAGTTGGGCCACTGAATGATAAGGGAGAAGTCAGTTTCCACACAAGCTATCTAAAAGGCGATCATTTTATTGATTTTGGAAGACCCCCTGCGTGGAACTGTCCCACGCCAGAGCTTCAAGATCAGTCACAGTCAAAACCTCAGGCTCAATATCAGCAACAGTATCCTCAGCAACAACCACAACAGCAGTTCCAGCAACAACAACAGCAGCAACAATATCAGCAACAACAGTTCCAGCAGCAGCCGCAACAACAGCAGCAGGTGGTTTACGATAACTACCCCGAACCTGAGGTTAGCCACAAGGTACTGCACGTTTTTTTATTTGAAGTCTGATTATTATGTTAGCTTGTACTAAGAGTGTGAATGTAATGTATATGTTTTATCCAGGCTCCACCGACGACAAGAAGGCCATCCAGAATTCAAGCTACCCCAGCAGCGGCGCCAAAACATGACCCGTGGAAGATCCCTCCCATTGAATGTTATGAACCTGAGGATGGTGTATTATATGCCCAGATGGGACCTACTGGTGGCATTCACGGCTATCCCGCTATCACAGGTATCTCGATTCCTCTTTCTTTCATATTCAACCAAGTTCCAAATACAGGGTATCCCAGAAGTCAGCCCCCCCCCCTCAAGAACTCGAAAGTGGCTCCGGTTATAGGAATCCTGAAACGCGTTTCAGGATTCCTTGATACCCCTCGATTTCCTCTGGTACATTGAACCACTACCGTAAACCGGGGTGAATGTGGCCACTTTAGACCTTCTGATCAAATTTTCGTTGCGATTTTTCGAACAAACCTATATGTATCTTAAGTCGTTCGACGCGTCTTGACGTGTTCTTCAAAACGCTGTCTTCAGAATTCCATTTCACCCATTCGCTCTCTTGAAAAGTGTAAAAAACAGGGTGGCCACATTCACCTCGGCATCCGGGGTGAATGTGGCCACCCTCGTTGAGCACCGCGATTATAATGCATATGGTCTGAGCGAATCCCTACCCTGACGCCTCGTGTTTGAAACAAAATCAGTATAACAAATCTCTTAGCTCATCTAACTACGAAGAGAATACCGTTGGATTCATTTAAATAGCTCAAAAACCCGAGTCAAGCGGCCAATTTGGAATTTATAAACTACAGTGGCGTCTCAAGTACGGTTGTGTCTCGAGTGGCGTCCGGGTTGATTGATTTTGGACACTTTGACGCTTCTACTTGAGTTTCATTGCAATTTTTTGACCAAACCTATATGTATCTGTACTCGTTCGACGCGCCTTGACGTCACCTCCAACATGCTGTGCTTGGAATTTTCTTTCACTCATTTGCTTTCTCGAGAGTTGTAAGAAACAAAGTGGCCACATTCACTCCGGGGCAGCCGAGAAATCACAAGTTCTCGTTCAAGTGGTCGTTCTAAATAACTGTCGCATCCACATTCAATCGGCAATAGCGCAAAATGTAGAGGACGTCATCACCCACTAAGAGAAAATCATTGGACAGAGATAGAGATGGATCTACTAGGTTGTTCAGGTAAATTTTTGCAACATGAAATTTTTACTTGACGATTTTCACTTAATTCCAATGGAAAAAGGGTAAACGGAACCTGTCTCATCACAAATGAGATGGCATATTTTGAAAGAAGAGATCTTAAGCTTCAAAATGCGCTTTTACACGTCTTTCTAGGTGGTATAGCATCGGAAATACGACTATTACAATCTCTTTCCGGAAAAGTGGCCACATTCACCCAGGTGGTCACATTCACCCCGGTTTACGGTATTCAAAGACTCGTCATCTCACAGTGACCGCTGAGGATCATCAACTCAATTCTGGTGGAGAGTCATACCTGAATTCAACATTTTTCACATCCCCAGGGCCCAGAATCAGAATTCGATTTGACCCCTTAGGAACCATCAAGGTCACATTCAAGGTCAAATCGGAGTCCATTGTTCAGCTTTTCTTTAAATTTGAAGAACCACGTATTTCGGGTTCTCATATACCTGGAACCATCATCTAGTTTTAAGAGTCAAGGTTGTGTTCAATGTCACAGGTCAAGGGTCGAAACGGACCTGGGAAACTTATCTGAGAGGAACCTTCTCAGACCAGAATATTGCACTAGCTCTGGTACGTTAATCCACTGTCCAGATACTTTGACCCGCAAATGACTTCTAGAAGTCATCCAAAAAATTGGCAAAAAGTTCTATTCGGAGGTAAATTGTTGTGCACTTTCAGAATCTGCAATAGTGAATGGGAGTTCCTATTTAGAAGAACTTATTAGGCCTCCAGAAAACCATCAAAGTCGAATTCAAGGTCTAATCTGAGACCGTTTCCGAGCTTTCCCCTTAATTTCAGGAGACACATGTTTCGGAGTTTTTCGAGGCCCGGAGCAGTTTCCGAGTTTTAAGGGAGGGGTATTGACTTTAGAGCCCCCTGTAAATCTCAAAATCATATCAAAATATTGATCCTCATTTCATTCGGTGTATCAACCATCAGCAATGACAATTTGATGGCAAGATTCATTCCGAGTGTCTAACTGATTTTCAAACACCTTTTTCAACAGGACACGTGGGGTGGGGAACAGCATGGTACATTAATGGATTGCTGATACCAGAGATTCATGTTGTGCGAGGTAAGCAGTATACCTTTGTGGTCGAGGGCGGAGATGACGTCAACTCTCCTGCACGTTATCATCCCTTCTACATTACTGATGATCCAATTGGAGGGTACCAGCACAAATCACCTGAAGAAAAAGCGGTGAGTTTTCTGATGGCTGCATCAATTCGCTTTGCATGATTTGCGCGCAAATTCACATTTGTTCTGCTCACCCACAATGTCCTATTTTTTTTTATTGAATTACCTATACATTATGCCTCTTAGAAGCCAACAGCTTTCACAAAATGGACTGTAATTTCATTATTTTTACAGAACATTACGATTTTTGCTGGAGTCGCACGACAAAGAGGAGTCATTCGGCCAACCGGAGTCGGGCGATTATGTAAATGGGTTCACGATGCTGAAGCACCTGAAGCCGATGAGTTCACTTCT
This sequence comes from Eretmocerus hayati, assembly GCA_029851415.1. Classification (NCBI taxonomy): domain Eukaryota; kingdom Metazoa; phylum Arthropoda; class Insecta; order Hymenoptera; family Aphelinidae; genus Eretmocerus; species Eretmocerus hayati. The sequence continues at coordinate 160,178,512 of CM056741.1, forward strand.
TTCGGTGGATACCAGCGCACTTTAACATTGGTCTGCGATTCAGGCGAGCCAGGCATTGTACAGTGGGTCCCTGATGAAAATACCCCTGATACAGTCTACTATCAGGTGATTAAAAACTATTGATACAGCACATCAACTGGTCGAGTCGAAGATGACTCATCATCTCTTTGATCGGGTTATATGGTACAATTAGTGGCTTGCAGTTTTTTGGTCTGGATTCATAAACCATTAGGCGATAAGAAAGTCATAAATATTTCATGATAATCTTCATTGGATCGGACAATATCTAGATCAGCATATAGATCCTGAGATACCCAAAATTCAAAGGGGTTCTCGGAACAACCCTAAGTAAGACACTTCTCGCACGAACAAAGGTCGCGTGAGAACGAAGTCTTACAGAGGGAGGGTCAGGTCTTCGGAACACGAATCCTATCCAACCAAACTCTTTTTACAGTTTTGTATCACCCAGTGTATGAAAAATCCAGAGTAACTCCGTCAAATGGGCCTTCTGTTCAGAGCTACAGCCAAAAACATTAACATTGCTAGTATATCTATATGAACAACTTTTTAACATGGGCCTATATGAGCAATGATAATCTCAATGGCCGTATCTTTGGTCAGGAGATCCGTCTGACAGAGTTACTCTGGATTACTCATATTCTACGTAGTACAAAATCGTGAAAAAAATTTGGATAAAATTGGTGATCCGGACACCTGGCCCTCCCCTTGTTAGTCAGTATAACCTCTTCACCGAAAATAACCCTTACTGCCGAGAATAAACAGCATTCATGGTCAACTTTTTTCGTTTCAGTGCTTCACTCACCGATACTTGGGTTGGAAAATTCATGTCCACGACAGTTGCGACAAACAAAAACCAGCCGCTAGTGAAGTTCACGAGGTTCAAGTTGAACCTGATAACGTTGACCGACTACATCAAAACCCTGATCTAGAACCTGAGGCCAGTATGAGTGTAAGCCCGAGTAAGGTAATGCCTTCGCCCGAGTTCTTCCAGCATCATCAAGAGTACAATCCTCAGAATTACGACTACTCTCGAAAGCAAATCATGAATTATCCGCAGCTTCATCATCTGAATCATCAACTTCATCATCATCGTGCTCAATCGACGCCTATCAACGGCCTTGACAGACTTATCGCTGGTAGTTATTCTTACAAATATCCGCTTTACCATAACCTCAATAACAAGTACAGACTCGATCCTCTGCAACTAACTGTAGTACCTGCCTATGATCTAACCTCAACGCATAATCTGAACGACCAGCGACGTTCGCCTGCTAAATTATCCTCCGATGACATCAGCTTTGTAGTCCAGACTGATAACCCCGACCAAGATCATCATCATCATCATTATAACCATTTATCTCATACTCAACAACAAGAACAACAACAGCAAGAGACCATATCTTCATTATTTAACAATGTCATGATCAAGAATGGTACAAATAGCAAAGTTCCGACATTCAAACCCTTGCCCGAATACAAGTATCCAAAACTTGTTACAGATCAGTATATTGTAAACAGAAGACCATCGACAGTCTCGATGAACCAGATACTGAACTCGCCAGTGCAGATAACTTACACTATGCCAATGCGCATGTCCAATAGTGCATTCCCAAGTAGTGCACCTTATGCAAAGGTTCCTCAAAAGAAATTGAAAATGAAACCAGCTCAGTTGTCACCAATGATGATGTTGCAAAAAAAACTTTCGCAGATGGCATCGGCCGCGTACCTACAAGCTCCATCCAATCAAGTGCCTTCAACTTTGACACAGTATCAAGGAATTTTGGGACTCGGTTCTCAATTACCTAATCCAAGACCAGAAGTATTCTATGAACGTAAAAAAGCTATTCTCCAGGCTCCTAGTATATCCAGAGCCCAAACGTTAAAGAAACCGATTCACCCACATTTCCTGAACCGTCCTCAAAAACCTACCAAACTCGCTGAACCTAATGGAAAGTATTATCAACCAAAACAGAAAGTTAAGGTTCTTAAGGCGGAAATTGGAGATACAATCCAAAACGATGGTTTCACAACGGAAAAGGCAATCAAATATCCCCAACAAACAACTCTGAAACCAGCCCGAAATACCGGATTCGACCCTAAATCTATCGTCATTGAAAAAGGATTCAAACCAATTCTACGCATGCCCACTGATGATAACGATGGAGAGGCCCGGAGTAGCAATGTTCATATCTCTGTCGAAAGAAGTTCAGAAACAATGCAACAAGACGAAAGAGCCAAAGAAACTGGCTCTGAGCAACATAATGACAGTTTTGGTCCTGTTTTCATCCCATCACCCCCTGATAGCAATCTGATGAAGAAAGCTTATAAAAAGAAACAGTTTTTGCAAACTAAATTGAAAACATATGGTCATGATAATACTCACACACAGTCTTCTACGAATTTTGATAGAAGAAACTTAGGAATATTCAGTTCTTCGTCCGATTCAGATTCCGTTAGACATTTGGAATCCGGAGATTTGAGGCCTCACGACTATTCACAATTAGAATCAACTCATTTATCAATGGACAGAACGAAAAGAGAGGCTCAAAATACGCGGCAGCATAGGGATTCTGACCAAGAACATCAAAATAGTCATGCAGAGGTAGACCACCACAATCACAATTATGGAAGCGTTCAGCGGCTGACAGATGATACCCACCAAGCCAGTACGGGAGAGATCATCCTAGCTAATATTGAATACATTGTTCTGACTGTTGTTTTATACTATGCTCTTTGAGAATGTCAACGTTGCTTCTCGAAACCGAAAATCCTGTTACTTTGGCTTTATGTAAACAAGCAAGCGAGTTGATTAGTTCATTATACCATTGATACAATATCGATTCCAAGTTCCCAGATTCACATGAGATACGAGACTCGATAGAATCATATTCATACATGATAGCATGGAATATTTTCTCTGATGGTTGGAAGATGAAAGAAAATGTTCGTTGATGTTTGTCTCCGCTGTTCTTTTCAACGTGAGAATATCTATTTGAAATTTTGTGAAGCTTGGTTACTACGTCCTGCGATTCCCGTGGTTATAACAGCAAATTTTTGATAAATTTTGTTTCAGAGTCATACCTCTATGGGGGAAATACTCAGGCACTTGAGGGTGTAGGGATATGAAAAAAGTCAGTTTCACTCGAAAATCCACGTTAGATTGCAAATGAATCGAGAATAAGACAGAAATACGGGGTTGATTGACCAGTTTCATCTGAAATACGAACTCAGGTAACGTGAAAATTTACCCCAGCTGCTCTGGTCTTCAAGCCAACTAGTTTCAAAGTTTGATCACATTTGAGGATGTCATCAAGAATTATCCCCTCCATAACAGAGAGAACTCTTCAAACACTTTTGGAGCTTGTCACTCTGAGCTATTTGAGAATTCACAGCTTGAGCACAACCCGAGACCTTTACCACCGCGGTCAAAGACTAAGAAAGGAAAAAAATAGATGGTTTAAACTACTAGAGGAATAATACTGCCAATAGGCTTAAAGACTCATGTTAATAATTGATATTTGTGCTGCGGCACGGATACAATCGATGTAGTGATAAATACGAGAGATTGTTAAGTTTGCAGATTTATCATATTGTACATAGAGGCAAATGTTCGTTAAGAAAGCCCTGAATAAATATTGTATTTATCCCATTAACTATTAAAATTATTATGTATAATTCACAGGACAACTTTCATCATTATAATGAGTTACGGTAAAAATGAAGGGGAAACTACCATTGCACAGAAAATGCCCAACGGAGTTTGAGAGATTCATAATATTTCGGAAACTCGGGGTAACTTCGTAAACAAACTTGAAATCCACTCGAGCCATTCAGTGATCCCACGTTAGTATCTAACAATAACAGGAAAGTGCTTGATATCATTTCTGAACTTGTCTTCTGAATCTCTTCAATAAGGTTCGACTCGAGCTTAGAAAACATCATATCATCAGTACATCGTAAATAGCACTGGATGAGAAACAGATTCCAATTAAAAGACAAGTAAAAACAAATGCCAGCAGTTTGGAAACATTGAATGATGATAATTTTTGACACGGAGCAACTATAAACAGGCATTTTTCCGTCCGCTTAGAATCACCAATTCTGCGTTCAGTCGGCCTGATACCAGAAAATAGTAAAGCACCTGGCTCGCCGGGCCGTTTTAGGATACGGGAAATATTTTCCCTCGTTACACTCTGGCAAAAATGATTTTTGTGCTCCAAAACAATGATATTTTTTCGGATCCTAGGTCTTCATCCAGCTGCCTTCGTGTTATACTCATCAAGTGCCTTGGCTTGTAATTCATCGTACATTTGTTGAATTTGAGTAAAAATATCCTGACCTCCTTGATTAAAAGGTAGTAATCTCATATTTTGAATCAAGTAGGCTTTGAACTGGTCTTCTGGTGAGTCTGAGCTGGGGCAAAAGCAAGCTTGACGCTTCAAACGTTTTTCCATTTGTAATAGTCTACTTGAGGTGTTTACATCTTTCCCGGATTCATAATTTCGGGCATTTTCAACCGTATAGTTGGTTCGCTTGATATTTACGTCTTCTTGAATAGATTCTGTGGTCAAGTTTCGATTTACAATCGAATAATATCCTTTATCTTTCGGTGGCTCGTCGGTATCCTCATATCGACCATTTCTGATTATAATACTCCTTGCGGTCCCAATTTTATCTCGGTTTTTCATAAGAAACTGTACCAAGAAATTCAAGTCTTGTGATCTTTTTCCTCTCTTCATTGCTATTTCATCATCAATGTGTTTCTCAAACTCATTAATTTCCCCAGCTGATTCACTCAGTAGATTCCTAGCCGTAACTCCATCATTCTGAAAAAAAAATATACCGAATAAAGAGAAAAGTAGTTACTTTCCCTCATCCAAGCTGCAAACTCGTTTCTCTTACATTATTCATCAATGCTCGTTTCAACGAGAAGATTGCTTCAGCTTGTCCTTTGAGAAAAACTCTCTGCCAATCGAATGAATTAAACGATTCGACAGGTCTATCAAGCTTTTGGTCGTTAGAAGTATCTAATTTTCCAATGCCAATCCACAGATGTGGTACTTTATTCCTGAGTGATTCGTATAGATTCTCATCCTCTTTCGAAAAATCATTAGACTCCAAATTAATTAATGGTTTCCTCGTATATCCGCTTACGTCTTTCTGAATCTTCTCATCAGAGAGATTCTGTGCAAGAGGCGAGGTAATCTTGAGCAAGGACTCTTGTGTTTTTGATTCAAGAAGCCTGGACTCGTTGTAATCTTCTCTCAAGGTATTAGTGTTCACGATATTGCTGCAAAAAGCCCAGAACACCTGAGGCACTATGTAATTACGAAGGGTGGATCAATTCTTCTGATAATGAGGAGACAAAGTTTTACAATTTTATTTGGTGGTTTCTTCGGGAAAATTGTCCTTAAAGATTTTTTTATTACCTGATCTACCTCAATTATGAAGTGAAACTTCCAAATTTATGAAGAATTATGTGACTTGTTTTCCTGGAACCTTTTTCAAAGCTTCAATACCTGACATCGGAGTGTGCTTAAAACTCCTTGAGAAATTACAAATACACAGAAATAGCCATGAAAAACGTGAAAAAAATCCAGAAGAATCGTTTATTTGCAATTTGTTAACTGTGACAGTCCCTTCTTATTCGCGGGCTTCGTTCTCACTAGCTTATTCGCGATTATCATTCAGAACGAAAAATCATCATGGTAACTTTTTTTAATATTATCTCACTCACATTCGCGTTCATATTTTGCTAAGGCTCTAATCCCGACTCCCGGGACGAGAAGTTGTCAAGCTATTCAAAGCTGGAGAAACGTAGTAATGAACATAGTAGGCTTTTTTGAAACCAATTATTTTCATCGTTGTATATTAGGGTGCACCGAAAAATGACTTTTTCGGGAACCTATACGGCCTAGGGCGCAAAAAATAGGTTTTTATTCGTAGATTTAGAAAAACCCTACTGGACGCTAAGATTTGAGATTTTAGGTTCCTGTAAGCGCCATCAAGTTTTCATGAAAAAAACGCCAAATTCACCACTTTATTCTAACTAACTTTGCTTGTATTTCTGGCGCACCTGAACATTTATCAAAGTACATGTCTTAGCTCATTTTGAAGCTTCTTTCAAACCTACAAAATGAACTGAAGTATGTCTGATTGTGATCAACCAGAGCCGAGCTATCTCAATTTCCGCAAAAAGTGATTTTCATCCGAATAACCGAGAATACGTTGTGGTGCTCGCTAAGCTATCACAGAACCATATCACTCAGGACACGGGGGGGGCGGTCAGAGTATGCAACTGGTGTTCCAAAAGGTTTGGAAGTGTATCCCGATGTATTTAATAGAGGCGTTGAATCAATATCATGGCGGTGCCAGCCCGGTAATCTCAGCGTTAATTGTTATTATCAATTTTTAGTGCAAAATTATGGTTTTTTGGGTAGAAGTCGGAAAATATGCATTTATTCCACGTAAAATTTCAAGACACCAAAGTAGTAGAGCGCAAAATTTCCTACAAGAAAAATGTGTTGGAGTTTCCCGGGAAACCCAAGCTTGGGCCGGGAAATGCACGAGAACAGTTCTGCGACGACGCTGCGCTACTAAAGTCACTGCCAATTTGACAGTTTTGAACTTAGGGTAAGCAATGAAATGCATTTCGAAGGGGATGGAAATCGATGGAATCTCCTTCGAAATGGTTCAGATCTCATCTTGCTAAATACGAACGGATTTGGAAGTGGGGCGAAAGAACGAAAAAAAACTGCAGATTCTGACACAGAGACAATAGCATCACCACTATGCAATTTTTCTCTTTCTTTCGCCCCACTTTCGAAGAGGTTCGTATTTAGCAAGATGAGATTTGTACCATTTTTAAGGGAATTTCATCCCCTTCCAAGTGCATTTCATTGCTCAGCCATGAGTTCACAACTGTCAAATTGGCAGTGAGTTTGTAGTAGCGCAGCGTCAACCGCGCGCGGAACGGTTCTCGCGCATTTTCCGGCCCAGGCTTGGGTTCCCCGAGAAACTGAAATTTCTAGTAAAAAATTTTGCGATCTACAACTTTTGTGTCTTGAGATTTTCCGTAGAAATGCATACGTGCCGACTTTAACACAAGAAATCATAATTTTGCAATGAAAATTTATAACAAATAACGCCGGGTTTATCGAGCTGATGTCATTGAAATCGATTCAACGCCTCCAAATACGTCAGGATACACTTTCAAACCTTCGGTAATTCCGGTATCACTTTCTGCGGAATTTTAGATAGCTCGACTCTGGTTGATCAGAATCAGACGAACTTCAACGAATTCTGTAGGGTTTAAAACAAGCTTCAAAATGAGCTGAAGTACGTTGAAAAACGTTTAGGTGCGCTACAAATACGAGCAAAGTTGGCAAAAAAAATGGTGAATTAGGTGTTTTCCGGTATAAACCCGAATGTAAACCTGTGTTGATTTCGATGAAAACTTGACGACCCTTGACGAAATCTTAAATCTCATTTCTCAGCGGCCAGCAAAAGTTTTTCCCCATCTACGTATGAAACCCCAACTATTGCGTACTAGGGCGTATCGCTTCCCGCAAAGAGTCATTTTTTGGCTCACCCTATTTAGTCCGGGCGCTCGGGAGGTCTGAGTGAAAAATTCGTGTTCCAGAAGATTTGAAGGTGTATTTTTATGTATTTTGAGGCGCTGAATCGAATGCACGAGGTTGCCAGCCCGAAACCCTGGCGCTTTTTATTATCAACAATTTTTAGTGCAAAATTATGGTGTTTTGTAAGAAAACTCGGAAAATATGCATTTTTACGGAAAATTTGTGGAGACTACAGTTGTAGAATGCGAAGTTCCCTATAAAAAAATGTCCTCACAAATTTCTCGGAAACCCCAAGTCTGGGGCGGGAAATGCGCGAAAACCGTTCCACGCATTTAACATGCGGACTTATATAGGGCAGCCGACGTGGCGGTACTAAACTCGCTGCCAATTTGACAGTTGTCAATTTAGGGCTAGGCGACCAAGTGCATCTTGAAGCGGACGGAATTCCATTCAAAATGGTACACGTCGTATCTCGCTGAGAACGAAGCCCTTTGAGCATGGCTCAGAAGAAAGAGAAATAAGTGTGTCAAAACTCGCTATTTTCGCAGCAGAACTGCCTGTAAGTGGCGCTCAGAATCGCTGCACTTTTCCTCTTTTTCTCACTTCAAACTCGAAAACCTTCGTATTCAGCATCTGACCTACACTATTTCAAAGGGAATTTCATTCTCTTCGAGATGCACTTGATCGCCTAGCTCCAAATTGACAACTGTCAAATTGGTAGCGAGTTTAGTAGCGCCGCACTACGTCGGTTGCCCTATATGAGCCCGCAGCCCGCGGAACGCTTTTCGCGCATTTCCCGCCCCAGACTTGGGTTTCCTAGGAAATTTGTAGGGACATTTTTCGTAGGGGATTTTGCGTTCTGCAACTTTGGTCTACACAAATTTTCCGTAACAATGCATATTTCCCGAGTTTTTTTGCAAAAAATCATAATTTTGCACTAATAATTGTTAACAACAAAAAACGCCGGAGGTTTCAGGCTGGCGACCTCATGCATTAGATTCAGCGCCTTAAAATACATGAGGATACATTTTCAAACCTTCTGGAAAACAAATTTTTCACGCAGACTCTCCCTAGCGCCCGGACTAATAGGAAATGTTTTGGTCACCCCACTAATCTTTTTCTATCAATTCAAACAAGAGTTTCAAGTTTTCTATCTAAAATTGCGACCTACAAATCGCCGGATCAAAGTAACAGGAGGGAATATCTGACCGTTCCGCCGGACGAGTAATAACAGATTACGATTCCGTTAACGAAAGTTTGACTGAAGTTTGGGCTACAAATTTGAGCTTAAAAGACCGCTGACCCTCCATAAAAAATCTTAGAAGAATACTCAACTCTGAATGATATCGGTCAATCGTGAGAGGCGAATTTCGCTAACGAAGTAGTAACGGCTGGAATCCGTATGAAGTCTTATACCTCTTCCGATGAAAAAAAAAAACAAAAAAGATAAATTTTCCAAAAATATCCATGAAAAGTACTTTTCTGTCGCCGAACTTATCACGCTATTCCTCTTTCCCAGCAAGAAAAATTTCTCTTCAGGGCCTATTTCTGACTATGGAAGTATGCTCGTAATAATATCTGTCATAGTTTAGAACTCTCTAGGACAATAGTTTATGTTATATTTGAGATTGAACGAATTAGAAGTTTATGATTTTTCCGATACATGAAATAGCATATGCACAAAGATGGTGAGATAATAGTGGATATGTATTTCTTACTGCATTTGCGAGGTATCTCTTTTTAGTGTCAAGGGTAGATTCTCTGTTGCAAAACTCCCTGTAAAAATCAGGAATATAATTGAAGCGAGTTGACAAGCAATCCGTATGACGTACATCTTGCTTTCGTTGAATCTTTTGCCTGTTGCTGACTCAGAAGCCGCGCAAGCACACCTACAAACCGTACTCGCTAATTCGATAGATGGTAATCATAGCAATGCTGAATAGCAACGTTTCCAAAGCAAGTGTTTGGATCCAGAATCTTTGATACATATACTGTATTTACGAACTCATTCAAAAACAGGAAATGAGAAAGCCGATTGTGGTTTTTTGAGTAAGACTTATTAAACAAGTTTCGCCTTGCATTTGTGCTTTCACTAGAAAATGAGATTCTAAGCACGCGTTGCGACATTTTCAAGGTATTCATTTTCCGTCCACTCGAATTTGCTGGAGAGTCTATAAACTCTGGTAGAATGACTCAGGCTGACTGGAAGGATTCGTTGATGAATTAACTGAGATCTCAACAAAAGATACTTAGATTTCAATAGTAAACCGAGATCTAAAATCCAAAACCCAAAATTTGTAAGATTGACAAATGAATTGTCAGATACTGAGTTTGAATGAACCCATCTTAGAGGTTGTGGAGAGAATTTCAACTGACTCAAAACTGTAGATATCATCTGTTCAGATGAAAAAGGAAACGGTCAAAGAATTTCGACGGCTAGATTTCGCATCACTAAGTTACCGTTGCTAACCGATTTAATACAGATTTTCCTCTGAATTCTTGAAGATAAAATTGATTGAATAATTTATACAATTACGACTCTAAATCATCTTCAACATTGAATGGGACTAGGAATCCTTGATTTTAAATTATAGACGCCTTTTTGGCCAATGTATTACACCAAGGAACAAAATTTTGGAACCGCAAAGACCCATTTGGGACAAACGTGGTTCTTGTGTTTACTTTTCGACGTTGAATCTGAATATGTAGGCAGATTTACTCCTTTATACGTTATGATTTTCTTCGTGCAAAAGAAGATTTTCCAAATCACGATGTTTAGAGCGTCTGACTAATTTTCTAAACTGATGGTTTTGGTCGTGCAATTTTGTAGTGCGCCAAAAGCATATATAGCGAAACGAAACTATGACTTTCTACGTATTTTCACCTGCAAAACACGATGGCAATGGTTTGAAAACACTAAGATGCATCCAAGGCGAGCTATTGGCTGATCTTGTCAATTGCTACCAGTGAAATTTGACAGATTCCGTAATAAATCTTAAAAAGCTCATCGAATGGAAACATCCCTTTCGAGATCGCGAGAACTATGGTTTCAATTTTACGTCTAGTTCCGCCGGTAGGCCCCACCCAGACGGCACCCATGTGCGTAGAGTCGAGGTACGCTCAACCAGCGCGTCAGCATTTACATACTGCTAACTACCGAATTGTACCTCGGTGCGGAGGACCTACAGTTTTAGGTGGAATCCGAACCAACGAGACCGCCGAAAAAAGGCACAGGAGAAAAAAAATCTCAGTGGTGCCCTGACCGGGATTCGAACGTAGGACTCCCGTATGGGAGCCCGGTGACTTATCCACTGTGCCACGGCGGCCTTTGGAGATCGCGAGGGCGCATTTTCTACGTTTTCCTACCTTACGTTGAAGAGAAATTATTCGAAAAATCCCAAAGATAGACGTATCAAATTCACATCTACCATTCCGAAGAAGGCATTTTCTGTGGCAAGTCCAACCCTCCTTGTAGAGAGTAAAACTTCAAGTCTCCTAGCCTAACGTGCTTCTAAAAGTATACGTCACTCGATACGTCACCGTGAGTTGATGATATCCAGCGCTGGATATATTTTTATTCAGTTGCCTTCGGAATAGGACCATGCATGAAAATTCCCACATGAGCTTGGGATAGTGAACAATCTCAACGTGATTGATTGCACCTTGATTATATACCAAAAGTTACCCGGCATCATCCAAGTATTGGTCCGTTCAGATATCGTCTCATGCTAATAGATCGAGACCACTTTAGTAGTTTCATAGGTCCGTGAGGCTCACAAATCTGAAATTTGACTTTTTACAAGGCGGCTTGGGCCACCTCAGAAAGTGCTGAAATCGCCGTTTCTGGAATAAGTATGTTTGACCCGCCTACTTTTCGACTATGTATTGCAAATTATTTTCTCTCAATGCATATTTATACACGAACACGAAGAAAGTGTACCCTCCCGGGCTTACAAAGAATGTCTTTGGTACATTTTGTAAAGTGTTCCAAGATTTATTGCGACATCAAGCAAAAGCTGACAGCAACTCCAAGGATCAGCATATCAATCCTTTCGACCGCATTCTAGTCTCCAAAACTACTGCCATCGTGTTCTGCAGGTCAAAATACAGAGAAAATCTGCGCCATCTAAATCTGCCTCTAGCCCAATAAAAGAATGCGCCGCCAAAGCCATCAATTTAGAAAATTAGCAAAAAACGGTAAAACACAGTTATTGGGGAAGTCAGTTCTTTGCGATTGACAAAAAACTGGCGTACTGGAGCTTTGGTCACGGATTCGGTCTCTAACGTCGAAAGACACACAGAAAATCATGTTTTTCCAAATGGGTCGCTCCGGGATCGAAATTTTGGTCGTCAGAGTAATCAAGAGATTTGCCACGAAGACTGACTCACAAGGGGAGGTCCAACCTTGCGGAACACGGATCTTGATGAAACTCTGGGAATCATATTGTTTTGGTGAGAAATGAAGGTATCTCCAAGGGTTTAATCCCATGGGTCTCCTATTCCGAGATACAGCTATGAAAGTTAGCATTGTTACTATATCTATACACACAATTTTTCAACATGGGCCTATGTTGGCAATGCTAATCTCTATAGCTGTATCTCGAAACAGGAAGCCCATGGGATCAAACCCTTGGAGATCCCTTCATTTTGCACCAAAACAAGATGATTCCCAGAGTTTCATAATGATCCGTGTTCCACAAGGTTAGACCTCCCCTTGTCAGTTAGAATAATCATCTGTGGTTCTAAAGTCATGTTATGTTTTTTCAGATATATCATGCATAATTCCTGCGGAAAGATATTTGCTTAGAGACAAAGTTGTACTAAAAATGGGTAGCGGAAGAGATTCCGAATCACATTTTTGAGCATGTAGTTTCTTCTTCTTACCCTCAACGAGAAAACTTCTTTTATATCCTTTTATGCCATACCTTTATACTCAATCAAGTTCTACAGATTCAATAACAGTTCAAATACATCAATCATTGCTTTCCTGAACTTGAAACAGCCGGTAAGTACCTGCCGATTTAGCAATCGAAAAAACCTAAAGACTGGTTAGTTCGTGTCCCACTCAGAGAATTAGTGCTTTTTGCACAGAGGTCATGAGGTTGCTGCTTGCTTTCAAGCGATTAATTTTCGTCCCGAGTCGCAAGCGTAGGTCGAAATAATCGCGAGGAAGCAAGAAACCTCATGAATGTGCCGCGAAAAGTTCTTCATGCAATTCTGCGGACACCCAGGAATCGTAAAGCTGCCCCATAGTATATACTAATGCAAGTCCGTAAAAGTTAGCTTTCGCATGCCGAGATATATTCTCCGGCCGCGAGCCGAACGCGAGGGTGAGAATTGTCACGGAGATGTGGAACTCATATTTTACATCCGTGTTCCAAATGCTTTAGAGATCACGCATGAACTGTTAAGAGTGACAGTTCATGCGTGAAAGTCAAGAATTGGTGTCAAAATAGCACTTTCACACATGCAGTTTCAGAATATATATTTTGATACACTGTGCGTGAAAGTGAACTTTGCGCACAGTTTGTCGACTTTTACTCACAGTTTATCAAAAAAAATACTTCGATACAAGGGAATAAAATAGCATTCTTCCATTTCTAATCGTGTATCATTAAAAATCACCGATGTCTTGATGTGAGCTATCATCAATCACAGGATTTGAATACACAGAATTTGTTGTATATAGTATTTATATTCTTATTTACATGAGTTGCACAGATTATCGTTTGTGGCGAGAAAATTCTACAAGATTTTTAGATTGGAGTTATGTAAAAGAACCAATTGTAGAAAAAAAGTCTTACAATCATCACTCATTTTATGGTATACAATGAACACAAAAGACTACGTTTAAGGTTTTGAGTCAAAAATAAAGTCAATCAAAAAGGGTGCACTGCGTTTACTACATACATGAGTTACCTATACATCATTTCATTTTTTTCAAACTTGTTTTCAACATGCTCATAGCTGAAGAAGACTTTCATTAGGAGCATCCAATCCCTGACCAGACCAGCATTCAACTTCCCATGGACTACGTAGACTGATTGGCAAAGGGCAACAACACTAGCCCATAAATCGATATAGTTTGGGTATATTCTCCAAAAAGTTGACTGCTGAGATTACTAATCAACATATTGCATCACTTAGAGATTTATATATCGCGATTTAGGATCAAATGCCACCCAAGTATAAGAGCATTGATTACATTCATCACTTGGCTCCATACGAATCTCTTCATGCGCCATAAAATTTTTCGCGCCGAAAAACTGACATCCTAATAGCATCAGTATTATTAAACCACTAGCCTCTAGCAGCTTGAGGATGCAGAGAAAAATGAGTTAATCGTTTCTAGAGATCTTCGATCAAATCAATCATCAATTATCTAGTTTGAAAATGACAAACATTGAGATCTTAAGATTAATGGACATTTACAGAGAAGCGCTGTCGATGCGTCATTAGACATTAGTCAACAAGGATGATAGCACTAAGAGCTATGCGATTCAACGAGTCTTTGAATTATAGACAATAAACGACATGGTTGTCTCACAGGCCTGCTGTCTCGTTCAGACTACTGGCTGATACCAAATTATCTTTCCACTCAAACATCCAGAAACTAAGAGGCAGTGTCTAGGTGAAAATTTTGTACTAACGACGATGTCTCTGTGGCTGTAGCTCGAGGCTATTTCAACAAGCTGCGACGATTCACACGGCGAAGGAACACAATCTGACAATTCTTGGCACTGTTTTGAGAAAGCTAACAATCTCAAACCCTTAGCAAAGGGAGAACAAACTAATCTTCCATCAGCGGAAAAGCAGAGTTCTTTTATGTAGCCAGATCCCACGTTTGGTTCTTCGATATAATGCGTGAGCCTTGGAGTATTCTGATGAATCCGATGATTCCTTGGAATAGCATACATCAACTGAGACCCTTGACGATTCTGGCTTTGAGGTCTTCGATCACCTACGATCACAACCTGCAAAAACGAGAGAACATTCACTCCATACTGTTTGATCGTTCCAAATAGATTATTCAGGAAGTAAACCATTCAAAACCCTCACCGTGTGGGATCCTCTCGGAATATTGACGCTGACTGCACTATCATTTTGTCGAGGCATCCATTGATTATCTCGACGTTCAACCTCTAGATGAAACTCACGTTCGCTCTCACGCCTAAGTCTTGCTTCTCTGATCGCGACTAGAGCCTCCCAAACATCACTGGAATTGACATGAAGTTCCATGTTACTCGACGAGAAGTTACCATTCTCGACTGCACTATTCCGGCGTCGGTGGTTATTGTTTCCTCCCGACTGATCACTGTTGATAGCGAATCCTCGGCGCAATCCCACTCGCCTGTCTGCTAACACATGAAAATCGAGTATCAAAGATTATTCATAATGATATTCAGTTTGAAGCTAATGAGGAATAATTCGTAAGAGTAGTAGTCAGACAAAGGGGGCGAATAAAACTTTCTTAAATGACTCAGTTATTTGGCATACACGACTGTTACTGGATTTGTCTAACTATAGGCAAAATTTATTCCACACGACGCAGCTCTAACAATCCATATGTTTTTTAAGCAGATGCAAATTGTTTTCCAAGTTCGTCTGAAGAAAGAGAGTACTTGTATTACCGTGTTTCGCTTATTATAAGGCCCGCGTCTCATGGCTTTTTTGGGTTTGATTGCATGTCTTACATTTGAGTCATGGCTTGCATTTTCAAGGGTTGAGAAGGTGATGAATGCAATCAGTAAAAAAAAAAAAAAGAATACTATTCATCAAGTTGAATCAGCAGTCATCCGTGCAATATGAAGATCGTGATAAAAATGAAATTAAAATGACAAAATAAAATCTATCATAATCATAAATGATCTGTACGTCATTCACCTCTACAATTCCATCACAAGGTTCTGAATTATGGCCTGATCTTGGAGATGATTCATACTTGAGATACAGCTTATATTTCCCAAGAGCTCTGGAAGGGAAGGCTCGATTCGAGAATGACTTATAATGAGCGAAAGACGGTATTATCAAAGAAATGTGAATTCAGTTGCAATAAATCATCTGTCTGGGGATGAGGCTTCTTTGATTAAAAAGAACAAAGATGTAGGGTCTATTCGGAACTCCAAAAATTCAAACAAAATAGCAAATCATTTCATAAACAAGTCATTTGATATCCAAGACCGGTAGAAATTGATAATCGAATTCACCTGAACCCCGATTCGACTGTTCATCATCACCATCCTCATCGTCTCCGTCGTCATCGTCGTCGCTTTCGGCGTGACTGCTCCTCGCCGATGAAAGATTGTCAACATACGCGTCATTGACCTCAACGACAACTCCAAAATTTGAAGCTCGACTTGCGGCATTACTGGACGAATTTCTCAGCCTAGCTCGACGTCGGAACTCATTGCTTCCATTCCTCGACGGTCTGTTAGGTTGTCGTGCATCAGTCGCACTGAAATTACCAGCACCCGTACCGGACGAGCTGTCAGAATCGCTCATTGTCTGAACGATACGAGCTCGGTTGGCGCTGTCTATGACGAAAGCCGATGTGATGCCTGAGCGAGAAGGCTGTTGAGGTTGACCCTCATCTAGATCCTCAATCGCAAAGTCCCCAAAGTGTTGACTCGTACCGGATGAAGACTCATCACCACTCAAACTTTTGTGTCCAGCGCTGTACTCGGCGCATTCAGCTGCACTTCGCTCCTGGATGTCGTGGATGCACGTCCACTAAAAATACAAGGAAACAGTTCATAATGGAATTCTAGTAATGATGGAATGAAGAGTTTGGTGATGTGATGGATTAGTTATGCGATAGAAACTATTTGAAGTTTGGAAAGCTCTAGTTACGTTGCGTCACCAGTCGTCATTTTTTTCTATTTCACTTCACAACGTTCACACGCATCATGATTGTAATTAAGAATTTCTCCAAAAACGGTGATGTTGAAATAAATGTCGAATGAATCAGAGATTCAGTATCTATTAATGTATATTGCGCTCTTTCAAATCATGAAGTTGAATGAGATAGCTAGGGGAATTTCTACTTATCTTTGTAAAAATGATCGAGAAAGGAAATTTGAGTTATATTGTATCCCTCTATAATACATATGTACAGAGAATTCGACCATCGTGATAAATTTCCATGTGGTTTTACGAGTTGTTTATCTGTTACTCTTATTTTTCTAAGAACTCAGGACCATGCGATTTCGGGGAATTTGCTTCAACCGATCCAATTTTAGCTACGTACATCATTTCATCTTATCATATTGATTCTATGAATTCAGAATCTCCATTCTAGTCCGTATGCTAGATCTGAGAACTAATCCTCCACTGAGTAAAGTTTTTTGAAGGGGTGATTTTAAATAAAATTCCACGCTGAATCCGAATCTGAATCGACCCGAGTCGAGAAATGTGCCTGTAGGCAAAATTACATTTTGGTGATAGTTTTTAACATTTGTGTGTTGCCATCAATCTAATTGATTTCGTGAAGCCTCTATAAAAATTTTACCCATTTGAGAATTTGATGCGATTCCCTAACTCAACTTTCTTTCCATCTATGTGAATACTCCAGATTCATCGATCGTGTACAAATCAATGAATGATGAAGTTTCAAATACAACATACTCCATACAGTAAATGCAATGGGAGATAAAAACTAATAATGAGTATGTGTCTATACCTTGAAGAAGAAAATTATAGGTATTCCAATAATGAATAAGCCATTGGGGAAGTGTTTAAATTTTCATTGGAAGGAATAATATAATTGAGACTTTGATGGTAAATTGGAGATATTGGAATGTTGTCTGTTTCTGAAATTTATGATAAGGAAAAGGGGATATTCACGAACAATTGGGGGGATCTTTGATAGTCAAGTTATTACGATATGGCTAGTTTTAGGTTATGTTCATAGTGATTCCGCAAGCAAACTAAAGAGAGCAAAAAGTGGTCTTACCTCTGACTTCTCCTGGGAACTGACATTTCTTGAGAGAGCACACCAGCCATGAGGGTGCACTTGTAAGCTGGATATAACTTCAGCATCATCACCTTGAGGGAAGTCTGCTATGAACTCAATGCGATTTTCAGTCCGTGAGTTTGAAAATAGATGTGTGAAACATGCAGCGGCTGGGATCGTTGTTTGGGATAGCTGCATTAGTCTATAGACATTTGGCTGGGGAATGAAGAATGGATCAAAATTATTCTATCATTGCTATGTTTCACATCTACATGTAACTGAAAGGCAATCCTAATACAGTCACAACTTACCTTGAAACCAGCTAGATCTTGATATAAGGTGCTTAGATTAAGATTATGGATAACTATGAGATATCCTGATGTTGTACAAATCAACATCTTGGAAGAATCAGGAGTAAGTCTTGTCCTCATCAATCCATTTGTTTGGAAAACTCTGTTTGAAACAGCACTGTTTTCTGTGAAACTGTAATATATAAACAACAATTAGGGAATGCTCATGAGAAAATTACCATGCACAGTGCGGATTACAGTAGAGGTTTAATTTACCAATTGATATCCCATGTCAGAATAAAGCCGTCAAAACCGCTAGTCAATAGCAATTTATCTTTAGGACTGTATTCTATATTCTTCACCCAGTTAGTATGTCCTTGCAACAATCTAATTTTCTGTTTGAAATTTCTGGCATCCCATAAAGCTACTGTTTTGTCATCAGAGCATGTGGCAAACATTCGTTGATCCAGAAACCTAAAAATACACAAATTTCATAAGAACAAAAGCAGCTCAAGGGTAAGAGCTTCAATCGTAGGGTATTCACCTAGCACCATTGACACAATCATCATGTGCATTTTCAATTGTGTGAATGTGCTTTCTGCTCAGAGGGTCAAACATGAGGATGCTCCTCTTCTCACATGCTGCTAATAGTAAGGATCTGAAATTTTAGAGAATTTATAGGTAAATATCCACCATCACATTGAGGAAAAATATTAGACAAATTGATTTGATGTTCAAGAGGAATCACCAAAGTACACGATTTAATGTAACTTACCCATCGGGAGAATATTCCAAATTAAATACTGCCCCATGAATTCCTTGTGTTACTTTATCATTGTGATCCCAAGATGTGATTGGTTGGACTGATGTGTACAGTGATTTGTGAAACTGGTCACTGTGACCCAAAGGAAAGCGCATTCCAAGCTCTCGGTGACGAACATACTTGTTATTGAACATTTGTCTAGCTTGGACATCAGCTATATGCTGATTGATTTCTGCTCTGATTTTGGGCATTTTTTACATTTCACACATCATCCAGGATATAAGTAATCACCAGACAACTTAGATATGAGGTCAAAATCAAGGTGATACTTGATATTGATGAAATTGACACTTTTCAACATGCTACATGATTTAGCCTTGATTTTTCTGCACTTTTAATGGAAAAACTATGAATGACTAATATGAATTATGAGAGAATGAAGCTTGGGGAATTTCGTTGTCTGATATGACCGTCATGTAGGTAAGTCACTCACTCATAGAATGATTATCCAAACATTCCAAATCCAAACTACATGAGAAGGTTAGGTGCGACTGTGAAGTTTTAACTTCTTTATGACGAAGTTTTTATCACTGTTCTACATTTCTCCATTCATATCAAAATACTTATAAAGAGTATCCTCGCGTCCAACTTATCACTCACACTTTACTTGCAAACAGAATTTATCCTTAATGAAATCGACATGGAATTATTTGAGAAAATTTTATACAAATCGATCGTAGTATCGACAGTGCAGCTAAATTCGATAATTGCATGCCACTTTCAACATTTCTCAACTTTCTGAACTACCAAAGATTCAATATTCGATCGCGATCAGATGTGATCAGATGAAAACTACCCCCCTTTGACCCGCACCTTCGCCCCTCTTCATAATTCTGCCTGCAGCTGTCGCTGTTATGTCGAATACATTGAAATATACTGAACTGGTGGTAGGTAATATACGTCGCTACCTTACCGACACACAAGTTGAAATTTTTTCTCAGAAATGAGAAATAAATAAACTACTTTTCACGAAATTATTCTTTGTGGCATGATGAAGATAACTCAATTTGGTGAATATATTATATTCGAGTGAATGATTTATTAGAAATATGAAATTGTTTTGTGCTCTCCAGAATCAGGTATGTTGTATGAACACTTCTCGCAGCTCGAGTTTTGGACCAAAAGACATAAGTATTTCCTAATCTGATCTCTCAAATTTAGAACTACTCATTCGATTCTAAGGAATTTTTGACTTCGCTGCGAACAAAGATTTCGAAGGCTCATATTGCCTCATTGTTTATAACTCGCGCTAACTTGCTTGGGTCAAGTCACATGATCAAGTCAACCAATCAGCGATCAGCAATCTGAAGCACCAACCTAACCTCTCTAGAGAAATTTGCCGGCCCTGAGCAGGAAGCCGGTCAGCCGGTGCCAAGACCTGCTAAGTAATCTGCACTTGCTATCACTTAACAAGTGCATGAAGCGCAAAAAACTCGCCTGCACCTTGTTTACAGCATTTGCCATTTTGCGAAAGGGCATTACACTGAGAGCGCATCTGTCCCAAATACATCCGTGCGTCGTCGCTTTCGCTAAAGTCAGAATCGCTTCAAGAGCACTCAAGAGGTGCATCGGCATCGGTGCCCGTTGCATCAAGAAGGAGTAGAAAACCGGTGCAAGAGAGATCGAAGATTCTTTGAAGACTCAAAGCTCTTGAAAGCTGCATTCTCGCTGATTCTAGCTCGCTGCTATCATCGAATGATCTGGAGTGAACAGTGAACGCAACAAGAAAGTGATAGGCGTTGAGGAATTTCTGCGCTGACCGAAAAAAAACCATCCAATCCAATAAGGGAGTGCCGTGACGTGACGACGCCTGTACACGCTTCACCGAGTTCGTTTGCATACTTAGCAACGGTTAACGAGTTTTATTACAACTTTAGTAGCGAGAATATATACTACACAACACAACATTATAAGTACTCAGCATTCATCAGTGCATGGAGGACAGTCGACCTTTACGTAATAAAGGGACGAGAGGATCAGTTTCGGAATCACCGAAGTATGAAGAGGTAGTACTATATTCTGCCATCAGAGATACTCTGCTTGCACACGTGTAAAATAAGTTGCACTTGGTCTCGGTGCATCAGTGTTGATGAAAAAACACGCCAAAGCCTTTGGTCGTACGAGTCAGTTAGATATATATAGGCTTGTTCGTCGGGGTTCGTGGTACCGCGAGGGGAGCGGTGCAAGCGGAGGTAAAACTGCGTGCCCGGATAGGGTGTCTCTGCTCCACTCCTCGGCACGGTTGCTACTTACGACAAAGAGGAAAAGATTTTCGTCGGCATTCAACGATCCAACTTACATACATATATATTATCTGCAGTAATAAAGTGTAGTGTTAGCTTACAACAGAGGCGCAAGAACTGCGTGAGGAATTTACGCTGCTAGTACGTGCGTAAAAATTCTGTTGTAAAAGACACAATTCGTGGAGAGTTGAAGCAATTAGCAATTAGCCTCGCAAGCGGCTTGCATCTACGACGAGACAAGTGACCCTCATAGTCGTCGGGCATCTTTTCTCCTCTTTTTTTTCGCTGCACTTTGTACCATTTACCAAGCGTCAGCCACATCACAGACTCATTGCTCCATAAACAAGGTAAGATCCCATGGCATTACTCTGATAAGTTGAGAATTCATCGTGAGAAATCGATGCCGGGACATTGTTTGGTTCTACCAATTTGCTTATTTTTCGCCTTTTCTCGCGCATCAGTGTGTTTATTCACGCCTGTCATTTCTATCTTTTTGAGTATCATCATAAAATGCTTTCGGGATTTTCGGAGCATGCTGGGTTAATTTGCCATCTTCTCTTTGCTATTACTTACCTACACCAAAGAGCTGCATCTCTCAATCGTCTCAGATCATTCAATTTTCTCTTCACTCGCATGTAGGATGAATTTCCACAGATTTGCAATTTGGAGTGCAGATTTTGAGACATAAATATTTTGTGGTCAAATCACGTTTTCTAAATCTTCATGAATCCTTCTAGAGTAACTGTAAAGAGAAGTTTCTCCACGCACAATTACTCTACTTGAGGTGATTTTATATTTTGATTGTGTTTGATAAGTCTATGTGTCATCAATCAGATTCAGCACAGAAATATTGCGCTCCAGCACAAAATTATCTTCAGATGAATCCTTACTTTTTGTTTTAAATATGGGATCTTCTGAGCAATATCATTCGTAATCTTCAAAATATATAATTGCCAGAAATTGTAACCAGAGGTTACAATGGTGTGTGCTATAATATTTTGATGAAACTTTATTCGTACCAGTACTAATCAAAAGCCTGGTAACTATGGGTAAAGCTACAAAGAATTATGCCAACTCTGGAGGCGATGAGAGAAATGCAAACGTTCGAAGATACAAATCAACGAGCAATCCCTCAAAAACTCCTTCCAATGCAAGTCTAGCCAAGAAAGTGGGTGAACCCGAAAGTTCTAGCAGGTTTGTCACATTCTTGTCAAATTAAAGGGTCGAATTGGATTTTCTATTATTTCTGAAACTTTCTGTATTGTATTCTGGTATTTGCCTATTCATGGTTTTATATGGTAACAGGTAATACACATTTCAAGAGCCATAGGTACAGGTACTATAAATAATGGCTTGACATATTTTTATCTTGGCTTCCTTACATAACTCACACCCATCTTGATTGAGAAATCATTCTGCCTTTTCCAGAAGCCCATCTCATGTCATTAATCTTCTCTTGATCTCTACCATGCATTTTAAAAATGAAGTCTTAGTCAAAGCAGTCAGTGCATGAATTGAATGTTAAAAAAGCGTTTGGAAACTTGATCATCCTTATCAATTAAAATGTTAGTTAAAAGCGTTTTAAAAAATCCTCTCCTCTGATAAAGTTGTATCTTCATCATTCATTATAAACTCCTCTGGCATACAATCATTGGAATGAATCAGTGCAAGAACTCTGTAAGATAATACAGGATAATTAGTAGGAAAAGTTGAACAACTTGGATATATTTTTATTAGACCCTTCATCTAACTTTTCATAGTTTTGATTGCTTGTACTTTTTGATGTTGGAAACTTTTTACCTCTCATCTCCTCCATAAAATACCCGTCCTTATTCTTGTAAGTTGACTCGAATTATGATTTCAGGACATCCCTGAGTGGAAATACTGCCAATGCCAATTCTGGAATTGGAAAAAACTATCCCAAGGTAATCATGTCTCTAATTTATTAGTGCTTTCATTGAGGGTCTCTTACTCAACTTTCTAACCTGCAAGTTCACACTTAATCAGGATCACACTTAATCAGGATCTTCCTCCCAAAAATCTCATGTAGATGAACTAAATTTCCGTAACCCGTTAGCTGAAAGAACATAGTATGATATTTGAAGTAGAGGGCAGATTTACTCAATTTTTTGAATCACCAACCTTTCTGCCCAATCCTTGATAATTATATAGTGCTTATAATCTCCTCTGTACACTCAGATTATGTTATAAAGTGAGTTTCCATGGAGCACATTAATCACATCTCAATTTTTATGTATATATATTTTGCATATTACTGGGATCCATTCATCTTGAAGCATAGTTCTTTGGGTGTAACATGGAAGATTCTATATATGTGAATGAATTGTATCAACAATATTCATTCATCTACAGATTTACAGCATGTTTTTCAGTATGTCAATGCATTTGATGGAAACTCCGTGAATCTTCTTGATTGTTCCAGCTCGAGTCATATTTAGACAAAAACTCCTCTCCCACTTATTAAAGATCTTGAAATAAAGATGAAATTACTCTCAACATCTCTTATGATTTTGAAAGATAGTTTTGATTGATTTTTGATCTCTGTATTTCATTCCTCAGAGCAAACTTCGAAGCCCTGCAAAGCTGGGGCCAGAGCTAACCATGCACAGTATCACCAAATCCAACACTATTGAAAACGATAAAGAGATGAAGATATCTTCTCAAGGAGCGAAACTGAGGAATCAAGGAAGTAAAATGAAACCAGCCACAGGTTATTCACGAGAGAAACAGAGGTCTGTCACTCCACTGGGTTCAGATGTTCCCAGTCTTGCAGAGCAGGCTGAAATCCAAAAAAAAGATATGGATGAGTTGGAACAGATTATTGACGATTCTTTGAATGCGCGAGAAAATGGACAGTCGAACGGAGTGAAGGATCAAAAAGCCGAGGCGCAAAATGGAAGTTCTCCTGCTCATGATGATTCAAAACCAAATGGGACAAATGGTTTTGATTCGAATGGAAAAGCCTCAAATGGCGAGCGAGAAGATGAATTCAGTCTTTTACTGGAATCAGAAGAGCATTCTTTTCCACAAAATGTACTCACAACTATAGAGCAATCCGTGGAAATTGACGCTCAAACTGACTCGTTGACTACTACTGAAGAGGCCCAAGCAAGCAATCAAAATGACTCGGAAAGTTACTCGGTTGACGTGGTAGAGTCTACCACCTCAGAAATATCGGAAATCACCGAGTCAACTTCATCAGACGTCAAGGACAAAGATTCTGACATTCAGAATGTCAATGATGATCCTGTATTATATGACAATATAACATTGAAAGATGTCCAGATCAAGCTTAATGATTGCTTGAAAGATAAGGTGAGAAAATACTCCAACCCCAATTATTTATTAGTCTGTACCTTCCACTTAGGAATATCTTCACTCATGTAACAGTATGGTTCTCATTGGGAATGAATCATGTTCATTTCACCAACTGTTCCTCGTCAATCAGAAATAACACTGTGCTCTTGATTACTGAAATTTTTTGGTAGAACATGAGTAGTGTAGGAGAACCTGTACAATTAGGTTACCTCTAATTTCTAAAAACTGCATTTTATAACAGCCAATCACCTGAATATAGAGTAGTCACACGATTTGTACTAAAACTGTGAAATTGTCTTTCTCAATAAGCATACCAGTAGCTTCTTCTTTAAAAGTATGGAATAATGAGACTCATAATAGGTAGCATTATCAATGAGGGGGATGATTAACTTTCAAATTGATGAGAGTCATTCCATTCACACTGTTAATTTGACATGAGTTGATGATATAAATCAATTTCGATCCGCTCGTTCTTTTCGGTCAATCCCTTGGGTTTTCACTGCCATTATCTCAGATCCTTATCGGAAAACATCCCGGACTTGCCTTTTTAACCTCGTCTTCAGTTTTCCCCAAAATACATTTTTTAGATGCGAAACCAACACCACCGAAGAGATACAAAAGCTTGGACGTCATGTTGGATAAGAGTGAGTGACTACCGAGAATGATATATAATCATCTTATGCAAATACGCATTCTATCTATTCTTTGCGTAAGATATATGAACGTAGGCTCGAGCTATTATGTAGGTGGTTGCCCACGTTACAGTACTCTTGTATGATGAAGGCGCGCAAATCACGTATAAAAACTATACAATTGAATTGATACGGTATTTGTTAGTTTGACGAGAGACCCGGATCATACACCTAAAAATCTAAAAGTATGCATCTTATTGCTTATACAGTAAAATGCATACTTTTAGACTTCGGTTTTAGACTTGAGTTGTTGATCGCGAAAAACATCCTTCACGTCGATGACGTCGTATACATTTCGTGAAATATCAGATTCTGCGATCTTTAGGTTCGAAATGTAAACAACTCAGGGATAGATAGTCTGTGGCCCTGTAGTTGATTCATCTTTCTCAACCTTGCTTCTATGCAAAGATTATCTAGTAATGTAGATTGAAATAGATCGATCCCTAAATTCAGTTATCAAAATCTCGGACTAATCAGGAAACTGCTTTTGACCGGTGTCCGGGTTGGTTTCGTCACGACTGTTATTGAAAGCATCAACTTGTATTACTTGAATTACGAAGTAGTTCGCATCGTGAAATGATTTGAGTGATCCTCCGTAAAATTGAATTTCTTCAGTAGGAAAAATCTCAAAGTTTGCATGGCTTCTGATTATTCTCGGTCGTTTCTGTACACTACCGGTCAAAAGTTTGTGCACACTTGAAAATAAGTTCGATTTTGATCACTCGACTGCTCCGATCTCCTTGGTTTAAAACGACTCTACTTGGGCTCATTCTGTAGCTTCTTTCAAGCTTTTTGAGGATTCTTTGTGGGGTTTTCCCTCCGGCTCAACAGGATTTCAATAGGTCAAGTCAAATCCATGGAAAAATCTCGAAAAATTCGGTCAGCACTCAGACTTCTTGCAAGTCAGACAAGAGTTGATAGATCGGGGCGATTCAAACAGCATTTGAAAGTGCAAGTTAAGAGCTTCAAAATCTGTCTCTGAAAATAATTCTAGCTTGTTCCTAACCCGAGCTGTGACTATTTTTGTGAAGGAAGATTTTCCTCGAAGAAGAGTCCTAAAAACCATGAAAGGTGAAGGAATCTGGCTCACGGTGGTATTTCTCTGATTTTTTCCAAGTTTTTTTGTGTTGCTGGTGGCAGGAATCAAAATTAGTGCTTATATCAGGGGAAGAAATGAGTTCATTCATAATTTCTCAATGACTGGTTCTTTTTCCAAGAAAATTCTTCCTCTACAAAAAGAGTCTTAGCTCGCACCAGACATAACATAGAATGACTCCGAAGAACTGATTTTGAAGCTCTCGACTTCTACTTTGAGATGCTTTTGGAATCATCGAAATCCATCCATTTCCGTCAGACCTGCGGAAGTTTGCACAATGACCCGATTTTTATGAAACTCTACAAGGCTTAAGATTGATTTTGCCAGAATCTATTGAGCTGCGCTATAAAAATATTATATAGCTCTGGAAGTGCTTGAACGAAGCTACAAAATGAGCCCAAGTAGAGTCATTTTGGACGAAGGAGATCCGAGCAGTCACGTGATCAAAATCGAACTTTTCTTTTTTCGTGTACACAAACTTTTGACCGGTAGTGTATATTCTGACAATGCCTAACTTTGTGGTCGATTCTTGTGTGATGTTCTGATGCCTCGTTCTATAAATCTCTATTACTCTAAATAAATCTTGATTACTCTATCACACATTGATCCATCATTGTGTATCTATATTGATTTGCGGTCGGAATGAAATCTTTCAAGTATCGATAGAGTAATTGAGTACGAATGCATCATTAGGGCGATAGGGAATTTGGGTCTTGCTCTTGTATTTTTTGGCCAATTTCGCTTTTTCATTGTGTCTTATGTCTGTCCTGTCGATCATATTCGTCAGAATTGTATACTTGTTCATCTCTGCATTCATGAATTATACTTTATCAAGCAATTTCAAAACCTCGGAATAAATTTACGTGCTCGTTCTAGACCCACGGGGCCACCACCGGGCTGTTCCGAGCCCAGGACTTGTACATTTATCG
The DNA here is from genome assembly GCA_029851415.1 of Eretmocerus hayati. Taxonomy (NCBI): domain Eukaryota; kingdom Metazoa; phylum Arthropoda; class Insecta; order Hymenoptera; family Aphelinidae; genus Eretmocerus; species Eretmocerus hayati. The sequence goes on from CM056741.1 coordinate 160,205,477, forward strand.
ACGAACTGAAATTCGTGTGGGGCATGAATGAATGATGACTCAATTACAGTCATCCGGAAAATTTTATTTGCAACATAATCACATTCACTTCTCACATAGTGTGGAGAAACCCCAGTTGCATTGGTCTTGGTTATTCTCATAAGTTCTCCTTTTGTCTCGTAATCAACTGTAGATATGTTCTTTGCATTTGTGAGTGAGGAATCTCATGTAATTGTGGTATTTGCTGTTTTTTTCAACTTTGAATCGAATTTTCAGGCAGAAGATAGTACAGATGCAGATCGAAGTCAGTCTGAGCAAATGACCAAAGAAGCAACATTTGGCAAGACACTCAGACACATGTCTGGCAGGAGTTCCATCGGCAGAATGCGTCATATAACTCTGAGAGAAAGGCAGCCATCTCCAAATAGTTCATTATTTGTCAACACATCAAATTTATCCACCCCTGAAGGTGGCTCATCAGACTATAAAATCTTGCGCCACCGTAATACTTTGCTAGAGTTGAATTCAGGCAAAAGTAGCACACCAGTAGATAGAAAACGCAAGTTCTTCCAAGATAGCTTAAGCCCTGTGAAGAAACTCAAATTAGATGGAAATGGATGGCTCAATGCCTCTTTTGAATTCTTAAAGCATCCTTTCAGTCTTATCAAGCCAATTCAGGCATCTTCACTGCAGAAAACTGAATCAAATGAAGCTGAAATCAGCACAGCCGAAGAAGTAAAGGCTGACGATACTATTGCGAATCAGAAATGGTGCGCCATCATGTAAAGTGAAGAACAGAGTCCTGAATGTTAGAAAACGCAAAGTTGCTGATGGAACCATGGATCTATGTGTAAGTGCCCGTTGATGATAACTGTTTTATTCAAATTGTTACTCGTTCACTCAATATTGTAATTACTCAAAACTCTCGTTTTCTCAAAATTCGCACTAGTGCTCTATTTTCATTTTGAGTCTTTGATTGTTTGAGTGCAATCACAATCGGCAATTTCATATCTGCATAAAATTTTTGTTTTCTCCTTATGGTCTTAATTCGCCAATTAACTTGACCATCCTACAATTAACTCCTCTTAAATTAGATGGTACTTATTTTACTCGTGCGTTAAAATGTTCATCTAGATTTTTCAGTTTTCAAAATAATTTACCGAATCACATCCACGTACAATGCACATTTGGACTGGATTAGTTCGCGTGATGGTACAACTCGTGCAACCTTGTCATTATCAATCCACGCAAAACATTTTCCAGAATCATGTTTCCTATATGAAAGTTGGCTGAAATTTATTCATTGTAACTACATAATCAATTGATATTCTTTCGAACTGAACTCGTAAGTACGCAGCGAACTACTGCGTATCGCAATGCTTCTTCTTAATTTTCTCAGACGCACTTCATCCCATGTAATCCAAATATGCCTTCTCATTGCTCATCATTATATTGCTCGAATTCAAAGCATGGTATTTGATGTGTGGTATGATGTATTGGTATGACTGAGGAGCATTTAATGTATATACCCTTCTCACATCGCTTTGAAAATTATTTTATGTATCCGCATCATATTGATAGAATCATATCACGGGTAAAATGACTACATAGATCTCTTGACGAAATGATGTCGTCTTCTTATTGCCTGTCTTGGTGTAATCTTTTCATAGAAAACTCAAGTGATTACCTTTTCATCTTACAAATCAAACTAATGAGTGTCCTCATTAGGAATGATTTTGCCTCAGTTGTGCGATTTTTCGCTGGTTGACTTTTCAACTTTTACTCCATGACAGTCAACGCACTTTCAAGAGCCTATTCCATTTTTTTTTAGATACATTGTACGTTGATACAATGAATTCGAAGTTGCTTGTTATGTCTCTTGTGAATTTGTGAAATAGCGAATTTGATGACTTTTCCAAGTCACACAGACGGTCTTGGATGCGATTCCTTCCTTTGTGCTCACTTGTTTTGTCTAGCTCGTGATTCATGATACTCTATGAAACAGCAAAATTCTTCAAATTCTCCAAAAGTTCGCACATTGCTAGTCCTTGTATATTTGTGTGATAGAGCCGTGATATGAGTTGCAACTCAATGAAATATTTGAGAGTAATGAATTTGCTCTTTTTTCCTCTATCAGTCTATTTTAACACGTTCGCCACGGCGGGACCCACTTTATGTGCGTCCAATATTCGTCTTATGGGATTCAACGTTGCGCGGGACCTACCCATGGGTCCCGCCGCATACAAGGAAGGAACTGCGATTTTCACTGTCGCAGCAAATGCGTTAAGTTTTTTTCAATTTTCATGCTTCAAAATTTCGGTCTTGATAATTTGCTCGTCCACACAAGTTTCATCAATTCAGTAATGCTTTGCGTTAAACCAACCAAATGATGAAATTACTTCGTTCAACCACTGTATCTCCTTTGTTGTTATATTTTCTGAGTGCTTAGGACCGATATATTTGAGAACTTTCTCTGTATTTGAGTTGATACACCACTAGGTAGAAAGATTTCAGTTGTATAAAGCGTTACAGAGCGTTTGGTTTCTTCTTGGGAATTTGCTATTTTGGGCTCTTGACTGTGTGACTTAGTTGAGTAGGATACGACGTGTTTTGTTGCAGCGCCAACAAATTTGATCAGTAATACCTACTAGTATCTTGTCAAATTTAATCAGTATCATAGATCAGTGTTCGAATTTCAGGTACATTATCTATGTAGGACTCCTATCTTTAAGCCAACTTATAATGAAAGTATTCATTAAACATCTTTAGTATTTCATAATTGAATTTGAATTTCAAATTCTCATGAATATGTTGAAGATGTTTAGTCTAGATACAGAGGTCACTCTCATGCAAACTTTGACCAGAACATAGATCAAATGTATCAATCAGTTCGATCCAAACGCCACCAATACAATTCATAGAATATGGAACTGAATTTTTTTAAAACTCGCGGACAAAACTATTGAGCCGTAAAAAGTATATAAATGTATTTCAACTATAAGAATAAAAATAATCCTGTAGGTGATAGTACATCAAACGATGAAGATGATGAGATAAATAGTAAATGAAAAACGGAAGCTCGCCAAAGTTGAATGAATAGTATTTTTTCTACGCCAGAGAATTGCATCTTCTCTACTAATTTCAAATTCTAAGCAGCTCGTCTAACTTTTTTACTTGTCAATCAAACATTAGTAATGTGGAGACATACCAAGCTGTGTACATAGAAACTATGAAGTTTGTAATAAATACTCGAACACAAGATGATGAATGGTTATTTATTGACGCCTCGACCAAAATTTGCGATTCTTGATCAAATTTAAATCACAATGAGTCTGGAATTTGCTCACTGATTACAGGTAGTGAGAGCTCTATTGACAAGCAGAGATAATTTTGCCAACGTCGTTGAAATTCTCTTTTGATTATGATTCACTCTTGTCTGCACTTTTATACAATCACTCTGATGGTAGGAAGGTAATGTGCGGAATCATTCCCTTGGTAATTGAATGTAGCTATTAGTGGCTTAGTTTGACGCAACGAATTCAGTCAAGTTTCCCCGGTACTCACGTTTCTGAGGATACATTCGGTGTCACTGCGTTTTTCGCCTCTACAATCTTAGTACCTCGTTATTATTTAGAAATGGAAACTATGAAATAGAAAATCTACTGCCAAAATTACAATTCATTACTTGCGAAATCTAACAAACTTGTACATTGATAATAGGTAATTTCGTCATTTTCGTCGACTAGCTATTTTTGCTTTAGATAGTCATACCTTTGTATAACTGGTCAATCTGTCCATCTACTCTCGAAGGAAGACTTGCGTAACTGGGAATCCCCTGTTATCGGAGAAAAAATTCCGGTCCCTTGAAAAAAAATCCTTCAAGGAGCACGAAAAAATCGGCTCTCGGACAACCTGCGAGCCACCTATGTCTGAGGTCAAATTTGAGAGAAAACTTTGCAAGTGGGACACAATGCTCAAGGATTTTTGTACTAGTCGAATTCAAGGATTGGCAATTGATGAAATGCTGATCATGGTAAGTAGGAAGCAATAAACTCAGCAGATTAATGTCAAAAAGATCATTGAGATTGTAAGGAGTGAAACTCCAGGAAAAAATTATGATCGATGCTCGCAACCAGGCTCTAATCTTTTGTAGACATTCCTTGAATCATCAGCTGATTTTCAAAAATATGTGCTCCACTTTTTCTAGAATTAAAAATTCAGTGGACTCTCAGGAGGCAGACTCCAAACGATTACTTATTCCTGCGATCAAGATACACTACCTATAATTGTACCAAGTGAACAGGAAATCGAAGTATCAAATCATTAGCTCATAAAAATTCTTATGGAATTTGATAGTTGACTCGTATCCACAAACATTGGAATGATTTAATACATTCACTGCGAGGGCTGTTTTTTGTGATTTCATTTCGGTTATCACAGCACTCATTTCTGGCGGGTACGCGTGTGTACTATGTAGTATGGTGGACCAAAAAAAGGAAATTTTCTGAAAATTGTTACGCCTAGAGTGACAGTTCTTGTCAATCCTTATGTAGTTAGAGAAATTTTTTTTTGGTATTTTTAATGCAAAGATTTTAGGTTCCGGCAAGAACCCGAAAGTTATTCAAAAAACATAGTAAAAATGTCATTCTTACGCTAGCTCAAAAAGCAATGTTACAGCATGTTTTTCGATAAGCAAAACTTACTCAGTGGTGCCAAACATAGATCAAATAATGTTTTGTTACATGTTTCTGACCATAGAAACCGAAAACCAGGTCTATTTCAGCCTCAGAAATTGAGCGTCTTTTATGTAAATTGCCAAATACCGATCAGAGTGAAAAAGCGATAATTTTTTGGTAAACATCCGATTCCTCTGAAAATGATGATTTTCAGGAACGATCCCAGTGGGTTCAGAAAGCTGGGATTAGTAAAAAAATAGTTATGAGCAAGTGATGGTGTACCCACTCTTATGTATAGGAGTAATCCCACGATAAAACGATAGACAAAAATAGGTCGGGTCTCAGATTCCTTTTTGAGTCAATTTTTTCGAATCAACAGATCAAAATATGAACATCTGCCACCATAAAGAAATTGGGGAATTTTTTTCGGACCCTGGCGCATAAATCAAGATTCGGTTTTAAAATTTTTTTCGCAAAATTTTCGTAACTTTTTTCAATAAAATCGTTATAACTCAGAAATGACTCTAAGTAGAGCAACGGGGTTTAGTGCATCTGAAAAGTGGGTAAAAAAATCTATCGAAAACCTTTTCGAAATTTTGGTTTCCATGTCACCTCGATTATATATGGGTAATTCCCTTGAAAATCATCTTCGACTCTTTTTTTCAAAAACCTATTTTTTTGGAATATACAAAAGTACATTTTTAATGTAAAAAGTTGTGTTCTTCTCGAAAAAATACTTTCATTCTGCATTTCTGGGTTCTAAGGTGTTTTTGGGGCGTTTTTTGAATTTCAATGTTAAAAAACCTCAATTTTCTGCGCATGCGCGAGATTTGCGGATTCCGAAACCAATTTTTTTGAAAAGCTGAAAAAATTTCCTTGAAATTGACCACTTGCCGAGTTCAATTTCATCAACTAGAACCTGAGTTGTAGCCTCCAAAAGATAAAGGTTGCATTGAGCGAGTACATGAAGGCATCTATCGAATCGAATAGGGACTTCGCACCAAGCTGCTTTTTGTACTCTGTGTTAAAAATGAACTGAAACATTAGTTAAAATCAACAAAATTGAACTCATTAAGTGGTCAATTTCAAGGAAATTTTCTCAGCTTTTCAAAAAAATTAGTTTTTGAATCCCCAAATCTCGCGCATACGCAGAAAAGAGGTTTTTTAACATTAAAATTCAAAAAACGCCCAAAAAACACCTTAGAACCCAGAAATGCAGAATGAAAGTAGTTTTTTCGAAGAGAACACAATTCTTTACATTGACGAATGTACTTTTGAATATTCCAAAAAGATAACTTTTAGATAAAAAGAGTCGAAGATGATTTTCACGGAATCGCCCATATATAATCAAGGTGACATGGAAATCAAAATTTCGAATTGGTTTTTGATGGATTTTTTACTCACCTTTCAGATGCTCTGAACTCCGTTGCGCTACTTAGGCCCGAATTTACAGTCGTTGGTATTGGTCATGGTTTTGGTCATGACCAATACCTTGCATATTCAGGAATTCGGTCAGAAAATTAGTTTTGAGTCAAAATTTTCTGGCTCATGTACTAAATGTGACTACAGCCACTCGTTTGTCGAAATTCCAGTGTTGAAAATTGTCTTTCAGCATAGAATTGGTGATCCACGCGTTTGCTACAACTATGGTCTCGATTCATAACCTTGTCACTCACGAAGATTCGCGCAAGCATAATTTCTGTGCATGTAGGACAATTTTCACCACTGATATTTCAACAGACTTGCGGCTGTAGTCACATTTAGTACATTAAATCGAAAATTTTGACTCAAAACTTATTTTCCGATCTAATTCTTGAATCGCGTACCATGCAAGGTATCGGTCATAACCAAAACCATAACCAATGCCAACGACTATAAATTCGGGCCTTAGAGTCGTTTTTGAGCTATAAGGATTTTATTGAAAAAAAGTTACGAAAATTTTGTAAAAAAAATTTTAAAACCGAATCTCGATTTATGCGCCAGGGTCCGAAAAAAATTCTCCAATTTTTTTATGGTGGCAGATGTTCATATTTTGACCTGTTGATTCGAAAAAATTGACTCAAAAAAGAATCTGAACCCATTTTTGTTTATCGTTTCCTCGTGGAATTACTCGTACAGGTGTTCTGACACATCCATCATAATCTGCTCATAGCTCATTGTTTACGTACCCTAGCTTTTTAAAACCACCCGAATCGTTTTTAGCAAAATAATTTATTCAATACTGTTTTGCCGAGCATTGCGGGGCTGGCTATATCGTGTTACTTTTTTCTAGCATCTTCCGAACAGCTTAGCGCAAGTTTGGTTCACCCTATAAAGCATCTTAGACTTTGAGTTTAGACATTCTACTCGAGGGTGACTACGAGATTATAGGGAGTGTTAACATTTTGGATGCTCTACGCTAATGAGTCCCTTGAGCTCATGTCATCGAATCATACAAGCCTGTCATCCTAGATTTTAAACTATCTCACATTGAAATCGAACTGTGCCGAGTAAAAACGTTGACAATCTGTCTCTATTAGTGCTCCTAGAACCTTGAATAGATAATCTATTTTGAAGTATATCAGGAGCCAATAACCATTATACAAAGCACGAATACCAGAGTGAAAAGTTAATCTATTTAATCCCGGAAATATGAATGAGACGAGGGAATCAAAATCAAACGATACAACGGACGTGAGATGCGATATGTTTACAATACCTGTCATTCATCTCAGGTAGCAATGAATGAAGAGGCTTCGACCACACATTTGTATCTTATAATAAGATTCGAATCCTGGTGAGATATTCATATTTATTTCATTTGGATGAGTAATCATTGAATAAATACACTCTAAATTATTGAGTTTCTCATGAAATACTCAAACAGCCTTACATCTTAGCAGTATTTTTTCTTATTGTTGTTAGGGGTGATATTTGAAAAATATAGTTTACAAGTAACCGTAATCCTACTGGATGATCGGTTATAACAATAAAATTGACTGATCATTCCTCATCAGAAAATGTATGCAAGTAAACTCAAAGATTATGAACAAGAAATTATTAATTTTAAAAGTCGTTATAAAACAAACATGTCTCGAACAGGTAATAGATATGTAATAATCAACGTATATCAAAGATACAATTCAATCATCAGCAGGTGACAACAACAGCTCTGTGTAAGTAAGGTCCTTGACATCCTTCTCTAAGTCCAGGCCACAAGACAGCCTTGATTCTCGTTCCTTTGGGATTCGGTGACAAACGATGTCGGGCATGAATCTCGCTTTTGAATTCCGTACCTTGAGCTGCATCTAAAACCAGAGGAGTTGTGCGAGCCAAGCAAGCCCAAGCCAGACGCGAGCACAGAAGCGCGTATTTCTTTATCTCATTGCTGTTTCTGAAATTTCATAGAAAAAAAAAGAACGTGTTATTCACTGAATACTCCATCGTACAAACCCAAATTGGAAAACTTTTTGGTAAAGAACAATTTTGAAATCAAAAATGAAAAGTCCGAAACATCTTCCTCGTGATAATTTTTTGAAACGAAAAATTTTATATCAAAAAACTCACATCGAGTTTGAATTTTCAAAAGATTGGATATGGATTAGGATACGGAATTCTTTCTACCTCTAGAAAAATTTCATGGTCTTTTCATCACCAGAGAAATCGATCAAATTGCGATTGATTTATCTAAAAGTGCTAATTTTGAGCAAAAAAAAGCTTATACTCTTAGATTCTCGATAATTTAGGAATAATTCTCAACATCAATTTGAAAATTATTCACAGTGAACGACTGAATAGATTTGAATGAAATTCGTAGGGCTGTAGAATGATATGCATAGTTCTGAAATTACCTTATGCAAGGGAAATCATGGAGAGTACGCTCAAGTTGGGTGGTAACTTGATGTGCGACCTCGTGTGCGCCTGATTGTGCTCCAACTGTTGCCAGCTGACGTCGAATACAGTCCTCAAGATCTGCTGGAGCAGATGTGCGTGATGGTGAGTTACCGCCGTTTAAGATTCTCAAAGCTTCGGCACGGCGCGAAGCTTGCAGAATACCCGTCAGACGCCAGGATAACTGAAATCAAGACATTGTCCCGGAAATGCATTGAACTATTTCATTTGGTTGTGGAAAATATTCTATCTTGTATAAATGATAATAATTAAATCTAATTCGTTGCTATTCCTGATCATCCGGTATGCAATAATCAAACAACTTTTTTTATTTGTTTATGACATACTTTTATCATTATTTGTTCAACATCTAGATTTTCATCAACAATTTTGATGACTGATGGTATCTTGTTCATAAATATTTAAGGTGCTTTCTTCAAAGCACAACAGTTAATCATCATAAGTAGCTATTGAATCCAAGCGTGCAGCAAGGACTAACATTCTTGGATTATGTGCGTCTGTTGGCCCAGATCGAGAACCCCCTTTTAACACGTTCACAGCGATAAGCTCCATCGGTAAAGCCCATAATTTATCACTTTTCAATTTTTACAGGCTCATAATTTTCCGAAAATATTCCTAAAAATAATCCTTGGAACAATCTATGATGACGACTAGCTTTGCGAAAGATATGAATAATACGTTGGAAAAATTAACCCCTGTACGGACGTTTTTGCCTAAATACAAGTCCATCCCATGATGGAAATGAAAATAAGAAGAATGGGCTTCGTGGTAAACGTGTGAAATCAATTACTAACTTTTTCTCAATTTTGATGGTTGTAATAGGTCGCAAATCTGCTTATACGGAAGATTTTCTACGTCTTATGGGAAATGACGAGAAAGTCACCTTTTTTGAAAAGTGGCCCGCCTCCCAGCGCTGGTTGAGGATTTGGAAAAAGTAACCAAATATTCAGGGATGAAATTCTTCCATAAAACTCATAAAATGTAGCAACTCTTGAATAAGAAGCGTTCTGAGATTTTTATGAAATTAGTTGATGAAAAATCGTCACTAAATGTACTAAACTTGTGATCATTGCAAAGATTTAATATTTTGTTCAATTTTTCCATCAATGGCTAAACAATCTCATAGCATATAGCTCGTGCAAAAATTCACTGAATCTGAAGTAGTTGGTCCTAAAATAATGTCAGAATCGTTGACGCCGACAAATACCGTAATCTTACCCCGCCAGACCGTTTCACCGAATCGAGCGCGGTAGTATCATCCATCAAGATCAGAGGTGACTTTGAATGTTTATCCGATTCAAATAGACGCATCGGGTATTTCATGGCAACCCTAGAGAGTAGTCCTGGCGCACTGCAGATCGATCTCAATGAGAGTATATCTCAGAGTATACGTGTATACGAATTGCTTTTCGAGCTCAACTGCGTATGTACCAAACCCGGTACTCCGTAACTCGAGATGCCACTTGAAGAAGGCTCCATTCACGGCAATAAAATTGATCTCTTTTTTCCAGAACTACCCTCATCTAACACCTTGTATATAATATGCCTCTATCCTCGCAATTCCTTTGCACAGCTCAATTTTTCGTCTCTCACGTTCATCCTATCTTCGGCATCTGCATCTAAAACTCTCATAAATTCTTCGGGAATAGACACTCCACCTCGAGTTTAAAATATCCATCTCACGTTCGTCCTGGAAATTCAAGGTTGTCTCGACTTCGAGTGCGTTCACTCCCGCCACTCCGATTCTTAGAAAAAAAAAACTGAACGTAATCGCAAGGGCGTACACCATCTCATCCTTCTTCCTCCCTCTCAATTTTCTTCGATTACAAGATGTATTGTGGCCCCAAGCGACATATCAAATCTGAACAGATTACTTTTTTTGAAGAGCGTAAGTATTATAGATGGATGATATCACACTTACGACAACGACGGAGTAAACGATCTTGGCCTTGAGCTCAGGAGCTTCAGAAAGTGCTTGTAATTGATGCAATGCTGATAAAGTATGTTGGCTGGCATGAGAATAGAGCCCCGAGTATCGTTCTCGAAGTCTTTCGACTGTAGTATCCTGACAGGGTAGACCTTCGAGACAGGTAAGAATATGTGGTCCTCCAGGTTCGGGTGGTGTTGGACTGCAACTTTCGTCGGTGTGGTAACCGGCACTGCTGGATTCTTCTTCTTCTTCTTCTTCTTCCTCGTCAAAACCGAATTCATCAGCTTCCGGATAGTAATAGCAATCGAAACGTACTCCATTGGAATCCTGCAAAAATGAAAAAGCATTCGAGTGCCATCGATAGAAATTTGGAGGAATGAGAGATCGTGATGAGAGGACGCGGAAAATTTGGGAAAGTGTAATTTCTTGAGAGTACACACTACACGCACCTGAGGATTTTGAGGAAATTGAGTAATCCTCGTTTGGAGCTTATTCACTCTTGGTGCGGTAAAAAGTTAGAGTGGAGAGAACGAATCCTTGCAAGCTTCATTTGTTACAGTTTGGAGTTACGACTGTGATCACCCGATCTCGTTGATCACTGCAAGTTTTGAGTTACCTCTTGCGAATATGAGATTGTGAGATGGATCAAGTTTTTGGTATTCAATCGAAACTTTTCCCAAAAGATCGCAATGCGCCCATAGGTATAACTCTCAGCGGTGTCATACGCGGATCTCAGTGAAAATGTGAATATAAGCTTCCACAAGAGCTCAATGGGGTGCAGATTGTTCTAGATTGTTCTTCAAAGACATCCGAAAGACATACGATTTCAAATGAATACTGATTTCGGTTCACATTCCTACATGATTTTGATAAATTGTCTCCTTATAATATATGAAGAAGTTGTAACAAAAAAAATGTCCACAACTATTTTTTTGAATCTTCGTACGCAGAAATTTTTTTTTCCACACAAACTTTAGAATTTTACTGGTTTCACTCACCAATTGTCAGAAAATATCATTCAGTAAGTGCCCGTAAGATACAAGTTTTAAAATCAGTTGTGATGATTTCGACCCTTGCCTTTGACTCAGGGCGGGAAATATGTTTCAATAAGTGAAATCCGATTATAATCAAGCCCTTGTTTCGAAGTTACTATTCCTAATAAGATTTTAATAGAAGAGTGTTTATTGAATTCAAAGTTTTTTTTTGCTCGTCTAAATAAAACAAACATCCGAAAGATGAACCTGACACTTGTTTCATTACGCCAGACTATTTTTCTCCGTTATAACTAAATGCCAGCAGTCCTCGATTCGCTTAGCCATGAGCGAAAATTCACGATGAAGATACGTATTAATTCTGATCTTAATATTGTGCTTCTGCTCCGAATATAAGTGCTCGCTGTGTCGCGACGCGTCGCAGTACCTTAGGGTGATGACAGATAAAGCGCTACGCTACGATTTTGCGCCACGCCACGACGCGCTATCGCACGCCTCGACCCAAAAACTCATTCCAGCAAACCCGACCATCGATGAATTAGATTTATTGTTACAGTATCAATCGTGGATTATGAGAATGAAACAAATCCATTGATGGTTGGATTCGCTGGAATGAATTTTTGGGTCGTGGCGTGCGATAGCGTGTCGTGGCGTGGCGCAAAATCGTGGCGTAGCGCTTTATCTGTCATCACCCTTAACTGTTCATACTGGCCTTTGGTTCACTTTCATGCAAATTTACCAAACGGCCTAAGTCGTTGCTCGTGATAATCTTTAATTCTAATTCAGACTGTTTGCTACAGCATGGTATATACATAACGGACTTTACTAAGATTCAAAAGCATGTAAGTTTCTTCCAAGGTCTAAGGTGCCCCACTGCAACAAGCAACAGTTCTAAAATATGCAGATTCTTCGCCATTTCATGCCATCATAATCAATTTTTAAAATTCTTATTACCAGCACATCATACATAGTTTTTTATATCTATTATCGCGCTTCTTCAGCCAATCCAAAACAAGTTACATTGACGAATGTTTTAATAGAGATTTTTGATGCGCAATATCAATAGAGTCATTATTGAAAAATCTTATATATTCATGTTCCAATTGCTCAGTCATTTAATTTATTCCTCTTATACTAATATCCGTGCCTCCGTGGAATTACCCTATTTATTGAAAGATGACAATGCCTTTGTTACCATGGACTTATGACGCATGAGGTATTTCCATCATCTACTGTTTATCTTTGTGGATAATGAATGGGCGATTCGAAATGCGTAGATGAGATAATTTTCGATTACTGGTCCAATTTATAAGTCTTGTCAGTATTGTTCTCATGCATGCGGAAAATTCGAACAAGGGTTCTAAATAAAGATTTTTGATCGTCTGTGCGCAAATGAGTCATTTGCACACTGTTTGTCGCTTTTCATTTGCTCACAGAAGATCAAAAAACATAGTATGATACTCGGGCGCAACGGTTTCCGCTTTCTCGTGACTATTCAGAGCCTCGCCTGCGGCTCGGGCCTAAAAAAGTCACTCGAAGTGCAAAAACCACCGTTTGCGCCCTTGTTCCAAAATATACTATTATACGACTCGACGTGAAAAGTGCGTCGCGTCGTATAATAGATTTCTGAAAATGATTTCTTACTCTGATGAAACCTGATCAGAGTAAGCGATAAAGTTGTTAGATTTTTGATTGCGAACACTTTGAGCTATCATACATATCAATCAGACCATTATTTAAGGATTCACAGAGCCCGAAGCGAGAAAAATATCGGAGCGTAGAGGAAGAAACGGTGGCTTGAGCGGTGTCCGCAACGCCCGCGCAAAAAGCATAGGCGATAATTTCAACTCGCTCTAATTCACGCAATTTTGCTCAGATTCAGACTCACAAGCGCTTAAATCCTTCGTTTTTTAAAACCCTACAATCGCTTTCCTTACTATTGCCAAATCCGAGCTACGGTTTTTGAGCTACACTACCGGTCAAAAGTTTAAGCTTACCCAAAAATTTTTTTTTCAATTTTGTGAGTTGAACTACTCGGCTCTATTTAACCGTAGAGGACTCTTCTGGAGCTCATTATGAAGATTTTTTCACGTACTTCAAGATGGCATTATTCATTCTTATCCGTACGGATCGGGATCTTTCCAATTTGAGCTTGGAAAAGTGTCAATTTCAACGATTTTTGAGAGAAGCTTTGCCACACGAATGTTTCAATATGGGAGTTGTGAGATACAAAAGTACCAGTCTAGAGCTTCAAAATCCGTTTTTGAACGTCCCTCTACGCCACTTCCAGTCCGAGCAATGACACTTTCTCTAAGGGAAGTTTTTTCGCAAAAACTAGCACCTGGATTCAAAAATGACGAGAAAATTCACTTTTTGGGGCATATTTCAAAGGTTTCTCGTTTCCTCAATCAAGATATAGATGAAAGATTATAGAATTGATGATTATACTTCATAAAAGTGCGTCTCTGTATCTCTCTCGAATTGGAGTGCTAGTTTTTGCGAAAAATCTTCCCTCAGAGAAAGTGTTATAGCTCGGACTGAAAGTGGCGTAGAGGGACGTTCAAAAATGAATTTTAAAGCTCTAAACTGGTATTTTTGTATCCCACAACTCCCATATTGAAACATTCATGTGGCTCAAATTGGCAGGAGCCAAAAGATCCCGATCCGTACGGATAAAAATGAATAATGCCATCTCAAAGTACATGAAAAAACCTCCAAAATGAGCTCCAGAAGAGTCCTCTACGGTCAAATAGAGCCGAGTAGTTCAACTCACAAAATTGGAAAAAAAAATTTTTGGGTGAGCTTAACTTTTGACCGGTAGTGTAAATGCATAAGAAGACCATAGCCCGCTCTAAACACGTTCGACTGCTCCCTCCCGTGGGCACGCGATTTTCCGCCACTCGGAGGCGCTGAAACTCGTATATACTTCCCATAGCCAATAACTCTCACTTCCACGTTTCCTCGCAATATGCGCCTCGTGCCAATAATTTTGTTCTTCACGTAAACCTTGTTGGACGTCGGCGAAGCAAAGTTTTCGCGAAGAACAAAGATTTTTGGCAATCGACATCATTTGAAATTTGAAAAAAATGTATATTCGAAAAAATGGTTGAAATGTTAATTAAAGAGTCGCTCCTCGGAAGCTAATAAGATAGAAGCTTCACGTAGTACGTGGGAAAATGCATTAGGCGTACAGTTTAGGTAGAATCTTCATCTTGAAAAGACATTTGAAGATATTCCATCCTTGTTAGAAATCAAATACACCCTTCTTGACATCGGATAATTTGCCATAACTCAAATTAAACAGTTTATTAGACTCATCAGCTAAATTTCAGCGGAGATGGAGTGTATAATAACCTTTCGCTCTCATATTTATTCCATCTATTACACTCATTTCTCACAATCTGCTATAATCGTAGCATCATCGATGAGAAAATCTTTTATGGTCAGATTTCTAAAATCATTCATTTGAATCCACAGAGTTTAATGTAGATTATAGACTATTGTCTTAAAGCTTACTTCAGTTCCTGTCACTCTCACAGTAGATTTATGTCATTGTTATTCTTATAACATTTACTGGTGAGTCTCAGATTTCACCGACCACTTTCGAAAATTTCGAAATTCACCATAAAATGTTCAATGATCACTGGAAATCACTGTCAATGATGCTACTCGGTGATACGATATAGGGAGGTGGCACTAGTAGCCGCCCACCCCCCAGTATAGCCGCCCCCCCCCAGTAGCCGCCCACTTTGACGTTGAACCTGAAATGATTAAGTATTTTTGGTTGATATAAGTATTGTAATTGTATGGGATCATAGTTGGGCATGCCATGTATGGAATCAATGCAAAAAAAACCCATGAAAAACGACGCAGTGAGTTTTGAGATTTTTTTTTCAGAGTTACTGTGGAAATTAGCACCGTTTTGCCATATCAGCCTATACCCTTGTCGGTGAAACTACTTTCAGAAGAAATTCTCATAAGAGAAATTGGGAGTATTAATAAATATTAATCGTTCCGGAACTCTTTGTATACGATAGATGAATGTTCAAAGAAAAGCTCCCAACCACGAAGAAAGACAAAAAGTATTTTCTTTAAAAATAAGTGGGTGGCCGGCCACTAGCGCTTAGATTGGCGATTACTAGATAGGTGGGCGGGTACTAGCGATTTTACAACTATTTTTTCAATTGTTCATCAATAATTGTTACTTCAATTCAACGCCCAAAAAAATGTTGACTGCATTCTTGAGCACCCAAAGCATTTAGGAGTTGAGTGAATCCACTTAAAAAGAATGGTCGATTGTACATGGCATTCCAAACCTCTTCCTCATAATTTTCCATCAATTCTATGCCTAGAATTTATAATGAAAAATCGGTCGCTAGGATCCAAAAAAATTTTTTTGAGTTGCTGGTGAGCAAGTTGGTGAAACTTTTGATTTGTATTTTGGTGAAAGAGTTACCGCATTTTCCCCACTAAAACTGCTATAGGTCTGAAACAAAATAAGATGATGACATATGGATGAGCACATTCGAAAGCTGAGACAAAAACCTATCAAAATATGCATTGGAATATTTTTTTGGAGGTAATTGGTCTTCTATATGGGGGATACCATGAAAATCACTAATTAATTTTTTTCTCAAGAACCCATTCCTAATAAAATTCTAAAAACATATTTTTCGATGTGAAATTTGATGTTCTTTACGAAAAAAAAAAGTTTCAGTCTGGGTTCTGCACTCCCCAGTGAGTTTTGAGCGATTTTTTGCGATTCGATTTTTCGACAAATGAGAACTCGAGAATTTTCTACGCATGCGCGTGATTTTACGAAATTGAAACCTCGAGCAAACGATAGCCCGTGAAATTTCCGTTAAAATGACCAGTAGTCAAGTTCATTTTGGTGCTGTAGAACCGGAGTTCTAAGCGTCCCTATAGAACATATAGATTGACTCTCTCAAATCCTATGAACTTATAAGCCATTGGTCGGAACCCCCGGTCTGAGATTTTCTGGCGAAGCGAACGACTTAAGCGGATTCCGCAGACTACCCTACTCTGTGTGCTCCTTTCCAAATGTCATAGCTCAGCTCTAGAAACATGAAAATGAACTTGACCAGTAGTCATTTTGAAGGAAATTTCACGGGCTATCGACTGCGTGAGGTTTCAATTCCGTAAAATCACGCACATGCGCAGAAAATTCTCAAGTACTCATTGGTCGAAAAATCGAATCGCAAAAAATCGCTCAAAACTCACTGGAGAGTGCGAAACCCAGACTGGAACATTTTTTTGCGTGAAGAACATCAAATTTTACATCGAAAGGTGTTTTTCGAATTTTTTTAAGAACGGGTTTTTGAGAAAAGAATTAAATAGTGATTTTCATAGAATCCTTCATATATAAGACCAATTACCTCCAAAAAAATATTCCAAGGCATATTTTGATAGGTTTTTGTCTCAGCTTTTGAATGCACTCATCCGCGTGTCATTATCTTATTTTGTTTCAGACCTATAGCTTTTTAGTGGGAAAAAAGCAGTGATTCTTTCACCAAAAAGAAATCCAAAGTTCCACCAACTTGCTTACCAGCAAAGCAAAAAAAAATTTTTGGGTCCTATTTTATTGTCATAATTTGAGATATAGAATCGATGGAGAATTATGAGGAAGAGATTTGGAACACCATGTACAATCGACCATTCTTTTCACGCGGAATTACTCAGTTGAGGTTTTGAAAGCATAGAGTCATTCCTTGATCTCCAGTAAAACTATAAACGTGGAATTTTCCATGACACGTCTGCTGCGACGGGTCCCACCGGTGGGACCCGCTCGTCCTCTTTTATGTGGGGTGATGATCAAAATCTCATTAAATGGGTCCCACCAGTGAGACCCGTCGCACACAAAAAAGAAACTATGATTTTCGGCGTCGCAACGAACGTGTTAAGAGTGCAGTTACTAGTGCCTTCACCCTATCTCGAGCATTCAATATTGACGACTAATGGATTTTCTAGATTTGGTCCATTCTAGAAAATTGAGAACAGAAAAATCACGATGTCTCATTTTCGTGATGTTCTTGATCAGTTGGGAATATGCAAGAAAAGTTAGAGGATATGGTTCCAGTTGAGGTTTTCCTTATGCATTTTTCTTTCTCCTCAATAATGATGAAGACTTTCTGGAGAGTACCCCGTAAAATGCTCAGTGACATGTGAAAACTGTCGCATCGAAATTTATCTCTATCGATTGTTTCAGCTTGCGAAGGCCGTTTACAGAATAAATGGTAAATCATGATGCCGAACATATTTTTTGCGTATTTTTGGAAATTTAGGCTCAAAAAACTTGTATCTGAATTCGAACAACTGCTCAGAACTTTCTTCGTCAGTCATGAGAAAAATGGCGGTGGCAAACGTACAATACGTGACTTAGCGTAGGTCGAGACAGCCCAGTGATATCGCTACCACTTTTTAATCTGAATGTAACAAGCTTAGTTTTATTATGCAACATGATGTCTGTCAGGAGTAGAGGGGAGATTCTCGAGAATATAGAATAGAACTTCTACAACAAAGCGGTTTTGAGTTGCAAAATATGCTGTGATGCAGCGGAGAACATGGCAGGAGTGGTTCACGTGCGAGCTCTGGACTGTTTTCTTGTCTTATAATTTCAAACTTTGACAAGGGGGATTTTCGGCAAAGGGGTTGGTAGATGCACCCCCTTTGGATTTCTTGTCGTTGATATGATTTAGCACGACTCGGTCGTTGGGGAGGTTGAGCTTTTGTGGATGGGTTTGAGGTTGAGTGGAATGACACACAATATCCTGACACCATTATGACACAAGAACCAAAGTGGGAAACACGAAATACGAGCGTGGACACGACAACGAGCCTGAAGGAACCAGGGTACGTCTGTGTATTGGACCAGATTGTCCGCGGTCGGGCCGAGTGTCGTGGAGGATGCGTCGCGACGGCGTGTCCGAAAAAATCTATAAATAAAGGTACGGTGCGCAGCTTAGGGTGATGACAGACAACCCGCTACGACACGAATCTCACGAAAAGACACCGCCCGACACGACACTTAATTTATTTCTGCAAAGCCAGTCATCGATGGATGTGATTCATTTTTATAATCCATGGTTGGTACTCTAAAAATGAGCCCAAGCAATCAATGGTTGGCTTCGCAGGGATGAATTTTGTGTCATGTCGGGCGGTGTCATGTCGTGAGATTCGTGTCGTAGCGGGTCGTCTGTCATCACCCTAACGCAAGACGGTACGTTGCGTTTTTCGTGTATTCAAGTATACTGAATAACGGTATGATGCGCAGCTAACGCGAAACCGCACGTAGCGTTTTGCTTTCTCTAAAGAAAGGCTTTGTTTTCGACACAGAAAATTTTTGATCAATTTTCCCATTCAATTCAATATTTTCTTCAACAGAATTCATCTTATCATAAAAATGCTCTAACCATCTTATCCCTCTCGCCAAAATCTAACGATTGTAAGTAACACTTTTCCCCAATCCTCAAAAACCCCCCATCGACTCATCTCTCCGGCCCTTTGTCTGTGTGTGTGTATGTGTATGTATGTTGTTTTTTTTCTGCGCCACGCTTTCTCTTCTACACTCCACTTTATCGATTTTCGCTTTTCTACAAGTTGTAGAGAATCACTATCAGAGATGAGACCAGTGATTTGCCTGGTCTCCTCTCCAAATCGAATTTGATTAAAACGTTTTTTGAGGTAAAATCGCGGAAATTGTCTACTTTCATACTAAAATATCTCTTTCTAACTTTATCTTACCCCAATTTCGATCACCTTGGCTATGGTTTTTTCGGCTCAATCTATCTTCTGGTTAATACCAAAATTCCAATTAATCTCCATCAACGTAAATTTTTATAAAAATCGAAAATCTCCAACAAAAACAGCAATTTGAGCATGTTTAGGCCTATTCTATCGAAATTCTGTTTCAACCAAATTACATGCTTTGCTAAAAAAAACCTCACTTTAGATAGCCCAAATCCCCATAATTATCTTCCTCAAAAAAATAACTCAAAATATACAAAAATATTTTTATCAATATTCATACTTTCCTCATATCTCGCCCCTAAACTACTCTATTCAAATTTTACTCAACTAAGTTGATACTTTTTCGTCGTTCTAAATCGATTGGTTGATACCAAATTTTTTCAAAATCCGTTTTGATACATTCAAAATCCAATTTATTCCCGAAAAATCCAAATTTTTTGAAAAGAACTCCACTTTTATGATCCTTACAGCAACTATATTAAATCTTGCCCTCAACCATGCTACATATATTCCATGAAAAACCCTAGTTTAGGTCATCTAAATTCCCCTAAAAGGCACTCTCGTGATAATAACTCAAAATATTAGAAGAAAATCGCATCTAAAATTCATTTTTAATTAATTTTGACACTTGATCGATATGATCGGATATCGTATTTATCACTCGCGGGAATTTCAAATTATGAAGATTTAATTTTTTCGGTCTTTGCGAGCTAAAGTCAGCAGATATTGCTGACATTTTTGGCATCAATCGAGAATGGATTTTACTCCACTCTCGATCAATGCACCTTTAGAGCCTCGTGTGGTTCCGAGGATGCATCTAAAGGATTTTGATGGAAAGGAATGAAAAGTAAAGATGAGAAATGAGAAACTTTATGAAAAAATTTGGATTCTACGCTGATATTGTGCGTGTTTCGCCCTTTTCTCATTGCTCGGGCTTTTCAAAGTGGTGGAAGGGCAATGAAAGTTTACCACTGACACGCGGCTCAAGTGGCCGAATGTTCGATGGTTTGAACGCCCTTGTATACGAAAGTTCATCTTCGTTAAGCGCTTGCGAGAAAGGTCATTTTAACCCGCTATTTCCATTTGATTTCTACTCAACATTATTACTTTGGCAGCTCTTCGGCCTTCTGCCGGAGATATATCTAATTAATTTTGACACTCGATCAATATGATCGGATATCGTATTTATCACTCGCGGGAATTTCAAATTATGAAGATATAATTTTTTCGGTCTTTGCGAGCTAAAGTCAGCAGATATTGCTGACATTTTTGGCATCAATTTCATAAAGTTTCTCATTTCTCATCTTTACTTTTCATTCCTTTCCATAAAAATCCTTTAGATGCATCCTCGGAACCACACGAGGCTCTAAAGGTGCATTGATCGAGAGTGGAGTAAAATCCATTCTCGATTGATGCCAAAAATGTCAGCAATATCTGCTGACTTTAGCTCGCAAAGACCGAAAAAATTATATCTTCATAATTTAAAATTCATTTTCTGCTATTACCCACACCCTAAACTAATATATTCAAATTTTACTCAACTAAGTTTATACTTTTTCATCGTTTTAAATCGATTGGTTGATACCAAATCTTTCAAAATCCCTTCAATACATTCAAAATCCAATTTATTCCTGAAAAACCCAAATTTTCTGAAAAAAATTCCATTTTTATAATCCTTACACCAACTATATCAAAATTTTCCCTCAACCAGACTACATATCTTCCATGAAAAACTCTAGTTTAGGTCATCGGAATTCCCCCAAAAGGGAATCTCGTAATAATAACCCAAAATATTAGAAGAAAATTGCATCTACAATTCATTTTCGTCTTATATCTCCCTCTTCAACTAATCGATCCACCTTTTAATGAACTAGAGAGATACTTTTCCCGCACTCTACATCGATTGGTTGAATCCTAATTTGATTCAACTACCTTCCAATCTGATTAAAATCTAATTTTCCTACCCTGATGAAATGATATTGATCATTGGATTGTGAGTGTGTTGGAGGAATCCCAATAATCATTTTGGAATTTGATCAGTTTTGCAAATTTCTCATTAGTTTCAGTGAACTTCTTAAACTATTTCGCTGAGAGAAAGCATTCTGCAAATCTCATTTAGCAGCGTATTTATGGAATAGTATACCTATGGAAAAACGGTACGTCGCGCAGCTAACGCAAAACGGCATGTTGCATTTTTCGTACATAAAGAGGGGTTCTCGTAAAAATCCGAAACGCGATGTGGCGTTACCCACGCGACGGGGCGTTATGATTGGTGTGTGAGTATGCTAATGCTGTAGTGTCGTGATATGAATGTGCTTTTTGATTGTGATCACGGAAAACAATGTGCTCAACGGAAAATAATGGATGTGTGCATCCACGCGTCAACTCACTCAACATCTTTTGATTCGTGCCAAATATTGATTTTTAAAATTATATCATACGATCGGCTCTGAAGACACTTCTACAATTTTCACGCGACTTTTCCCATATATACTGTGTAACAGATAGTGAATTTCAGTTTATTATTGAAGGCATCCACTGTTATCCAAAAATGTCGTGCCTTCATTCTCTGACCCTGGCGCTACTCGTAGCTACATTTGGTGAGATAATCCTAAATTCTTCCTTTCATTATATGGACAACAAGTTGGCTAAGATAGTGTTGCTTTGCTGATGAGAACAAAACTAATAACTGATAGTCTGAGCCCTCAATTAATATGAATTGCTTGTAGATTGTATTCAATATAAATTAGCGCACGAAAGAAAGCTTTTATTGCATCAAAATGAGCTACTTAGAGCTTACGAGCTATTTAGTACTAACGAGGTTTCACATCATTCTATGTCTATGGGAGGAGATTTAAGGGAAATCAATTAGGAATTGGCCATGCATCTCTCGTAGAAATCGAAGAGGGATAAAACTGAAAAATTATCTGGCGACCATGTCTCAAGGTTTTTCCCGCGTAAAATCTTTAACTGTTACCAAGGGACTCCGTAGGGATTCTTCGGAGATCTTTCGGATTCTGAGCGAGTCTCATCAGATGTCTTAATCCTTTTTGGAAATCGATGAAATTATTGAGTTTTCCGTAAACATTTTTGAGTCAATGATCAGATGATTATAAACATCAGTACCCCCTTCTTTTGATAGTGGCACAATGGCGTAAAATTTCTGTTTCAGTTTCCTGGAGCAGTTCAAAGGAATCATTGGGACAAGGCACCTCAAAATATCATCAAAGGCTAGCCTCACGAGTAGTAGGTTGGCCAATTTCCGAACCAAGCTATGAACAGGGCGTTGATCTCACAAAGTATCCATGTATCGTGGATGTTGGAATCCAGGATAAGCCAGGAAGGAATAATGACCCTAAAATAATAATGGGCGTAATCATCTCCGACAAATACGTATTATCACTGTATTTCAGAAATAGTTCGAGTACATCCTACGTAATGATTCGCTCAGCAGGGATTGCTCACAAAGCCAAAGCGATACCGTATCCCAAAAATGACAAAAAAGGATACCGTGTGGGTTTGGACATGTGGCCCGCATTACACGAAGTAGAATATCCAATAGAATTTGGAATTCATGCTCAACCGGCAAAATTGCCAACAGAAAGTGTCAAACCAGGAGATCATGGCATTGTAGTGGTTTCATTGTACTCTAACATTCACTATCGAGAGAAAATGAAGCGATATCTTGAGTGTAATCACACCGCAATCAGTGCTGAACAAGCCCTCCTCTATAAGAGGGATTCCGATGAATACTCGAATCACGTCGATGGCATTTTTCTAACCATGGCTAGATCCGAATCTTCTTGCGTCGATCATGAAGTCACGGGACGTGACTCCATATACTTCGTACAAGATAAAATTGTCGGATTCCGTTTGAGTCATCAGTTGATAAAAGTGTGGAAGGAAGACTCGGATGGTTCTCGGTACTGGAATTTTATTGTGTTTGAGCGATATTACGATGTACTCCACTACATGAATTGGATCAGCAATATCACTGGCGTCAAAAATTAGCAGCGTACGAGCCATTTGAAGCAAACGATGACTGGAAGAAGATGTAGTCGCTTCGATTGGATCCATACAAATCAATTTAATGACAAACAGGATGACATGATTGTAAATTTCGAATCCGATAAGAAGAAATACACGGGTCAACAACAATTTGAGATCCGGACAGTACATTCATCAAACCTTGATTTCTGCATATATTTACTGACTCAAACCAAATTTGAAGCCCGCTTTGATCCCAGACGTTAAATTTTTTTCTTTCCATGGGAGGGGAAAAATGATTACTGCGAATACTGCGATTTTGATAAGCTCCAATGAATGAACGACTTCCCGGGAATACCTGAGGAATTTTTGAAGAGAAACGTACGAGAATTCTCAGAGGGTGCTCCGGCTCCCAGAAGTATACTTCGAGTTTTGTGTCGCAGCCTGGGTGTTATCAGAGAGATACTACCAAGCAAATAGATTGAACGTTTGCAAATTTCGCACAATACTTCCGATGTTCTCTCACAGTGAGGCTCGCTTCCCTGACTCCCATCCGCTCCCCTCTGCGCTCTCAACTTCAGATTGTTCACCATAGGAGAAGAGACAGCTTTCCGCACCCAGCACAAAATAGTCCATTTCGATACAAGGGTGGAAAATAGTAGATTATATACCCAAGTGCCGCAATCGCAGAATTCCCATGACGAGTGCTGCAAACGAAGTTTGCAGCTCGAGTCATGGAAAGCCGTGATTGCGACACGAGGTGCATATGATTTTTTAGTTTCGATTTTTTATGGTCGCCGGGTCACAATCTAGCACATTGCGGGCCGTCTACGCGGCCGTCAAGGCCGTACAGGTTAGAAAATGTCGGAGCATGCATTGTAGCAGACCGAGGGCGCAAACCGAGGTCTGGTCTGATGCGTATAAGCTCAGTCGTTTTCTTCTCTGGGGGGCAATGCGGGATTTTCTGTCCCGGTATCAGAGCGAAAACCACAGGCTTTCGATGCTGAAAAATATTGTCTAGTTCTTGTACACTTCCGACCCCAACAATTCGTCATTTAATAGTATAAAACGAGATATGAATCATCATGATAGGACTTTTTTGAAATTATTTGGATATTTGAGCTCGATAAATTCTCATTCGAATTCGGATTACTGCCCAGAAATTTCTCAAGTGATGAGAAAAATATCCGTAGCATATGTACAATATGTACATTAGGGTGGTCCGAAAAACCATTTTTTTCGATATCGATACGCTTGGGGTCGGAAAAGTTGGGTTTCAACTAGTACATGTGGAAATTTTTTCGCTGAGCGCTGAGAAACCACATCTCCAGTTGCAGCAAGAGCCGTGAAGGTTTATGTAAATTAACCCGGGTTTAAATGGGAAAGTACCTTTTTTGCTCATTTTTTCTTCACTATTTAGCACGTATTTCTGACGCATCTTGACATTTATCGACGTATCTTAGCTCATTTTGGAGCTTGTTCCAAACACTTTGAAATGAGCTGAAGTATGTTCTGTTTCGTGTCATTGAAGCCGAGCTATCTCAATTTTTTCAAAAGTTGAGTTTTAACGAAAAAAGCGGAAAATTGCGATTTTGACCTTGTGAACCTTGCTGAACGATCGAAGCTCCGACTGCTTGACAGTACATGAAGTTTCATGTTCGAAAGTTCCCCCAGACCGTCTGCAACAGACCTCTCAGGCTATATCTGATATCATAACAACCCCTCCCCTTCTCTGATATACGGGCTTCGTAGTAGCACCTCCTCCGCTAGTTCGGCGCGCCACCACTAGGTGGATGCCGGTTTTCAGTGAATCGCTTGAAACTGATAACGGAGGCATTTTCCGAGGTTTATGGTAAGGAAAATAGAGAAAACTATATATTAGCCTGACGGGCTTTCCCTAACACAAATTGGGCCCCGTACGGGGGAGCCGCGGGCGGGGCTAGGGCAATCTGGGGGGGGGGATGAGGGCATGGAACGCTGCGCAAGACGGAGCCCGCACGGGTGGCCATACGCAGCCCTAACTTTACAACAGCCCGTCCGGTGCCATAATGCTGCCTCAATAGCTCCCGCACTCCTGTCTCATCTTGTCGAATACGCTGTTTTGACAGCAGAACATATAGCTGTCTACAGACATTGAGCTCGGGTTTTAACTAACTTGTGGATCTGGAAATCTACTGTTGCCTTCAAAATCGTTGAGGCATGAATTGATGATCAGTGAGAATAGCTAATATTTATTAGTTTCACGCTATATCGTACACTCTTCAATAAAAAGAAAAAAAAAATATCGTACACTCGGGAGGAATAGAAATAAGTGACCTACAGGTTATGGTACTCTAACCTATGAGTGCGAGTGAGACAGTAGATCTCAATGCACTGCAGTAGAATCTGATGACTCGTACTTTACTGTGAAAAAATATTTCATGCAATAATTTCATGCGACTCTTAACCTGAAGACTGAACATTTATCAATAAGTCCTGGCTGTACAGGCCTGGGGCACTAGGAAATTAAACAATCGGCTAATAATGTGAAATATGCTCGGAACTGTATTTTTTGTGAATCTATACCAATACAAGGAATTTCTGTAATCCTTCTTCAAGTTTTAGATTGAATCGTTTTCGTCTATCTATTCTTCATTCGAGCTCAAACTATCTAACTCGGTACCAAAACCACATATTTTCTCAAGCCAATCTTTGCGATAATGCTTTCTGGTCTGTGCCCACGTGACGCCCCAATGGTGCCCTAACGCTGTTCTGACTCGCAGTAAGGGTGTGTCTACAAATGAAGCGCGTGAGCCGTGAGCCGGCGTACGCTGAGCGTGCGCTGGGACACGGCTCATGCGCCGCTCACCAAATTTGAGCCGAATTGAGCGTTTTCCTCGTTACCAGCTGATCCAAAATAGAACTAGAGTTTAGATATCAAAAACGATAGACGATCTCTTAGCAAACCAATGCAGAAACACACAAGCGGGCTCAAATTTGGTGAGCGGCGCATGAGCCGTGCGCCAGCGCACGCTCGGCGTACGCCGGCTCACGGCTCATGCGCTTCATTTGTGGACACACCCTAAGGGCGCCGGCGCGCGGCGTGCGTGGCGTTTCATGCCCGCACCATGCCCGGAAGAGCGGGAAGCGGGCAGTTAGGGATCCCGTACGGGCCCCGTTGCGCCCCCTAATTCGATTTTTATACGGGTAGCAACGCTTCGATCTAGGCATTCGTTGCCGGAGTTCGATTCGAAGAAAGATTTCAATCCTCTTTGAGATGATTCCAGAATCTATTGAAAATATGGAATATCTTCCAAAGAGGTAAGGGAATAATCGAAAATATAACACGAGAAGAAACCAAGATAATTATGAGATGAAAGAATCAGGAAAGACAAGAAAATGAGAATTAGGAAATCACTAAATAAATCAGAAGATACAAAATCCAGGAAGAAAAATAAAAAATAAAAAAAAACCAAAAAACCGTAACTCTGCCAATGTCGATCCCAAGTCCGTACGAGAAAAGAGGAGAGGTTGTTATGGTGATAGATACAGTCTGAGAGGTCTGTGGCAGACGATCAAGTTCCACATAGAATTAGCCTGTGCTCCCCAAGTCTGAGAAAACCATGCTCTGGCTATCAGTCCTTGGACTCGATCATCTCAATACTACAGTTAGATTTCTTGGGCGGACTTAGTGCATGTGACCTCAATTGGTGTTTGTGAGTGACAATACAGAGGAAACTTCTGAACATCACACTTTATGTGCGTCTTAGGCCAGTAATTCTAGACTTCGAACTGTGCATGAGTGCCAAAGGACGGTTCTATTTTTTTTTTTCGATGCGGGATACCCTATAGAACACCCCCCCATAAAATGGAACAACCCCAGGGGTGCGCAAAAAATTACAACAACAAAATAGTGCGAAATTTTGTACTTTTTTGCGTTATTTCGCATCCCGGGGAGCCGTTATAATATTTGGATCATTTTTCATGGTACTATGTTGTAGGCGATGAGATTCTCTAAATTTTAAAAAAAAAACCATAGTAAAATTCTTTCCGTAACTCGAGATAATTAGCAACAAAGCTGGAAAATGCCAAAAATTTCCTTCATTTTTCATTTTGAGGGAAGCCAATGGATCGATGTGTACTTGCTGGAAAATGTAGCCCTCATAGAGTACTATATGTAAAAAAAAAATCAGAGCGATCCGTCAATAAACATTGACACTATTCTAATTGTTTATCCCAAATTGTTGTTTTTTGCAATAGCCGTAAAAATTTTCCACGTGCACTAAAGTTGTCGCAAAAAATCAGAGAGCTTCCTGGAACCCTCAACTATAAGATGCGATCATAAAACCGGTCACTTTGTTACAAAAAATCGTCTCTGGAGCCAATTGTTTATAAAAATCGGAAATTGCCGATTTTATTTTGCACACAATTCCGCGAGTAATGGATATATGGAAAAATTCGTTTTTGGACGTTGTAGTACTAATTCTGCTCTAAATTTAAAAAAAAAACATCACTCCACGACCTTTTGGACCGGAGATACCGATTTTTTTTAAAAAATCGATATTTTATAAACAATTGAATATTAAGGGCCGAAATTTGCGGGAAATGGTAGAAAAATGTTCAAAGTTTCTTATACAGAATGTTTGGTTCACATACCTTGACTTGCGTCCTTGTCCCAGCAGGTGAAAGTTAATGTTTCCTTTATCTCGCTTGAAAAAAGCTGCAGGGGTGAGGAGTGGGGGTACTCCCGCGGCAGCGTGGCGGGCCGAACAGAAACTGAGCCGCGCTCTTCAAATCCGAGCGCTCGCAATTTTTGACGATATCTCGGGTCCTACTGGACCGTTTTTGATCATTTTTTTTTTAATTTGGGGTAGCTTTCAGAAAAAAACACAATGGCGTATTAATTATAAGGATTTGAACGGCCATTTTGGGTGTATAAGGGGTACCGTGAAAATAAGAGGTTTTGGTCCAATTTTTCCCTTGTATCAACTAATGTTTCTCACAGAAACATTCTGAATCTGTTGAACGTGGATAATCGATAAGGGAAAGCTCCTCGGAAAATTTGAAAATTATGAAAACTTTTCCGAAAAAAAAAAATTCTATTGAAAAGCGCATAATCACCAAAAAAAATAAGCATAGGGAACACCATATCAGTTTTCATTCTGGAAAATCCGGAATTCGGGAAATATTTCCAAGTTTCACCACAACAATTCATAAGATGCCAATTCTTCCAAGAGAGATTTTTATTCGTACTACACTATGATGAGCTGTGATAAAGAAAAACAGAAAGGACACCGCAGAAAAAGCGGAGATTTCTGCCCTCGGTGGATTTTCACAAGAAATCAGAAACAGATAGATGAAAACGCGCTAATTACGACGACACCGCGGAAAAGTTGGACTAAATTCGCATTTCGTAGCACGATTCGTTAGAAAATCAGTTTTTACTTGGTTAGGTTGACTGTCTGTGTTTACACTGGCGAGTCGTAGAACGCAAAAAATCGATAATAGCAAATCAAGCCATCCGGTCCGCACTCTTGGTTTTGCATAGAATAGGAATCATTTATAAGGTAAGTACCCAACTTGCCCCCATTAAGCCATTTTCTTAATAACTTTGGCCCATCTCCATATTTTCCAACGTACTTTAGCTCATGTTAAAGCTTGTCTCAAGACCTTTAAAATGAGCTAAGATACGTCCAATTCGAATGAAGTGGAGCCGAGCTGTTTGAATTCTCCCAAAAGGTGGTTTTTGAGAGTTCACAAAAGTGTGTACCCAACTTGCCCCCATCATTTAAAACAATGTAAATCGGCGATGAAGTGAATGGAATCGCTTTGATCCGTTTTGATCACCGTGCAGCGACATTTATAGCTTTTATCTGGCCCAAGACATCGTTTCCGACCTATTTTGACGTGATAAACACGTTCTGAGTGGTAAAAAAAGCCGCACTGCACGCCTTTCTGAGATAACCATATGGGGGCATGTTGGGTACACTCCGATGTCGGCCTTCTTGATTCTCAAACCATCTTCGTGTTTTGTTCATAAAATCGCTCCAAATCAGAGTTCTGCAACCCTGAAGAGCGAATTTTGAAGGTCTTGAGACAAGGAATCGAATGCGCTAAGATACGTCAAGATTAGTCGGATAAAAATAAGTTGGCACCGGTTTTAGTGAACGCGATTTCCTCGGTGATTTTTTAGCCGTGCAAACACGAAAAACGGAAAACTCACTTTATATTTTCTGGAGAACGCAGAAATGATCCGGGGTCGATGAAAACTACGTATTTCCTCATATTCTAACATAACAAACGTAAAAAAAAAAATTGCGGGAAGGTCAACGAGCGCCCATTCCTGAGATCGACATATGGGGGCAAGTTGGGTACAGAGGCAAGTTGGGTACACTTACCTTAGTATCATTTGAGTGTTGCAGAGTATTCGTTTCGAGGGTTGGGTAGTTACGCTACAGTACGAGTCTGAAACCAGACATCAAGCGGAGAATTAGGCTCAGCCCCCAGCAATTGGCAGTTGTATTTTGAATCATGACAAGTATGAATTTTTTACGCGAGATGATCGTTATGCTGCGTACCGTGTCGATTTATTCGTGGTATTTTCATTGTTAGCCGAAGGTGCTCATTACACGTATGCTGCACGATACGCAGTTTTTTCTAGAGTGACACTTTTACGAATTTAGTCATAACATTGATGATGCAGTCCGAATTCATCAATTCGTTCGAACAATAAAATGAGCTAGTTTTAACTGATCTAGAGGTGATAAAAATATCAAGATTTTCTTAAAACTGCACAACCCCCAATACAAATCTTCTGCGATTCGAGAGCACGGATCGGATATCTTGATGTGCTGTTATCGATTTTCGTGTTCCACAACTCTCTCGCCAGTGTAAATAGATAGTCAACCTAACCAAGAGAATACTGATTTTCTAATGAATCGTGCTACAAAACGCGAATTTAGTCCGACTTTTCCAGGGTGTCATCGAAGTCAGCGTGTTTTCATCTATCTGTCTCTGATTTCTCATGAAAATCCACCGAGGGCAGAAATCCTCGCTTTTTCTTGTCCTTTGTAATGAAGAATCAAAGTCCATAGCATATACCCCGATTTCCGGATTTCCAGAATGAAAACTGATATGGTGTTCCCTATGCTTATTTTTTTTGGTGATTATGCGCTTTTCAATAGAATTTTTTTTTTTCGGAAAAGTTTTCATAATTTTCAAATTTTCCGAGGAGCTTTCCCTTATCGATTATCCACGTTCAACAGATTCAGAATGTTTCTGTGAGAAACATTAGTTGATACAAGGGAAAAATTGGACCAAAACCTCTTATTTTCACGGTACCCCTTATACACCCAAAATGGCCGTTCAAATCCTTATAATTATTACGCCATTGTGTTTTTTTCTGAAAGCTACCCCAAATTAAAAAAAAAAATGATCAAAAACGGTCCAGTAGGACCCGAGATATCGTCAAAAATTGCGAGCGCTCGGATTTGAAGAGCGCGGCTCAGTTTCTGGTCGGCCCGCCACGCTGCCGCGGGAGTACCCCCACTCCTCACCCCTGCAGCTTTTTTCAAGCGAGATAAAGGAAACATTAACTTTCACCTGCTGGGACAAGGACGCAAGTCAAGGTATGTGAACCAAACATTCTGTATATGAAACTTTGAACATTTTTCTACCATTTCCCGCAAATTTCGGCCCTTAATATTCAATTGTTTATAAAATATCGATTTTTTAAAAAAAATCGGTATCTCCGGTCCAAAAGGTCGTGGAGTGATGTTTTTTTTTTTTAAAATTTAGAGCAGAATTAGTACTACAACGTCCAAAAACGAATTTTTCCATATATCCATTACTCGCGGAATTGTGTGCAAAATAAAATCGGCAATTTCCGATTTTTATAAACAATTGGCTCCAGAGACGATTTTTTGTAACAACGTGACCGGTTTTATGATCGCATCTTATAGTTGAGGGTTCCAGGAAGCTCTCTGATTTTTTGCGACAACTTTAGTGCACGTGGAAAATTTTTACGGCTATTGCAAAAAACAACAATTTGGGATAAACAATTAGAATAGTGTCAATGTTTATTGACGGATCGCTCTGATTTTTTTTTTACATATAGTACTCTATGAGGGCTACATTTTCCAGCAAGTATACATCGATCCATTGGCTTCCCTCAAAATGAAAAATGAAGGAAATTTTTGGCATTTTCCAGCTTTGTTGCTAATTATCTCGAGTTACGGAAAGAATTTTACTATGGTTTTTTTTTTTTCAAATTTAGAGAATTTCATCGCCAACAACATAGTACCATGAAAAATGATCCAAATATTATAACGGCTCCCCGGGATGCGAAATAACGCAAAAAAGTACAAAATTTCGCACTATTTTGTTGTTGTAATTTTTTGCGCACCCCTGGGGTTGTTCCATTTTATGGGGGGGTGTTCTATAGGGTATCCCGCATCGAAAAAAAAATAGAACCGTCCTTTGGCACTCATGTCGAAAACTCACGAATTCAGAGCTAGAATTACTGGCCTATCTAGTCAGTCGGAGCTTCGATCATTCAGCAAGGTTCACAAGGTCAAAATCACAATTTTCCGCTTTTTTCGTTAAAACTCAACTATTGGAAAAATTGAGATAGCTCGGCTTCAATGACACGAAATTGAACGTGCTTCAGCTCATTTTGAAGTGTTTGGAACAAGCTTAAAAATGAACTAAGGTACGTCGAAAAATGTCAAGATGCCTCAGAAATACGTGCTAAATAGTGAAGAAGAAAAGAGCAAAAAAGGTACTTTCCCATTTAAACCTGTGTTAATTTGGAAAAAACCTTCACGGCTCTTGCTGCAACTGAAGAGGTAGTTTCTCAGCGCTCAGCGAAGAAATTTCTACATGTACTAGTTGAAACCCGAATTTTCCGACCCCAAGCGTATCGATATCGAAAAAAGTGGTTTTTCGGCCCACCCTAGTGCATATGTAGGAAAAGGCGGTCCCACCGATAGAGCTCGCTTTTTGATCTGAAAGTAACAAGCTTGATTTTAATATGCAACAGTTTCTCTGTCAGGGCCAGGTGGGAAATTCTCAGGAATAAGGTAAGTGGACTCAACATCCTCTCCTTAAGCTGCTTTGCCGATAGTTCTGTCGCACTTCAACATTTTTTAACGTACTTCATTACATTCCAAAGTGTAGCTTGTAAGACCTTTGAAACGAGCAAGAGTAAGTCCAATTCCAACGAACCAGAGCCGAGCTATCATGATTTCCCAAAAAGTGATTTTCTGCGAGTTCGCGAAATTGTGTCCCCAGCATCAACAACTCTGGTCTACCTCAACATTTTCCAATGTACTTCAGCTTATTTTAAAGCTGAAAACAAGACTTTTGAAATGAGCTGAAGTACCGTCAAATTGGGTAACTTTGCTACACCTTCAAAAGTCTCGTACATCGCTGCGGGAGCAACTCAGTTAATTTTACAGCACTTCAATCATATTTCATCAATTCTGATGCTATGGAATCCCATTTTTTGCTTCTGGAACGCGGGACAAGCTTTTCGAGTGTGTACCAAAGTTACCCCACGTGTACCAAAGTTACCCAATTTGACGGTACGTCTAATTTTGATCAACTGGAATCAGTCTGTCTCAATTTTTTCAAAGAAACATATGTGAATCTGCGATAAAGTGCATAGAGTCGTTTTTATTGGCGTGCAAGCACATTTGGAGCTTTTTGCCGGTCCCAAACAATATTTCCGACCTATTTTGACGCGATGGATACGTTCGGAGTGATGAAGAGTCGCACAGTCCGATGTTTCGAGATGACCACATGGGGGCATGTTGGGTACAAACCAATTTTGGGCTCCATATTTGCGAATGATCTCCGTATTTTGCTCATAAAATCTCTCTAAATCAAAGTTTCGCAATTCTCGAAAACGGGTTGTGAAGGTCTTGAAAAAAAGAATCGAATGAAACGTCAAGTACGTCAAGATTGGTCGAACCAAAAATTCTTGGGACTAGTTTTACTAAGCGCAATTTTGTTGGCAACTTTTTAAGTATGTGAACACGAAAGATGCACTAACTCAGTTTTAATAATCTGGAAGATGCAAAAATCATGCAGGGTTGTTCCAAATCATTCATCTCCTTATATTCAAATATATGAAACGGATTAAAAAATAATAATAATAATAAGGCGAAGGTAAACGGATGACCAGTTCTAGGATCGGTATACGGCGGCATGTTGGATACACTCAGATACACTTATCTTACACTTATCTTACTCTACTACAAAGCGATTCTAACATGCAAAATATGCTGCGATGCAACGTAGAACATGTCAGGAGTGGTTTACGTGCAAGCTCTGGACTATTTCCTCATTTCATCACCTCGCTTTTATTCAACATCTTTTGATTCGTACCGAATATTGGTATAGAATTATACCTCATGACTGGCTTTGAATACGTTCTTAGAATATCGGCGTAACTTTGCTTATATATATGGTACGGTGGATTGTAAGCTCTAGTTAATTATCAAACGATAGGCGTTGATTAGTGTTCAAAATGTCTTTTTTTCATTCTCTGATCCTGGCACTACTCGTAGCTACATTTGGTAAGATAATCCTACACTTCATTCTCTACCATGTTGAACAACGTACTAGTTGATGAACGTTGGATTACTGTGCTGGCGAGCGAAAACAAAAAATTCCCTGATTCAGTTTTTGTACAATGAACGAAGCTTTCGTGTTTCTCATCAATATATTCTCTGTGGGTTACAAAATGTTGCCCTTGCCTCTTTTCCCCAAAACTTTTGGCTCGAATTTCTTGGCAGCTGTAGAACGATGAATATCTGCTCGCTCATCTTTCAATATCCAACTTTTTCCTGAACTGGAATGGGTATGGTTTCAATATTGAGAAAATATTCACTCATATGGATAATGGCACGTGGATACATCATGCAATCGGTGATCAGATTCGCGTTAGGGACCCACAACTGTGATGGGTGTCAACGAGTTCCAAACGACTGATTCCCTAATCATCCTATACAAAAATTGACAAAATTATATGTTTTTTTCTCTTAAAAATATCTTTCTGAATTTATAACCAAAATGTTGAAAACATTAATCATACTAATCTTTTTGCATAACGACGTAAATTCTTCATTTCAGTTTCCTGCATCAAAAGCATCTCAAAATATCATGGAGCTCAAGCCATACAAGTAGATAACCCGCAAATTCCCGAATCACAGTTCAAGAACTCTGTTAGTCCAACAAAGTACCCATGTATCGTAGATATCGCTATGCAGAATGAGTTAGGAACAATTTATTTGGTCACTATGGGCGTAATCATCTCAGAAAAATATGTGCTATCGCAGTATGTCAAATACAAACAAAGTAGATTCTGCGTACTGATTGGCTCAGATGGCCGAGGTGGCGGTGGTGTACAACACAAAGCCGAAGCCATACCCTATCCCAACAATGACGAAAATGGTTACCCTGCGGCTTTTGGCATGTGGCCCGCACTATACAGAGTGGAAAATCCAATAGAATTTGGAATTCAAGCTCAACCGGCAAAATTACCAACAGAAAGTGTTAAACCAGGAGATCGTGGTATTGTAGTAGTTCCATCATACCATAAGACGTCTACGTTTTATTACCATCACAGGACAAACAGTCAATATCTTGTGTGCAATCACACCGTGATTCCTAATGAGAAGGGTCTCCGCTTTATGGGAAAATCTGATGCACATTCGAAAGCCATCCATGGAATGTTATACGCAATGAGTTCTCCTGAATCTAATTGCAACAAGCAGCCTGACTCTATTCTTTTTGTACAAGATAGATTTGTCGGAATTCGTTACGATAATACATTGATAAGTGGTTGGAATTCTAAGGGTTCTCGGAAGTACCCTATTGTGACGGTTGGCCGATATTTCGATGTACCTTACTATCTCAACTGGATCAAGAATATTACTGGCGTCTGAAAATTAGTGGCGTCCGAATCAGCTTGAAATAAATGAAGATAGGAAAAAGGTATATTTACCCTCATTGGATACTGTACTAATCAATCTAAATAGCAAATAAGACAATATGATTGTAATTTCGATTCCAATAATAAAAATATGACTTCCAACAAAATTATGGGGTCAAAATATTACATTTATACGACTGTAATTTTTGATTCAGAAACCAAATCTGGAGTTCCCTTTCCCACCAGCGCTAGAATTTTCCTTTCTAACTCGTTTGCTGCGACAAGGTTGACCGGTGGGACCCGCCTTAGATTGGGTACTAATTTACTTCACACAATACAGATAGTTTGGAAAGGTCGAATAGCGCTTTCTATATCTTATTCATGAGAATCAGGATGTGTACGAGCTAATAACAGTGTAAGAGTCGATTCAGACGAGCTACGCAAGGATTTGTCGATTTTGTTATCTATTCAAAAATTTTGGTTAGTTGACGATGTATCCGGACCAACCATTTTCAGCAGTCATTCAAATCAAAATTCATCTGAGGACTCAACATCCAAATTTCCGTCGGAAAAACTCACAAAGCAAGCTGAAATGCGAGATATTTTGATAATTATAAGTCCAGTCATTGTCCAATGTCCATGCACGGGAACCCCAATCTGAGAGCATTTTATTGTGCTAATACTTTATGCACTGGTTAACACGTTATAGAGGTCAAGATGTGCATTGGTTCATGATTTTTCTGCCTATTTTTCCATATAGAATTCGAATATGAGACCCGTATCGAACATAATCGTAGGGTTTCCATTTGAAATGAAGAAAGATACCGCGATTCGCCAAAAAACATCATTTTTTCGAAAAGAGGTGATGTTCCCAAATCAATCGACCAAGTACTTTTCCGGGAAATCCGATAGGGTACCTTCACAAAATACTTGTTTAATGTGCTGAAATCCGCTGAATATAATCCTGACGGCCCCATAATTTGAATAAGCAACTGGAATGTATCTCAAGCCTTTTACTGTTTTGCAAAATTTAATGATTGTGGAAATCACCAAAGTTTCTCGCAACTCAAATGGGAACCTGACGAGTATGGACGGACCTCGAATTTAGATTCTACATGAGAAAATATGTTAAGGAATCATAAATCTATGCACCGTTCTTTTTGTCCAATGCAAGTATTAGCACTCGTTGCTGTCATATTGGGACCTGCTAACGTTTCGCGCGCAATTTCGTTTGAATTCTGAAAATGATGCCATGGATCAAAAATAATTTTAAATCATCCTGTTGGTCCGCGATATCGGAAAAGTCCTCAGGAGCCTTAAAAATGCCATTGTGGCTCAGAAAGGATGCAATGGTTGGTCAAAA
This sequence comes from Eretmocerus hayati, assembly GCA_029851415.1. Taxonomy (NCBI): domain Eukaryota; kingdom Metazoa; phylum Arthropoda; class Insecta; order Hymenoptera; family Aphelinidae; genus Eretmocerus; species Eretmocerus hayati. The sequence goes on from CM056741.1 coordinate 160,241,979, forward strand.
ATGATCATCAGCATAGTTGTATGCACGCAGCATTTTTCACAAGTAATCTCCTGAAGCTGCGGTATTTTGCAAGATACTCCAGATTTGGACATTTTTGAGGGGTTTTGCTTTTTTGTCTGTGTTTTTCTTTGATAATTTGACCATGGCATTCGTAAGACATGAGAATTTTACGCATAATTATAGACTTGGGATTCTCGGAATCTGTCAGCCACGGATCCTATCTTTGAAGTCCAGGAAAATCCAAGTTCATGACCACCAAAAAAGCAGGAGACTCAATTTCCCACGATCTTCTGCATACGGATATTAGATGCCCGGCAGAATCGTAGTTTTAAGTGGGGTATTTTGACTCTTGCAATGATGAAAATGGTTTTGATATATCATTTTGTCTATCGCCTATTCTTTTGAGCCCACATAGATATCTGTTCATTTCCGTTACAGTTCAGGACACTTGATTATAGACGAGCTTGTGTTTATCGGTATCATGGGTACACGCATAATCGCAAGCCAGAGCCGGGATTCAAAACTGCTGCAGGCGAGGCTGCAGGCACAAACACAATCGATGTTTAGTAGCATTCATAACCTATCATTCGAGTTTCGAAACAGTTCCATGCGTTGCCGCTAAATGCCAGAATTCTTCTTAAAACTCGATAGTCCATGATCTCATGCCTATCGGTATCACGTGCACACGCACAATTGTTATCTTAAAGCTATAGGATTCGAGACTGGGCCATGGTGGCAACGCACGGAGGATTTTCTACACTTGAATGATAGGTCATCGAAACTAAATTATATCAAAGACATTTGCATCATTACAGAAGTCGCAGAACTCAGCTCTTAATCACGATTTTTGGCTTGCTTGTTACCCCTATAGATGTGGAATCGTGTATTATCGAATCTCCTGCTCTTTAATTACAATGCACGGAGATTTTCACACCCGAACGAACCATCCACTCTTTCTCACAGAGTCGAGGGAAAACAATCGAGGTTTCCTTGACATTTACGTGATGGGTATTTTTCATCCATTGACTTTCAAGAAATCCAAATAAAGAAACAGCAAAGCTGCCACAGCATAAAGTCGTGGAAACAATATTCCCCGGGTAGCATCAATATAGTCATTCAAAGTTCAAACTCATATTCAAAGATTGTATTTCAGTCACTTTATTGATCTATCCACAACTAAGTTCCTTGTCATCCTGGAATTACCCTCATTTCGAGAGTAAATGAGACCTTTGTTGTTGAGCTATCATGACTTACGTGGTATTTCCATCGAATGTATATCTTTGATGACGAGAATAATTGTGCAATATCTGGAAATCCGGTAGAAGTTGGGTGGGTCTGATTTTATTGGCGATATTAATAGGAAGTGCTTGTAAGAGTCATATACATATCAAGCTGATCAAGAGGTTTTGAATATATTTCGCTATTGAGAGATATACTCTAGCTTTGATTTAAATGATCTCAACCCTCTTTGGAATCTAATCAAACAAGGGCTCCTCTCATACGGTCATTCGGGGTAACATTGAAACAACTAATAAAAGAGTGGTTGTTACGTACAGTTGGCTTGCCGGTTCCCTCCGCTTGGGATAAGCATAAAGGATTTTCTACATTGACGCGAGGGCCTCCATCAGCTATTTATTCGTTTATAAACTGACTTCTCCAAAAGTATGTTTTCGATCCAACAAACAGTCTCTCGGGAAAAATGATGTCGTTTCGACTTTAGCAAGTTGAATCCAAGGTAGCTGAGCTAGATTTCTCTTGTCGTTACACATACCTGGACAAATCCATTGTTACATTGGAGTATTTTCACGAAGTTTCAAATTTGTAGAGTAAAAACTGACAAGTAGGTTTTTTTTTGCCAGGAACTGGGGTAACTTTGGAGCACTTCTTTATGTACTCTAAACTCGGGTCCATCTTCACGAGCCTCAGCTGCCGTCTCACGCACTCTACCATCATGCGTAGTCCAACTCTCCAGTAGCCATTTAGTCGGGAAAGTGATTCGAGCTAAGCGTTCAATCGCCAATAATTATTTCACGGCTAGTAACATCCAGCCTGATCTACTTGACTCAGATGCGAAAGCTCATGTGCCAAACCGTAAAATCTTTATGAATGAAATGCTCCCCCGTGAGAAGTACAGGGAATACACACGTTTGAGATCGATTGCACGCGGTTTGGGTCTAAGATACGTCTGGCACAGCGGTGGACGTTTCTGGGTCAGGCGGAAAAATGGTGAGCGAGCACATACGTTCGAATCCCTCGCCGATCTGCAGATCACAAACGGCCTGTCGAAGTGTTCCAAAACGTGCTTGTGCGTCCTCTAACAACACCCAGAGCTGCACAGCCGTTCCGGAGCAGAGCCGAGTTCCGGCAGCAGAACCAGCGGAGGCTCCTTGACTAAATACGGCTGCTGAGGAGCGACGAGGGGGTGGAGGTTTCTTAAAAGCGGGATTTATCAACCTCAACTCCCTGACAGATAAGATTGAGCATCTACGCTTGCTCGTCGCTAACGATCCCTCCTATCATCTATTTGGGGTGGCCGAGTCGAAGCTAGATGAGTATGTGGATGACAGTCTCGTTCAGATTCCAGGTTTTTCGTTGTTGCGACAAGATCGCAACAGAGAGGGTGGAGGAGTTGCCTTGTATGTGCGCAATGACTTCAAAATTGAGAAGTTAGTTTCCTCAAATACTTTTGGGCCGGGGAAACCTGGCGTGCCTGAATTTCTTTTCTGTAGCGTACAACAAGGCGGCTCACCCCCAATACTAGTCGCGGTAATCTATAGACCCCCAAAAATCGCCATGCAGAAGGATGATGGGCTGTTTGGCTCGTTACGCCGGCTGTGTGGAGATTACAGTCACAAAATCATTATGGGTGATCTGAACGCTGACTTGTTGGATACTGCTCATCCCGACACCAAGACACTGACTGCACTGACAGAAGAACTCGCCTTGCAGATAGTGCAGCATGGCCCGACTCATCAGCACAACCCCAATGTATCTCATACATGGATTGATCACATTTATGTAGATGACAACGACACCATAACTGACTTTCAGAACAGACACCTGCCCAGTTTCGGGGGGCACTCGGTCATTGACGTCACCATCAACGTCTTCACCCCTACTCCGCCAAAAAATTCCTTCAAGTATAGGGATTTTCGTAACATCACCCCGGAGATATTGAATGACCGTCTGCTTCGCTGTGACTGGACAGCTCTTGAAAATGCCGAAACCAGTTTGGAAGACGCAATTCACTGCTTGAATGAAAATTTAAAAATTGTTTTAGATGAACTAGCACCGGAAAAAACTATAAACCCGCGTAAAAATGATGCTCCTTGGATTGGTCCTGAGTTGAGGGTGCTCATGAATAAGCGAAACGCGACGCGCAGGCGCTGGGAGCGCATGCAACGCAACCAGCGCAAGTGTCCTGAGCTTCAAAATGAATACTTTCGGCTTAGCGAAGAGGTCGATCTGCGCTTTGAGCAAGAGCGTAATTCCTTCCTTCAAAACCATCTTTCAGACGCTCTTGATCAGAACAAGAACATCTGGAAGGAGATGCGCAATCTCGGCCTCTTGCCCAAGAGCAAAGAGGAGGAACTCCACGGTTTCACACCGGATGAGCTGAACGCTCACTTTGCGGGGGTTTCCGTTTCGCCTCACGAAAATATCAATGAAGCAATGGACGATATTAACTCTGCACCGGAGGAGGGGTTTAAATTTAAGCCCACAAATTTCAACAATGTAGTCCTTGCTATTAAACATTTCTCCTCGCAGGCCCGTGGGGTGGATGGGATCCCCCAGAGCGTGATCGCGAAGGCTCTTCCGGCAGTTGGTGATCTTATTGTACATATTTTCAATTCCTCTTTCGCTCATAGCGTTTTTCCTGAGACTTGGAAGCAAGCGCAGCTGATTGCATTGAAAAAGACTGTAGCTCCATCAACGGTCTCGGACTTCCGTCCCATAGCGCTGCTGTGCTTCCTTTCCAAGGTTCTGGAAAAAATTGCACATGACCAAATCACGGAGTATTTGAAAGTAGAGAAACTTCTTGATCGCTTCCAGACTGGTTTCAGGCAACACCACAGCACCCAGACAGCTTTGCTAAAGTTGACGGATGACATCAGAGTAGGCATTGATAGGAAGAAGATCACCTTACTCCTACTATTCGACTTTAGCAAAGCCTTCGACACAATAACACCGTCAAAGCTGTTGAGGAAGCTCCGAAACCTTGGATTCTCAAGGTCGGCACTCCTGTGGATAAAATCATACTTACAAGGCCGCACCCAAATAGTCACTTCAAAATCCGATAGTTCTGATTGGCTCGGAACCAATCTGGGTGTTCCACAGGGATCCGTTCTCGGGCCTTTACTCTTCAGCTTATATGTTAATGACTTACCTGGTTTGCTAGATGGAAAGTCGGTATATCATCTATTCTATGCGGATGATCTTCAAATTTATCTCCAAGTCGAGAAAACTAAGATCAAGGAAGGCATCACTCGGCTAGGGGAAGTAGGACGACTAATTGCTGAATGGGCCAGGAGTTCCGGCCTGCGTCTCAACGCTGGCAAGACCAAGGCAATCTTCTTCAGCTCTGAGAGGAATATCAAAGACCTGAAGAGAATGGACTTGCCAGGAGTTGAGATACAGGAAGGAAAGTTCATTCCGTTCAGCGACACGGTCGTGAGTCTTGGTGTTACACTTGACAGTGAACTGACGTGGAAACCGCACATCGACCAAGTAACTAAGAAAGTGAATAGAGCCCTATACGGATTGCGGTTTTTTAGGGCGTGTATCACCAGACCTCTCCGAATTCGCCTAGTCGAGTCATTAGTTCAACCGCATTTAGATTATTGCACAGTCGTGTACCTCGACGCCACGGACGAACAGCGGCAACGGATACAGCGACTGAGCAATTCATGTGTGAGGTACATTTTTGATCTTAGGAGAGACGAGCACATCACCCCGTTTAGGGAGCGTTTGGGTTGGTTACGTACTGATTCGCGGAGAATGTACTTCGCAGCACTTTTAATGCATAAGATCATGCATCTTGGAGCACCTGGCTACCTAGCTGCGATGTTTACCAGGTACCAATCTGAACGCCCCGCACGTGGTGACGCAGAAGAGCGGGTACTCAAGGTTCCCAATATGAGACTTGAGTACGGAAGAAGATCATTCCAGGCTCAATGTGCTCATCTGTGGAACTTTCTCCCTCCGGGCTTTCGGCAGCTGAGGAAAATATCAGTATTCAAAGAGGCCTTAAAAGATTTCCTTCTGACTCAGTCTTCTCAGAGGATTGATGTGGAGAGGAGGCATTATTTTAATCTCTAAACTGTGATAGGCTTGGGCTCTTTTCAACCGGCGTTTCCTTTTTTAAAAGAGTTATACGTGGCTACTTCGCCACTGAATTGTAATTCCTGTGATATTTCTGCTGGCCCAAGCCTTTATATGCCTTTCTACGTGAGAATGTCCTCTCTCCTCGATCGTTCTTGTGAACACTGATATATATATATATATGGAAATGTATTTTATCATTCTCTTCCTGACTTTTATGCATCTCTCGATGTCTTAAAATGACTAGTCACTTTCTGTGATAATCCTAATATTCCTTGACCAAAAAGACAATTATTTATACTTTTTATATATTTATTATGTAGGTGTAACATATGTGACATATGCCACTGTATTTTTCAATTTTGCCCTCGGGCGAATAAAGGTTATCTATCTATCTATCTATCTAAACTATCTTCCAGTTCCTTCATCATCATCAAATTCTACTTACTTGAGTAGTCATTGATGAGAGCTTCAAAATGAGCCCAAGAACGTCTCATTTCGACTCGCGGAAGCCGAGTTATGGCAGTTTTTGGTAGATACCGACTGTGAAGGTATTTTCCTCCTCGAGAGTTAGTGAGGTACTTATGCTGAAGGCGTCTATGCTCGGTTATAGAAGTTGAATTCCACCAAATGGACTTTTACAATAGGTCAATGGAAAGTTAAGACACTCAACTTTTGATTAGTGATGGTGAAAATCGATTGCCTGACCTAGTTCATGAATTAATTGACGAATAAATAATGATAACAATTTCTATTACAAAGTTACCCCAGTTCGTGTATAACGTTGGAACACGACTTTCAGCGCTCATTGTTCCAACCAGAGATGTTCAAATGAACTTCATGAACCCCGCAATTGAAATATGAAACTGTAAGCTTTCGATTGACCAGAGACGTACAAGTTTTGCCAGGTTTAAGGAAAAAAATGCAATTTTTGTTCCAAAGTTACCCCGGTTGACGCTAGTTACCTTTAGCGAGTCTTTGGAAATTGTCAGGGATAGATTGAATAAGATTTCTACCCTAAAAGGACTCACAATGTACATACGAGGAATGATCAAAAGCTCACGAACACAGAAAAAAATGTTGCATCTTTGATATCACGATTCAATGCAAATATGAACTTATCAGTAAATTTCCAAAAACACAAATGAACAGAAATCTCATCATAGTGATTACCAAGTGCAACAATCAACTCATGTTCAATAACATGGAGGTGGGTGTTACGTGCAGACCGAGACTATTTTCTCTACTTCATCACTACAAGTATACTTAATATCCTTTGATTCGTGTCAGATATTGATACAGAACTTAATCCCATGATTGGCTTGGAATACCTTACAATATTTACGCAACTCCGCCCATCTATTTGTACCGCTTGAGTAGATGGTCAGCAGCATTTGATTATCGAATGATAAGCATTGAATGTCGTTCAAAATGTTCTGCCTTCGTTCTTTGATCCTAACGCTGGTCGTGGCTGTCATCGGTAACATGAACCTACATTTGCTCTATTTCATAGTAAGTAAGTGTAGTGGAAAATGAACCATTCAGTCCTCAACGCAATTGGATCTCATTTTTTGGATTGACACATTCTGACAAATCACGTTTTTCTGTTAAAATGTTATGTAATTTCTCGTAGGGCTCTTTACAACTATTTCCGTCATGATTCAACATCCTTACTTACGTTCCAAACTCTAATCCCAACTATTAATTTCTTTATTCCCGAGCATTTAAGGTATCGTGGTTGTTTCTGAATCCGAATAATGCATATTTACGGTGTGACCCGAAAGAATCGGTCCTGGGAAATTTATTTTATCACATTGGCTCGGTTCAATTCGATTTATGATGTTTGGGAGCATACTTTTTGAATCAAATCCTTGTGAAAAATGTGAGAGTACTAGTTGCGTGTGACATCATTTCTAACCAAGCATTAATAGACGTTGAGTCTTGCTGAAAACACAACTCGTGGCCAGGCTGTAGCATATCAAGTTTAGCAATTAAACTAATTTAGAGTAAGGATCAAGAAAAACTCGAGTGGAGATTTTATTTGCTAATGGTCCGGATACTTGTGCAAATATGAGGTCTCAAACCGATGAAAATTGTAACGAGATCTCGAGAGTTACAGTTGTTACAGGGTAAATGATCATGGAAGTTTTACTGCGGGGTTTGGTTAACTCATATTTTTTTGATAGCTCCAATATGGATGAGACCATGTGGAATACCCAATCAGAACCTCTAAAATATTCCTACTACGTTATCCACAACCAATGAGGAAAGGATGAACGACGTTTTCATGGCATGATGGTCAATATAATAACCCATACTTTGCGAAATATGCATGAACCCACGTTTGTACGTGGGTTCATGCATATTTCGAAATGATGTGACACGTTTGCCGTGTCACTTCATCGCCGATAAATCTCACAAAGGTATGTATATTAATCTAATCAACAAATTTCATGTTATATTATTAGTCATGAAAATAGCTCTTGAATCAATGGTAGTTCATTCCCGCATTATTGAACGAATATGACTTGTCTGAAGTTGTAAAGCTTAATGATAAAAGTGAGCTATAAAATTTTGTTGGAGCCTTCGTTGTCAATGGCCTGATTGATGTTACAAAATTTCCCTCTTGATCCCAGGGATCTTAACACCTCACGGACATATAAACAAGAATATAGGAGCTCAATTCATATCCAAAATCAGACTATGGAGATCCGCCTTCGCAGTGAGTTTGATGGGGAATCCTAGGAATTTTCATTGAGCATAAAGATACTTTGGAACTATCTTTCATCCATCAATTTCATACCCCATTTGAGATGTTTTGAGACATACTCTTACGGTAATTGAATATTGATTGCATATGTAGCCTAGAAAAGTACTTCTATTTGAACCTAAAAAGCAATATTTCCTATCCAATATCATCCAGTCTTCGACAATGACCAATAATTTTTGTTAAATTTTTACAGACCAAAGAATAATAATTTTCACTCTATTAACCTCTGAAAAACGTGTGCAGGATGAGGATCAAACTATATGAAACATCCACAATCTAGAATTCATCAGCGCAGCTCTTTCCAACTTTTTATCCCGACTTTTCGCCCGCAAATTCATGACTCGCTGAGCGCGATCTCGCGCCGTCACGCTCGCAAAATCTTGCTCAATTGGCTGTTTGCACGCTAAAAAGAAACTTGCTTGGCACTTTTCTCTTCCCTCATCACCCTCTTTCTTTCTTTCTTTCTGCCACCCCTTAACTCCTCATACTTCCCAGAATCAGCGTGCAACCAAGTTAGAGGCTGCAAGTATGAGAAAAGTTTACCTCCACACGATCTCGTTGATTTTCCTCTAGCTCACACTCACATACGATCTATAATACCATATAAGAATGACGCCCAGGGAAATTTCAATTCCCAGTGCTCTGCAAATTTGTCTTTACACCTCACTACAACAACTAAACATATAATCCAAGGCGTCAAATAGCATCGTCTCAGTACTATATGCTGAAAATACCAGGCGTCTGACTAATGCCGGAGTCATACTACTTAACATCACGTCGGTGGTGGCGGCGGAGCTTCGAGAGACCAGGATAAATTGAGCGTGTGCCTGGGTGTCTGAAAAATTCTTGCCTAGCAAAGAAAGTAAGAAAAAGAGAGAGAGAGGGGGGATGGATGGTTGAGGAGTAGACGATGAGCGATGAGTTCTTTTGAAATTTATGAGTGTTAATAATCACCGGTCATGAAGCTGAGGCTCTCAAGTGGCAAACCGTTAACCGCGTGCTTGCGTTCGCGCGAATCTCTCTTCTGAGACCTCGTTTTTCTTCGGTATAGTGGAGCATAGAAATGGAAAGAGGTAGAATAGATGCCAAGCGGCGATGTGCTGCTACTGCTGCTGATGCTATACGACCGTGAATCAGGTATTATTGATGATGCTACCGTGATGGGGGTGTCTGAACAACATTTTCGGGACCCAAAAAAGAGGTTTGGACGCCAAGAGTCATTTTGCTTCTCGAGCTTGTATCGTGATTGCGGTGGAAGAATAATGGAGGTGAGTTATTCATTCGATCGGGGAGGTGGTATCATTTTCGAGATAAAGGCTTCAAGTTACTAGTTAATTCATAGACGATGGGGATGAATTGAGCCTTTCAATGTAATTTGGTAGGCGAGGATGACGGCCATAAAATGAGTAGTGATAATAATCTAGTCACTGATTCCTCTGATAGAAAGAGTTGATCATTATTTTCATATCCATTTCATTGAAATACTTTCCAGGCATAGCTTTGAATGAAAATTTGATGATTTATCAACGATGATGACGTGATTTCAATAATATTTGCGGGGAAATTTTTGTGTTATATGAAGATTCCACTTTTCCTGCCCGTGAATATCCTCATAAGCCTCAGCATACGAACTATATTTCATTAGAAAATTGTTGTTCGCAATCCAACAGACTCATGAGTTCTTGTCTAAGAGAAATTCGCGATCACAAAACTCAAATTTAATGATTCTGAATAGAAAACCCATCGTTATTGGAGGTAGACATATGCTGGATAACAATTACTTGTCTTAGCGTATAATCTTAGAACATTGAAACTTAGTGATAGTCTTGATGCGAATAAATTGAGGTAGCATCTTGAACATAGACTTCACAGTATAGTTGTCATTTTTGCAAGTCGATCTTTTAAAAATCACCTCTCAAATCATAGATTCTTGGCATCAGCTATCATGTCATTGCCAGACATTTTTCATCTTTCTAGCAGAGGCTAAATCTACAATTTTTTAGATTTTACGCGAATAAAATGGTTCTGGAGCCAATTCCCGATTTATCGGACCAAGTTCAATTCCAAAGATTCTGGTGTTTCATTCCCAGAAAAAGTTTTGCAATGTCAATGCAGATCTTTTCTATTTGGGCATGGGTAGAAACATAGAAATATTACAGAATGAATAGTCGAATACGCTTAGAATCAGAAAATCCTCCAAAGGAATAAATTACATCCCACAGGAATGATGGATTAGCCTCAAGAACTTCACCTGGCTAAAATTGAAAAAATTGTAACGGTGCCACAAAGGACCTCCTTTTTTCATTTCTTTTACTCTCCGCTAGAGCTGCCAATGAATGAAACGCAGCTGCGACACTTGCCCGTCTCTCACAGTGCAATTTTTATTCCGAACTTGTCGCGTCAAAACTTTCATTTGGATCCTAAAACTTCAAAGTCTGCTTCGTGAAGCTTTGCCCGCTCTGCTAACATTTTTATCGAGCTCTCGTCGAGATTTTCCTTTAATATGCTGCTTCGTTTCATGAAAGTTGGCTCTTTCAAGTGGGTTACGAATACATCGAATATGCCATTCCCTTGCGGATTTCAATACACGGGGATCGTTCATTTTCGATTTTTATTTCAATAACTTGTAGAGGCTTCAACTCAGTTGAGGTCATTTATGCTCAACATCACAGAGTGGAGCCAACTTACATTTCAAAGACGAAAATTGCATTGGATGCGATTTTTCTCACAAATGCTCATGACTCAAATGTACAGCATTTATGAGTCGATGTTAGAAGTTTTTCCGATTCAACTTTCTTTCATTTCACGACACAATCTCTCGAACTAAATCAGTTCCTCGCGGGCTTTTCAATCGGAAAATTTCGCTACTATTTTGAACTCATTCTGAAACTCTGTTAAAACTTTGTGAACAGTCTAAAATAGGATTTGTCAAGGACGGTTCGCGATACATTCTCAATTTCGACAAGTAGTAACCGCAAGCATGAATTTTCTCTCTACACCACTTCGTGCGACATACAGCAATGCACAAACTCACTCAATTTCATACCAAGCTAGAAGTCTTAAGAGGGTTGTTCACTGTCGCTTGTCTTCTTCATCGAGTTGCTATATATACACGTGTTGTTGAAACTTAGCGTGGGACATCGTAAGTAAAGTTTTCTAAGAAGTAGGTATGTATGTATGTACATGAGGTACGTACCTACCGCAGAATGGAATTTTCGTGCGTTGCAGCGGGTGTTATAATCGAGGTACCACGCTTCGCGTTTCGTTATATTATCAGTGCAGTGATTTTGTCGCGTGAGGTGGCAGTCGGAGAATGAGAAAACTTTGCCTCGGAGTCAAGTTTGAAAGCGGGAAAAATGAAGGCGAGTGAGATTTTAAAAGATTGTATGGGAATTCTTGAGCTCTTGGAATCAAGAGTCTGTCCCGTGCCCTTTTCTTCTCTCAGCTTTTCTGAAATCTCCATCCGAAAGAGTTTGGAGGATTAGTTTGACGTTGAAGAATGGAGGTTGGCGAGTTGAGTCGAATTTGAATCAGTTAAACGAGTTGGATTGAGATGACTGGGCTAGCTGAAAATGTATTCGTGAATCGGATCTTGTAGATTTTTTGGAGGACTAATTCGATTGAATAATCATTTATATATTCATTGATTATAACCGGTATTGTTCCAATGAAAATGAGAATTTTTTTCATGAACTGACCTACAACACTATCCGTACTGATTGTGAATGATTAGGTGAATTGTGAGTAGATTTGGTTCAGTATTTCGTCTTGGGCATATTAGATTGAACTTCTCTATGTGTTTTTTGCTGTTTCAGGATTTCACTCATTGCGATATTTTTCACACTATTTGCTAAGGAAATTCCTTACTCATGAGCTCAGGAAGGAAAAAAATTTATCTTATTGGGCGAATCTTTCCAACGCGAATATTCATAACTATGGACAAACAGAATAACAATAAATTGGACATATTTTGATATGGGTCAGAAGGAATATTCTTTCCTTTCACTGTTTGACCATATCTTCTTGCTACTGTGCAGATTTGACTTTAGCCATTACATCGAGGAAAAATCTACGAAAATTTAGACAATTCCTGGAGTTCTCGGAAACCAATACTCCAAATTGTACGCCCTTGCTAAAGGTAGAAAGTGAAAGATTTTAGAATCTCGATTTATAGCTTGTTTGTACCTAATTCCGACCCAGATGACATTATTTGATGGGGAAAAATTTTTCGTTTGTGCTGAAGTAGGATCTGTGCTCCGGGGGTCTAGTTTAAACGAGTCATTTATTAAATCATTTGATTTTGAGACTCGGACTATTTTTTCTTCTGATGGCTGTTGTACAGTACGAACCACTTCATTTCTCAAATTCATTATACAAAGATTATTCCACGCCAAATTCAACGATACTTTTCTTGATCAGTATCAAAATAATGTAGGGTATCCGATGAAAAATACCAAAATCATATAATCCCAAAATGAGATAATAAATATCAAAAACACGATATAGAATCCAATAAAATTCTGCCCCACATCAAAGTTAACCCACTCTCATAGCGTAATAAATCTTTCACATACTTCCTCTAAGAACTTTCATGCCTTGATTTCACAACTCGCCATCGAACACTACTGTCACATCCTACAGATATAAAGTCCTCTTACTTTACCTACAAATTCACTTCACGTAACCGCTATAACTCGCCGTAACTCTCTCTCTCTCTCTCTCCCAAGTGTATCACGCGTCGCCACGTCCACGACCTTTACACTCCCAAATACATTTCCTACCACATCTTTCTTACACATCTAGATAGATATGAACCATATACATAGATATATACATGTGTGTGTGTGTGTGTGTACAGGTAGCTCACCTGAAGCTTTGAATTAGAGCTCATGAGTTGCAGTGCCAAGGAGCATCCTCTTGAGAAATGAAGCAATTTCGCAGCAAGGCTCGACGGGCCATCAGTTGTTGTATTTGAAGCCCCATCGGATTTGTCAAGTGCTGCCCATTGCCTTAGAGCCTCCTTGTCTTGATCTACCCGAGCTTTAAGCTCTGATACAAGCTCGCTTAGGGGTTCTGATGAGCAAGCCTTCTCAACGGCTTCGAGAAGCTCTTCGTTTTCTGAAAGCCTGTGTTGGACCTCGGTTTGACCAAGAGATAGTTGACGTTGATGTGATGCTGCCTGGACGCTTTGCTCACCTGAAACATTAAAAAAAAAAAAAAAAATACAAAATGATTCAAACTTCATTTTTCTTGCCGTGCATGATTGGATTGAGGGCGAATGGAATTGGTGATGACAAAAAGTTGAAGATTCTTACACATTCTTAGGGCAGAGTGAAAATGTTTTGGCTTCATTGTCAACAGCTTATCTCAATCTGTATTCTATTATATCACAAAGTTATATCATCTTTAGTCTGATCCTATAATGGTTTGGGTGTTATGTGGGAGATGTGTTCAATGTAGGAGAAGTATTTCAGTGTGCATTTGCGGCAGTCATTGAACTCCTCCTTACTTATTCAATCCACTTCAAGGAATGTGTCCAATTTTCATCACTTGTGTTAGCTTTTGATTGGCTCACGATGAAAATCTGAAATAACCAGATTCCCTAGCGAGTCTGGTAGCATATGTTTGGATTTGGGGGAAATGACATAAACCATAATTCTGAGATTTTCTGTCACTCTTAAACAATTTATTAATATTTTTCTAGTTGGAATCATTTTCCAATACCGACCATTCTACAAAAGCATTCCGAACGAATGTGCATTTGAAAATGTTGATCAGTGAAATTTTTTCTATCAATAGAAATGGTGATATGCATTTCTGAAAATGTTCCATTCAGTGGAATTTTACTGATGTTCTTTGCCCATGAATAATTGAAATAAAATCACGTCAATATTCAACTCTCCCATGCTGATCTCTTCTAGCCCTTGAAACCTCGGTACTTATTTTCTTTTTCTTCCAATTAATGGTGGTGGGTTTCTCACTTATCAATGAACTCGGTACGTTTCCACAAGATTTTCCAACGTTTTGGTTGAATACGGTGGGATATTAATGGCCCATCACGCACGCAGTTTAGAGGAAAAATGGCATGCAAACCACTTTGACCCTTCAAAAAATCAGATAATTTAGAAGTGAGCCGATAGCTACTCACCAATTGATTGATTCAACAGCTATTACCACACATGGATTACATTAATTACCCTATATGAAGATCTGAAAGCTTTCATTTCTGGAGCTATTCAAGTCTTATTAATCCTGTCCAATATCGATCTCACGTATGAATATATTTCCTGCAGCAAATGATGATTGAGCTATTTTTCAAACCGTGAAAAAAGTAGCAGAAACGCAGATTCATGGATATGATTCAACAAAATTGAGGAAGACCATTCATGTTTATGGCTCTGTAATGGGGAAACTGTGATCGAATACCGTTCGGAACTTGGCTTTGTAGCTTGACGCTCTCAAAGACTGCTTCGCTTCGAATATCTGAATATTCTAATTTGATGAGAATGTGGGTAAAGTAGTTACGGCACATTGTACTGATCGACTGGCTGCTCTCCAAGTATTTCACCGCTGGAATGTGTTTGCATCAAAAGCGTAAAGGCAGTTACGAATCAAATGCAACAGGGTCGAATATATAGTCCGAAGTCTGTTACGTTTGCAATTCATGTGCCGTCGTTGATTTGGTTTACCACTATTCGTAACTCAACAAAATTTCTCACATAGTTTAGAGATCCAACTCTATCATTGAATAGATGGAGGTCGTCAATCTAATAGTCCTATGCTAATGTTTGCGGAAAATATAACGGATGAGTATTTGGTACAAAAATTGCATCGATTCATCTCAACAATTACTCATCGATCTTTGGTTCATCTCTGTTCTCGTGTGCTATTTTCATCAAACTTCTATACAGTATACTGAGTGGACTCATTGATTTTCCCAGAGAGAGAAGGCACAGTGAAATCATTCCATGGATATTTACTAAAAAATCTGATGCATTTTAGCCCTTCTCAAGATACTCGGCTATCGAATTTTTAGAAAATAAACCGACAGATTGAATGTAGGGCTCAAAAATTTTGTGATTAAATAATTGACATTTCTTTCTGCTAGATCATCGAGAACTTGGCCCCCCTCCCTGCGAATTAATCACAAGTGATACCAATTGGTGCATTACTATCAAACAGTAAAAACGCACTGATCGGGAACAATTTTCATTGAATCATGCGCAGAAAGGGGAAAAATGTTCTTGAGTACAAGGTATAGATATATGTAGAGCAACGATGAAGGAACCTAGACTCACGATTATGATTTTAAATTTTGCCGAGTTTCATGAACGAAATTCGTCGGGAAATCGTGATACTTCTGGAAATATTTCCCGAGTTTTACTTAGAAAAAGCAAGAATCATTAGAAGTCTTGGAAAAACCCACAATTTCATCCTTTTCCGTTGAAAAATTCAAAAGATATTCATGTCAAATAACTGGTCGATAGCAATATCTCATCACGCGTTCACTCCTGTTACAGAGAAATATTGGTATCCACGTCACACCAGAAGCTGCAGGCTTCAAATTTCTGAAACTTCGACCATGATCCATGTACACGATCTGCGGTGGAATTGCTATCAGAACTGAAGGATCAATTTCGAGTGAAAAGTACTACAGCTTCCTGCAACATCCCTTACTCACTTTTACCTCGAAATACTTGGAGGTAGTGTAGGCACCCAATACATATAGAATTCTAACTCCTCAATTCCCGAGTTCGAGCCTCGAAAATCCCTCCAGTCTCTTGCACCTGTGTATCGTCACATTTGTCAAAAATTCATGAAAAAGATAGATCATTACGATGGTATCTGATAATTCACGATCTTAGTCTCACAGATGGGAAATACAATGGTCATGTATGATTATATAGTCCTCTAAAAGAGTACAGAATGAGTTTTCTTAGTAGGTTTGTGTAATTTTGTATATTTCAGAAAGTATTTTAATTTGACAGACACAGAGTGATCGTGCCAAATAAAACGTATTATAGGAGACTACTCATACATAATTTGAGAGGGAATTGCAAAACCTCTTTCCTGTCTTCTAAAATTCTTTGAACGTGAGTGCGGTGATTCACATTCAAATTAAAAGAAATCAAGAGACCTTTTCTCTTTCACAAGTAACTCTTTCAACATTCATGGATAGTCTTATTTTAATTATTCAACTCAATAAATTAGAATGTGAGGTTCTAAGGATGAGAATTGCAGAGCATTTCTCAGGCTCATGGCCTCGATATTCCAGGAAATTGTTCCATTCTGAATCAATTTCCTAGCCATATAAGGTTAGCAAGCTCGAGAAAGCACCATATAGATTCTTACATAAATAAAGTAATCCCAACTTGTCCCCATCAAGCCATTTTCTCAATAACTTTGGCCTCCCTATTTTTCAACGTACTATAATTCATTTTAAAGCTCGTCTCGAAACCTTCAAAATGAATCGAAATATGTTTCATTTCAATGAAATGAGGCCAAGCTGTTTCAATTTTCCGTAGAAGAAATTTTTGAGAGTTGACAAAAGTTTGCCCCCATCATTTGAAACAAAGTAAATCTGGGATGAAGTGTGTATAAGAACGTTTTTATCCGTTTTCATCGTCATGCAAAACCATATTTGGAGCTTTTTGCCAGCCCAAATACTATTTTCGACCAATTTTGACATTATACGCACGTTCCGAGAGATAAGAAAAGTCGTACTTCATTCCCTTTCAAGATAATCACATGGAGGCATGTTGATTACATCTCTGTGTTGGCCTTCTTGTTTCACAAATCATCTCAGTGTTTTGGACTTAAAATCCCTGCAAGTCCAAGATTTGCAAGTTTGGAAGAAGAATCTTGGAGGTCTTGCAAATCGAATAAAATGCGCTGAGGGTACGTAGAGATTGACCGAGCCAAAAACTGTGACCGGGTTTACAGAGCGCAATTTACTTGGTGATTTCTTAGCTGTGCAAAAGAGAAAAATAGAAAATTCACTTTAAATTTTCTGGAAAATGTAGAAATGATTCGGGATCGATCCAAACTACTTGTCTCCTTATATTTCAACATAACATGGGTAAAAAAATTATCGGGAAAGGTCAACGAGTGCCCACTACTGAGATCGGCAAATGGGGGCAAGTTGGGTCCAGAGGCAAGTTGGGTACACTTATCTTAGTACTTTGATCGTCACTGATTATAGTGTAGTAATTTCTACATGAATAGCCTCATCACACTTATGATCACCCATCCATATCCTCGTATATCATTACAAGACAATTATGTATATACCATGAATTTGTACATTACCTTTGTGATGACCAGCATGCTTGTGAAGGCTGTCTATCTTGTGAAGGGCAAGCTTGCAAGCGTCAGCTCTAGCATCTAGCTGTTCTCGCAGGGCAAGTCTAAGAGGAGTGAGGCTGGCTCCAGTTCGCGCTGGCATAACCAAACCATGTTTTCCCAAACCTTCAACTGCTCGCTCGAGGGCACGTTGTCGAGATATCAGAGCATTTCGTGCGCTCGGTGCTGCCCTATAAATTTACAAAAAACACACATTCGTCATGCGTCATGCATGGTTAAGTGTATCAAGATAGATCATCCATCCATCCATCGAGAATATGAATCGTAAAAATTGAGATATCTTTTTGATGGACGCAAATGGTTTGAAGATACAGTATACCAAAACCCGGAAATGATTCGGGGTTCTCAGGAGTATCTAAATTTGTTTATATGTGTGGTAGAACTTTGAATAAGAATGGTCCGCAAAAAATGTTCACGTTAGATGAGTCAGAGTTGAATCATGGGGAGCTTTGATTTGATTGTCTCATTTTTCATTCTATTGGCAGATTACGATCTCAATATATATATGCTAAATCATGATAAGAAATTGAGCTTCCAGTCAAATGTGATGATAATCTGTGACCGGCTATTACACTATTCATGAGCTGTAGTAACACTATTCATTTTGCTAATCAAAGTGAGTTCCAAATTGGCATACAATTTACTAGCCAGTTAATTGAGTCGATTGAATTAATATTAATTAAATTTGCCAGTGCATCCTCATCATGATGAAGCGAAAGCAGAACAAAAAAGTTGCGATGAATTTTTAAGGATACCCTCCAATTAAGCAACATTCGTGAATCAAATATTACTCGATAATGGATTCCATCCGCTTGTTTATTCGAGCAAAAATAATTAATTGCACAATGAGCGATTGGCTACCCACGAAGATAGACAGAATACATCATCTCAAAGCAATTTGAGAGACTTTATTGATGTGTATTGGAGCATTTCAACGATAACGAGGTCGAGACCTCCTTTTTCTTTGTCATCCGGGAATATTTTTGCATGAGCATCTCAGTTAATTAGTCTTCGCAAATTATTTCACCCGGTCTCAAGTTACAAAACTGAAGATTAATTTGCAATAAGGGTCTCCGTGGGGTTATTTTAAATTTTGAGTACTTCTCAATAATAATCCAGATATAATAATCATTCTGAATTAACTAATTTCGATCAGCACCATTTGAAGATATCCAAGATAGCCAGGAAACAATGTCATATGGGGAAAGAAAAGAAGTTCCCGAAGAATCTTTACAGAGCGTATGTGAAGCTGTTGAAATCCCTAGAAGGGTTTATACTTTCCAGCATAAACTATGAGAGTGGCAAAACTCCAAATTTAAGACCATCAAAAGAATTTATAAGATGGCATCAGATGCCTGAAACACGGATTTTGGCGAAATTTTGGTGATTATCATGTCTTGATGAGGAGCGAAACTCCAAGTATTTGATCCAATGGGGTGTCTGTCTTGTACGGGATCATTTCTAGTGTTATTGGTAGTAACACCTATGGCGCACCATTTTTCAGCATGGATTCGAAAGGGTCATACTTATTTAACACGTTCACTGCGACGATGAAAACCGACATTCCTTCTTAGGGTGCGAGACAGTACAAACGCGTGATTTTGCACCTATAAGAATCAAACTTTTTGAAGTGTTATCAGTTTCACATCCGTTTATGAGATCTTTACGAATTTTCGCGGGTCCCACCGGTGGGACCCGTGACAATTTCTATCGTGCAATGAGGAATGGTGTGAATGATCGAACTACCAAAATGAGTGATCTCAATATTCAATCTTTAGCTATTCCGGAGCATTTGTTCATTTCTCGGTACCATTCGGGCAATTCGTCAGGATGGGCCTGGGCTGTGAATTTTTGTCTGGCATGGGCCACGAAACGCGATTGGTATATACGTAAGGACGATTATCTACCATCGTGGATCTATGAGATGAAAGTTCTTATCCGAGACACTCCTCAACTTTTTTAGATACAAAAAGTTCCTCGTACACGGAGAGATAAAACAGATGGAGCAGAGGGAAAAAGCGGGACAATGTCGACCATTTTTGCTTCGCGGTTATTTCGCATCTAAATTTCTAATCACTCGGCTCTAATATACCGCTAAAATCACGCGTATCTGGGCTCATTCTGTAGCTTTTGGCATCAGCTTTTGGATGAGTCAAGATACATTGTATCATATCTAATGATTATTGAAAAATTTGCAATTGACTGGTTGTTCTTGCGATATTGATCGGAATTCTTGCAAAAACTGAGTTCTTATCGAGTAAGTCGTACAAATCAAGTCCGATATCGGAACTGGCGTGCACAAATATTCTTGGTATCATATGAATATAATGAGTTAAAACCACAACATAAGCCAAACTTACCTGTTAAGAGCAACGAGTAGCCTGGCAGCAGCCCTCAAATGCTGTTGATCACCAACACTAACAGCCGATGCTACCAACTGAACCAATCTCCAAAGTAATTGTTCTAGCCTGAGCAATCTAGCATCGCGTACACCAAGTTCTAGCAAACGGGCATACAGAGCTTCTAAAAGAGCTAATCCTTGAGGAAGTGACTCGATCAACAGGTCCAGGGGTAACTCTGGAAGAGCAGCTCGTAAAGTGTATCCTGGTAACCTCGTGACGAAGCTTGCAGCTTCTCTATACTGTCTACCCTCGTATAGCCGTAATAATCTGCAAAAGAGAAGAGATAGATATTGTATGAAGCCTAGTATCTCGTTAGGCACGCTATGAGCAGATCGTTAGAATATACCACAGGATTTGTGCACTGAAACATTGCTAGCGGTTGTGGGACTGAACTCGTGGTTGGATATGTGGATGTGAGAGATTGTGTGATGAGGTTGTGGTTGGGTTGTAACGCTCAGTAAGGAAAGGAGATTTGATTTTCTGTAAGGTTTTCAAGTTTATTTCAGAATGGTGTTTAAAATAAAATATGTACACGATTATTGTATAAAGAATGTGATAATGAATTATAGAAATTTTTATCATAGCTCTCAACAGTTGCTAGGAGATGCAACAAATTATGAACTGATAGATACCACATTTTTACAGGAATTAGATAAAAAGGTGGATCTCGATGGTTATTATATGATTTGGATGGATTTTGAAATATTGAAAAAATTAATCACGTGGAAAGGACTGGCCAAAAACTTCCTCTATGTAAAGGTTCTGATACCATGATCATACATGATCATTATATCTACATCGGGACTAGGTATGTTTCAAAATGATGGGATTTTCAAGTTATCAAAATTGTGAATGGCAGGAAAACCTTATAATTTGCTATAACCTCTTTTTCTCATTTACTTGGGTTCCTCTCAATCTCACACAGGGGTTATTCTATGGTATGCTGTCTCACTCATTTTCCCAGCTCTACTGCATCAAGATAAAAATTCAGTAAATGTTTCTTGTGAAAAAAACCACCCCAGCTACTGATTAAAAATTCACCCAGAACGGTATACAACTGGGTAACTTCAAAAAAAGTCATCATGAATTCCGCCGCACATGATGGTGGTGACTTGACTTTTACGTAAACTGATGTACCATTACACAATAGATTAGACTATTTTACTCAGGACACTGAAGATTTTTCACCTCAGAATTATCCAGGAATTTTGTTTCAACATTCAGCACAATACCCATGTGTTCCCATAATGAGCCAGATCCGACTCACAAGGAGCACCCAGGTGTTGTGGGCAACGGATTTGGCCGAAGCTCTGGGAATAGTCTCCTTTCACCACCAAAAGGTGAAACCCAGAGCCGCACTTGCAAATGCCCAAAAGTTTTCGAGCTATAGCCTGTGACCCTAGCATTGCCCATATGGGCCCATGTTCAAAAAAGAATATATATATATATAAATATATATACTTGTAATGCTAATGTTATGAGCTGCAGCTCGAAAACGGCGTTTGCAAGTGCGGCTCTGGGTTTCATCTTTTGGTAGTAGAAGGAGACTATCCTCAGAGTCTCAGCCAAATCCATGTTCCACAACCCCTGGGTGTTCCTCGTTAGTACTTGACCTTGATGCCGCCTTTTGATTGAGGGTAACTCCCACTTCTATCGACAAACGTAAGTAAACGAAAAAACCAACTGTGATTCATTGACTCCGCCCTCAGTTTAAAGAAATGAATGAAAAAGAACAGCAGAATACATCACGAAACATATTTTATGCCATTTTCCGATGTTTGGGTGCTTACAAAATTGCATAAAATAGCATTCGCGCCTCGGTCATGAGGTTCCTCGCTTTCGAGCACCTCGTAATCTCGGTGCGAAATCTACTATTGAATGCAATCCTTTTATACTTGTGAAAAGGAAAACCATCGTCACGTCATTATGGTTCGATAGCAATTCAATCAATTTTTATCGATTACACCAATCAAAAAGTGATGACATGAAGAAAAATTACAAGCAACTTCCATGAAATGAATCGGTTAGTTTTCACTGGATTGAGATTTTTGAGATCGACGTTCACGATGCTCTCAATGAGTCCTGAAGATCGTTAGATGAAACAACATTATGATAGTCAATGAAATACTAGGAACTTTCTATTGATAATCCATCAAGTATTAAAGAAATACTCCTACATGTTCATATATTTATATGAAACAATGCGTTGAATAGCTTAGGTGGCCATCCACCAGCGACATACCTTTGCTCAGTTTTTGAAATCAAAGTTCCAATCAGCGGGTTTACCATGTTCGGATAGTTACACGCAATTTAGGGTCCGCCCTTCGAACCGGGAATTTCGAACATTTTGTGGTTTACCTAGCGAAGCAACTACGTCGGTATCCCGCTAAAGTCTGAGTCCAAGAATGAACACAAGTTATTGGACTATTTCAGCAAATTCGTGCCACCCTAGTTTGAATAATTGCCATCTTAGCCTGCGGTACGTCGCAAGTTTCTAACTAGATGTATGCATAGGGAGTTATTTCAAAGTCGGCAGAGTTAGTTGTGAACAAATCAATAATGTTCCATTGCTAGTTAAATGAGCAGTGCATCTATTGAGATTCTCACAGCGAGCGTTGGTAATTTTCAATAACAATAGATGTATTGAGAAATTCAATATGTGGTGAATGAATTGTATATGATAACTCAAGCGGATAATCATTTATGAGATGATAAAGCCAAGATTGAGGACGTTAACTTTCCAAAACTGTGACAGTCTGTAAGTATCTGGAGATATAGTGGGCTCAAAAAGTGATCTGAACTAGTGCTCTTACTATAATTTTACGTTTTCAGCTTCACTGATTCCGAATTCAGTGTTGATATGCACCGATCACATCAGTACTTAGAGATATTGAAGGTCCAAATAGGGCAAAACGGAGGAAACAGCGGAAAATTCATAAGCGTGGGTCACTCAACCTGTTCCACAAAACTGTAAGATCGACTATTGCTTCAGTTCAATGACGGAGATTTCGTTTTTTGAGATCAAATTCTGACAGAGACTAAAATTTCACAGCCAAATATATGTTTTCGGGACATTTTGAGTGATCTCAAGGTCCCACAATGGAACAAATTAGCATTTGACAAGGAGATGACTATCCCAGCTCGCGCCAGACGACCTGCTAACCTTCTGACCCACTGACCTGATGTATGACTCACCGATCTACTGACCTGATATATGACCCACCAATCTCTAGCCACATGACCCATCATTATGTCGAACTAGTGAGCCATGGAACCACCAACCTACTGACCTGTCATATGACCCGCTAACCTGTCGACCTACCGACCCACCAAACTATTCATATGATCCACTGACCTGTCAACCAGGTGACCTCTCGGATGTCCAATGGACTTACCGAAGAACTGACCTGTCATATGGCCTACCGGTATTCATTCGCTACATAGTCCGCCTATCTGTCATTCTGGTCGACTCGTGGGTAACTCACAGACCTACCAACCTACTGGTCTAATGTATCGCCTTGAGGTCGTCCGACCTGCAAGACTGAGGAATGGCCTACCCACCCACCAAACGGTCTATCTGCCACATCTGTCACTAGGTCAGTCGACATGCCAACGAGACAGTGAATCATATTCCGAGGCAGTGATTAATTAAGTCATCCATTAAGGGTGCAGATTGATGATGAACCTAGCAACTCAGTAGGTTGGTCATAAGGTCATATTTCAGGTGAGCGGGTCGGTGGGTCCGTGAGCCATGTGGCCGATAAATAGGTCTGTGAGTCGGTCAGTCGTCCGGCAGATCAATGGACGGCAGATGGCAGGCTGGTAGATGGGTGAGTCTCCGAGACATTCGGAAGGTCACCAGGTCGACGAGTTGGTGGGTCACATGTCAGATTGATAGGTTGATGAGTCGGGGAGTAGTACGGCAGATCGGCAGGTTTTATGATAGATCACGAGGTCGGTGAGTCTGCTACGCTCCTGGAAGTCCTCCAGGTTGATAAGTGCGTGGGTCATGTGTCGGATTAATAGCTCGGTAGATCTGTAGATCGGTTGACAGGTCAGCGGGTTGGCGGGTGATATGATATGTCGGTTAGCCTGTGGGTCTGTTGGTCATTCGAAAGGTTGCAAGGTCGACGAGTCGGTGGGTCACGTATCAGATAAAGAGTTCAGCGGCTTAATTGGTCATATGATTGGTCAGTAGGTCAGTGGGTGTATAGGTCACCAGTTCGATGGAATGATGAGTGATATGGCAGATTAGGAGATTGGTGGATGAGTAGGTCGCACATTAGGTCAGTAAGTCGGTAAGTTGGTGAATAATACATCAGGTCAGTATGTCAATGGGGTAGCAGCTGGTCTGACAGAGTGGGGTTAGTCATTTTGTTCGGAAAAGTTAATGCTTTCTATCGTGGGACCTTGTCAAAATCACTTAAAATATCCTAAAAGCCCTTATCTAGTTGTAAAACTTTGTGCCTTCCCTGAATATGGAATCCAAAAACAGACTTTCCGTCATCCAACTGAAGTAATAGTCACCATCAGTGACCCTAAAAAGGTGGAAATAACATAGTAAAAGCGCTGGCCCAGACCACTTTATTAATATTGTGGGGCTATGTAACTTTTTTAAGCTACATAGGTTCTTCAGCCCTCTGAGAATGGAAAAAAAGATTAATCCTGTGAAGAAATCCTTTTACGCGCAAAGTATGTTCGAAGCATCCCCTCATCAGAAAACACCCCATATTTCTGTTTTTCCAAGCATACATCTGCACTCAAAC
This sequence comes from Eretmocerus hayati, assembly GCA_029851415.1. Taxonomy (NCBI): domain Eukaryota; kingdom Metazoa; phylum Arthropoda; class Insecta; order Hymenoptera; family Aphelinidae; genus Eretmocerus; species Eretmocerus hayati. Next base: position 160,266,602 of record CM056741.1, read on the forward strand.
TCTACAAACCATCAGTAGTGGTGATAATCAACAGAGGGAAAACGAAATCGGTGAGCAATCAGCTCTGTACAGGCGTACAACGAGCTATAGCCTATCTAAACCACCGCACGCTCAGTGCAGAGCTCTCAAAAGCCACACGCGTTGCGATGCACACACACACGCATACATATATATATATATACATATATATATATACCGAAACAACCACGTGGCTATATGACCAAGAGTGTGATTGATCGCGGCTTCGCATGCTGCAGCCACAACACTTGGCGCGCGCCCATACTGGATGTACGAGAGAAAATGTCAGCGGCAAGCCGCGAGAGTATGGCGCTCGTCCGATAAGCGGCCCCAAACGACCCCTATGGCAACCCTGAAACCCGCGGATTTCATCCACAAGCTATACTGTAAAGCAGATACAGTGTTGTGGCAGTTTTTTGGCGTAAAATTATTATTGAAGAGCTTGAGATGGTTTGATTCAGAAAATTTTCGTTATCGCCCCACAGGATGAGAGTTGAGTTGAAATTTGACATCCCTAATAGAATTGATTTTGATCAATTCTCATGGTTATCGCCGAGGAATTCATTATATATTATGCCTACAGAATGATGAATGAATCTGCAATACTTGAGATTGGTGACGAGTGTACGGGAAACTATATGGGCACAAGGATCGATGGAACTGGATTATTTCAATCGAGTTTATGGTCCGGAATTGAAGCAGTTGAAATGAATTTGCAAGTTTTCTGATTACCTCAGGGAGTTGTAGAAATTTTCTTCTCCAACCCACAAAAAAACAAAAATTACGTGGATTCCGAAATTTGTATTAAAATGTAATCACGGCGATTTATGCATTCAGACGAATTTCTGAAGAAATATGATGCTAAGAATCCTTGAAAAGTAATATTTATCTATAACGCGAAATTTTTTGGGAGCAAATTTGTGAATTGTGTTGGAAAAAATTTCACCTCTCTCTATTCCAACTTCATCATTCGGCCTGATGTATTGTCTTTGTCGAAACTCACAGTAGACTCAATTGCAAGCCCTTTGGTTGGTTGAATCCTATCGCTGATACTAGGAGTTCCGAGATTTTAGGTGTGACGCCCCAATTTAAATATATAAATGATCTCGTTCATGATCATGAAATAATGTCTTCGGATCTCAATGAACCAGCATTCATGAGTAGTTGAAATGGCCATCCAATGATCGAAATTATTAGCTACATCGTGCATTCATCGAATGCCTCCTTGATTGACTTTGCATAGATGTTGATTTGAATTTTCTGACCAAAAACGAAGAATTTTCAAACACAAGCATCGTTGTGCTGAGTTATTCATGATTTCATAGGCTAATAACCATTTTGAGTGGCTAATTTCTTTGTGAAATTCCGTAGACACATGACATTCCACCTACAATATTGAATTCATTACCAAAACTTGTACTCTTGGAAATGAATTCGATAGCGCAGATGACTAACGGGTGATTGCGGACGGAAAGTGTTGTAAATGAATTCCATATTGCAGATGATAATGTAATGGATTTGATTGGAATGCGTCAGTTAATCACAAGTGTACCTCGGAATATCTATCTCTTACATCCTTACCAACAAAACAGTTCAATAGAATCTCGTAGACGATAAATTATGCATAAGTGAAAACGTAGGAGGTTGAAATTCTAATAAATATTATTCAACACCTGGCACCCCACATCACTCGCACAACCACCACAAATAACAACGGTATCCCTCCGTTATCTAAATCAGCTCAAAATCATGATAGTATGTATTGTACTTGCCTTCTGAGTGCCATTCTTGGATTAGTCCCATCATCATCGGGTATACCAGTAAATCCAACTCGAGGTCTTTGAGCCCCAGGAACCCAGACCAGCCTCTGGATTCCATTTCTTGGCCTTTCCGGTCTTATTCTTTCGCAGGAATTGAGGCTGACAAGTGCCGTTGATCCTGCACACGATGACGACGTCGAAGATGGTTGTAAAACTGACGCAGATGCAGCTACTCTCCTATTCATCCCGCCAGTCGACTGTACACGGTGATATCGTCCACTCTTTCTTTCCAGCCTGTATAGGTGTATCAATCCGTGTACTGTGTCTGAAATTCAAAATTGCCAGAGCTTGCGTTATCATCACTGCCTGCAGCAATTGGTGCGACGAATTGGTCAAATTCTGTGGTCTGCATCAAACGGATTTTATCATGTGTGCGTGTGTGTGTGTGTGTGTTTGTGTTTGTATGTGTCAGAAATTGCGGCTCAAAAAGCTCGGATGGCGTGATGGTGGCTTCGAACGAGGGAAATTGAAATTGTCGCACGCGTCAGTGGCTAGTGAACTCACTTTTTCAAACCTTGTCACGAGCCATTTTTTTTCTTTTTTTTTCATTTTCATTCACCATCATTCAGTTTCCATTTGTTGAACGCACTCTGCTGTACCATATACATGGTTTGTGCATGTGTTGATATGTTTCCCGTGGCTGTTCATCCGTGTGAGATGTATCGCGCAAAAGCGTTGTGTGTAGATATACCACCGAGAGTTTGTTCCACGGTATACGCCGTTGAAGCTCGGTGGCTGAAAGTCCATTAGCTTGAAATGAAGCACTGCGACCGAGTGATTGTAACGGACTGTTGGCTACTTTTCACGTTTGCGTACATTCATACATGGATATATATCTGTACATGGTTAACGTTGTATGACTGTACATCGACGAGAGTGATCAGAACGAACTGTGTTGTTACCTTGTCATCGGGAGTTGGGAAAAAATTTTCACAGATGAATTGTCAACTCATTCCGCTATTCATTCAAACTGAATTGATTACTCGCGGACCATTTCAGTTATCAAGTATTATTTCACGATGGGATTGGAGGTATTATATTTCGTTTGAACAATGTTTCAATTTTTTGAGGGCTTTAGAGTGATTAAAAGAGCTTTTTTTATTCGCTTGTGGTAATTTTCATTTTCCAGTCATTTTTCATGATTTCGAGGGCTGTATCATTTTACGAGAATTGGTCCTGCATACGAGAGCTACGAATCAAGGTTTAAATTAATATTTCCAATCAAACATTCGTCGGATTTCGGGAAATGATACCTCTGAAGAGTCCCGAACAGAATTGTGAACAGTTGATTTGGAAAAGAGGAAGAGAATTTCTTGAAAATTTGAACAAACTATTATTCGTGGGATTCCAATGAGTAATGACAGCAATGGGGTAAATCTTTTCAATTTGACTTAACTGATGAGTAATAACTTGAAATTCTCGCACGAATGTGAGTTCTCACAAGTACTCAATAGGTGGTCCGGTGAGGTCCCGCATGATGACCTCAGAAATAGTTTGGAAATGCATTATAAAAAAAATTGTTTCAGTGTTATGATCATCATACAACTTGACTTGTCCCCTCCCTCCCCATGATATGGTTCAATTCCTCAATTCTAATTGTTGATTTTGGGCTCGTCGTGAGAGAATTCGAAAATTCTGAATCTTCATGCATTGAATTCAAATTCATGGAATCACATTGATCCGAATTGCATCAATCGCTTGTAAACAATCCCTCTCGCTCAAGAATCCACACTATGCAGAGAGTGATTGCAGAATTTTCGATGAAATTTAACAGATTTCATACGAAAATTTTGTTTCACACAAAAAAATTCCCTCTCCAGAAAATAAAAATTAAATATCACATCTAATCTTCATGACTAACCACGTAAGAACAGAGAATTAAAAATTCTACTCCTCAATTTTCATTTAGGATATTGGAACAAATATTTTCTCCCCTGCTGATGTTTCTGTAATTTTGAATTTGAATCTCAAAAATGTAAAGAATGTTCGATTCAAATGAACTCCATCGAACAACAAACACTGCCTCCAGCTACAGAAAATTCTAAACTGATGCTTGTATGAAGCATCCTTGAATTCAGGAATTCTGCATAATCAGTTTCTCTCACCACACAATCACCTCTCAGACACGTCACAAGCATTTGTCTACAACCCATTATGCCCAAAACCACGCGACGCAAGTCAAGTACTCATACATGCATATGACTAATATCATATCGTCAAAGACGTGGAGAAAAACGACCTCTTCAACACAACGCAAAGTAACCTTCCATCAAAATTTTTCCTACTTTCTTCTCGTTGTCCTTCCTTAAGAATAATATCACAGTCACCAAGACAAAAAAATTTAAGCTTCTCGTTTTTAGCTCATAACAGTCAAGTCTAACCGACTCGTCACCACTGCACATCACGCAAGAGAATCGCGGAAATGAGTTGCTTTTTCTTTTCCAAGCGTTAAATGTCCTCTCTCTCTATCTTTCTCGTCATTCTTTCTCTCGTTATTCTCTCAGCGTGAAACGCGGCCTACTGCTCCAGGGCATTGGCCCACTTATTTTTTTTTGCTTCAGCATCCAGGAGAACATACATAGAATATTTTCTACCACATCAGCAACAATGGCATATATTATAATATGTTCACGTGGCAAAATTATTCGCACGTGTTCGTAACGCGTGAACTTTTTTATTTGTTCATTCGCGCGCGAAAGAGGTTATATATATTTCCCAAGCGCGGTTTACCTTTTGATCGTGGCTAATTTGGATACTTCCTACAATGATATTTGCTGTGTGAATGCCATTTTTGGAGATGAAACTTGTTGTACATAATGCGTTGGTTGAACGATGATACAAATCTTAATAGAGAGTTACAGTTTGAGGCCTCATTGCGACATTTATTGTATTATTGTCGTGTGATTTCTTTCTTGCAGTGCTTTTCGATGTCTCTCTTGTTACTTGATATCATTCAGTTTGTGCACTATATGAGAAAGTAGGATGTATACTTCTTCCGTTTCTCGTTTGAATCCTTGACTAATACTCACAGATCCAAACGAACAGCGTGGAAAGTTGGAGGACGTACGAACATTACGATGGCTCTGAACGAAAAATTGAAACCATTCGCTACGATAAATTTGCAATATATTATGGCATCTTATAATACAGGATTTTCAATACACTTTGAGCCAATGAAAATTGCTCCTTCACTTTTCATAGAAACCCGTTTTGCCTGCTGTTACTTTCGCGGTAGAACGAGTTCTGTTAGCGAAAATGATCGTCGATTCCGGAATATCTTGCTTGGAAAAAAAAAGATAAGCAGTAAATAGCAGTTAGCGTCCGGTGGAAGCCCATATGGATTTACAAGTTTTTTTGGCGCGAAACTTTTCAATCATTGACTGGAACGAAATCTTGATAAGGTAAGGAATGTTAGAGTATGTACATTAGGACGTTGGTGGATTGTGGAGCGTTAGAAAACTGATAATTTTCTCAGCATCTTTCGTCGTCCACATTTCGATTCACTTTCTATATAGACGCAAGCTACTGCTTTCTTTCAACTTTTCTCGCAACAATTTGCTATCGATTATCGTTAAATGAATGACCATTTCCATCATTCGCGTCAACTTGCTCTCCTAAAATATCTATCTCTGTAATTTTCTGAGGTGGAGGTTACTCTAGAAAATAGATCCGTAGCTTTGACTCAGTGATCCCTGTAACCAATGAGTGTGAAAACGTTCTTTTTTTTGTTTACTCGTCAATAAGGTCTACTCAAGTTCTTGCAGTTTTCATCTTTGAAATCTTCGAAAATCTTGGAACGTGCCTCAGTTAATTTCAAAATTGATTTCATGATCCCCAAAATGATACTGAAGAATTCGTTTAATTTTGAACACCAGAGTACATAATTCCAATTTTGGCGAGAATTCACTGTTGAGGAATTCAAGATGGAAGTTACTATTAAAATTTGTTCTTGCACAGATTCTCTTCACACAATTTCGTTTTTTTACTCCTTGGTAATTTGCGAGACCTCAATTTTCTTTTGGATCACTTCAAATTCATTGGAATTTTCTTAAAGAGATTCACGTCGAGTTTGATTTCTAAGCACGTCAATGTAGTGATTGCTGTCCGCAATAGAATACACTACATGTCGAGTAATTTTGTCAACTTTTCGACTTGTATTCACTGAAACTTTGACTTTTCCGATTTTGACTTCCGAATTTACTAATACTTTTTGTGGTATTTTGTGGTATTCTATAACATCGACTCAATCGGCTATTCCTGATAAGCACACCGAGAGATGGATAGATGATATTTTTCGTCCATTCGAATAATTTTGTCAGTGCCGGTCGTTTCTAAATCATAAGAAACATATAGTCCAATCATAGCATCATATTCAAACAGAAATAATTTACTTTCGTAGATGTTTGCTTACTATCAACTTTGCAATTTTGGAGAAGTAATATTGTGATAACTAGACGCCAGTCCGGAATTTGGCCATCCTGATCCAGCGTATCAAGTTGCCTGCGTTGAATGAGTAAAATGTAATGGATGGACGTACGGGTCATGGATAGGTAGATGGGTGGATGGGTTGGAGGGTGGATAGTTTGGTGGGTGAGTAGGTGGGTAGGTAATCGGATGAATAATCTGGTCTGGTTCGGTCCAGTCCAGTCTAATATGGTTTTAGTACTGTACCAGAACCATACTCTAACCGTAGTAGTACGGTACTAGGACCGTACTAGTGTACCGTAGTAGAACTACCTGTATTAGAATGCCCGTACTCGCACCGTACTAATACGGCCTAGTGCGTTCTGATACAGTTCTAGTACTGTACTAAAACTATACCAAAATCGTACTAGTACCGTACCAGGACCGCACAATAAGTACCGTACTAGATGTACCGTACTGGAAGTATCGTACTACTGCCGTACTAGAAGTGCCGTACTGGAAGCACCACACTACTACCATACTAGAAGTTCCGTACTAGTACCGTACTACTACCGTACTAGAAATACCGTACTGGAAGTACCGCACTACTACCGTACTAGAAGTATCGTACTGGGAGGACCGTAATCGTATCATCATACTACTATCGTACTAGAAATCACGTCGTGGAAGTACCGCACTACTAGCGTAGCAGCAGTACTTTTTTAGAAATACCGTACTGGAAGTATCGTACTACTGCCGTACTAGAAGTGCCGTACTGGAAGCACCACACTACTACCATACTAGAAGTTCCGTACTAGTACCGTACTACTACCGTACTAGAAATACCGTACTGGAAGTACCGCACTACTACCGTACTAGAAGTATCGTACTGGGAGGACCGTAATCGTATCATCATACTACTATCGTACTAGAAATCGCGTCGTGGAAGTACCGCACTACTAGCGTAGCAGCAGTACTTTTTTAGAAATACCGTAATCGTATTGTGCTAGGAGTACCGTGATCGTGTCATGCCAAAAGTACCATACTAGTACCGTATTAGAAGTACCATACTGAAGTACCGTACTACTGCCGTACTAAAAGTACCGTACTGGAAAGATCTTGATCGTATCATACCTGAAGTACTTAGTAGTACTGTACTAGAAGTACCGTACTGGGAGTACCGCACTACTACCGTACCAGAAGTTTTCCACTGGAAAAACCGTAATCGTATCGTGCGAGAAGTACCGTAATAGTACCGTATTGGAATTACCGTACTACTACCTTACTAAAAGTACCGTACTACCGCCATACTAAGAGTACTGTACTAGTACCGTACTAGGACCACTATATTTATAGCGAACTAGAATTAGTGTGCTATAGTACCGTACTCTGTGGTCTAGTTTGGTCTCGTTAGGCATGGGTTCAGTCTACTTCGGAATTATTCGGTGTAGTTTGGAGTCTTCGGTTCAGTTCGGTCTAACTTAGCCTGGTTCGGTCTAGCTCGGTGTCATTAGGTCCTAGTCCGGTTTAGTTCGGTCTAGCTCGATCTGATCTAGCTAAAGTATATTACACAGGCCGTGTGAGTAAGGGGTGCAATGGACTGATCAATTGACTGACTGACAATATGTGAGCTTTACGAACTTCGCAAGAAGGCTCTATTCAATACCATCATTGACCATTACCCATTATTCTGAAAATATCAGTTTGAGCTGCAAAACCATTTGAGAGTCGTCTATATTATTGAAACATTGACAGGCTAAACGAGCGGTATCGAGAGAAGTAATAACGCTAGTTACAGAATGGTATGATGATAAAGAGAAGCAGATAGTAACTTAGTCACAAAATCAGTCGATTCAACCGTTTTGGTATGTGTCTTTGGTGGTAAAATTTTGGATGAAAGAGAATAAGGTTATTCTCCGAGGCAAGTAAGGAAAAAACATGAAAAAAACAGTGAGTCCCAGTTCAAATCCATATCATCATATTTGATTCTTGATTTCGGTTCAAAGCTTCATGTTTCTCGACTGTTTTCAAATGTTGTACAGTCCAGTCACCCTGAAACCTTGATTCTGAATCTTGGCAGGATTAAAAAATTCATATTCACGTAAGTACAGACATTCACCCGAAGCATATATTCCATGGATTGCGAAAAGATATGGATGAATCTCAGGCCAGTCCTCCAAAAATCATGACCCATTGACCCTGCAAACCCGAGTGTCTCAGATTCTTGGAATATAAATCAGAAAGGAGATGGCGCGAGCAAGGCGGAAGCAAAGAAGCAAAAAATCTGCTCTTCTACAATTCCTCGATATCCTAAATTTTGTGCCACCGCGAGGATTGAGAGCCTGAAAATAGTCTGGATTTCTAGATACATAGATATATGAAAAAGGGCTTGTATGTAGAAAGCGCCGTTTGGTCGGCGGTAATTTGCATAAATCGAAATAAACAAGAGCTGCGCGTTGCTGGTCGCAAAAGAAGCGCGTGCACTATATACTGCACTCTCCATTGCTACACCTTCTATATGAATCAGCTACAAATATATATGTATTTCAGGTCAGCGATAAGAAGGGAGGTGACTCTTGCGTTAAGGTACACTTGTCTCTATATGGGTTTCCGTACTTTTACATCTATTTTCATGTCGAAAAATATACATTTTGTTGCAAATTTCAGTCACCAGACGAACGCGTATTTTTCTTATTCTAGTTCCCGTGCAACTATTTTCTCGGTATATCGTACGTACTTTTACACTTGCACTTGACTCGACTCCTTGTATTTAGGTATTGCAGTATAAATATGTGAGCAGCGAAGCAAGACTTTCGCGTAGATTCGCGTCGAAGCGGTCAGTGATCTCTTTCTCTCTCTCCATCTTGGCAAATTATTCATCGGCACTCGTAGCCCGTATACAACCTCTTTATGTATTTTTTTCCCCTATACACCTGTATTTATGATGAGTATGTGTGAGTGTGTGAGAATGTGCAGCAAAAGTCGGACGAGCCACTGCTTTGAAAGACTTTTTATGATATTTGTTTTGACTGCAAAGGTGACACGTGCCTATATGCCGATGACACATATTGACCTCTTCTACACCTTTTTTTCCTGATTTTTTGAAAGCTTTTGGGATATACAGAGATTCAACTAGACGCATATAGGCGGTTAATGGTAATTTGCCGTTCGTTTCATTTACATTTTGAGATTTCTACTTTGTGGAATTCTTATGCTAATAGTTGAACAGTATGATATTGATGCGTAGGAAGTGGGTAGGTGTCGGAAATGGGTGATTCTGATTGGGACGATTAATTTTGGTTAAATGACATTAATTCTCTACAAATTCAGGAACGATACTTCATATATATATTTGGTTTTGATTAGATTGATAGTCAATCCTAAAATAATTGAGAATGATTCAAATTGGAATTGGAATTTATTAAAACCAGGTTGATACACGACTAGTAGAATACTACAAATTGTAGGAACAAATGCTCATGCACTCGAAACAGGCTGGTTAATAATCTTAAAGAATTTCCTGGCAAATTTTCGAGAAAGAACACTGATTACAAAGAATATTACTTGCTCACGAGCCATTGAAATTTTCCCATCTGAACAGACAATAATAGTTCTTGATTTTTGTTCAATTCTTGAGAAGGAGAATCGCAATTCGAATAGCTTCATAGTGGTTTTTCATCATTCTAACCTAAAATGCCGCTTTTAGACACGGGTGTGGGGTTCTCGTGATGCGAAAAATCATAATTGCCCTGTGCTCGCAGGCTCATGCCGGACGCGGAGGACTTATTTCCCTTGCTTCGTACCGAAATAAAACTGTCCTAGCATCCAAACTGAGCATATGCAACCAGGGCAATGAAATACCATTGGGACTCGTTTTGACAAATAATTCATTTTTAGGCCATTATTATGGAAAATTTTTTTTCAAAATATTCTCTTTGTGACAGGGGTGCAAGAAACGAATAGAATGAACACGAATTCCTACATGAATTCAAGACCCATTTCAATGTTAAAGTAGCAAAAACAATCATGAACTGATTTGGATCATGCCCCGTAATCTGTCCTGTAAAGTAAAGAAGGCGTAAGTGACATGAACGGAAAACCGAGATGAACGCCAAGGATTTTGACCGTCTACATTTAACTTCATTGTGTTTCCCATTACAGTGGTAACAATTTGAGGCTCGATTTGAGGCATTTATACTTTTTCCCAAACATCTGGCTTTGACAGACAGATTTAGAACGAATTTACGAGTACAACGATTACAATAACTCAAAATTTTGAAAAATTCACTCACGCCTTCCTTAGTTTGCAGGGTAATAATACCAATTAACTGATTCATGGAAAATGTGTTCCAGAGGAGAATCGAACCGTCTCGAAATATCATTATTAATCAAAATTTATCTACGCTTGTTGAGTATAGTATAAAAATAAGAACAAAAATTCTCAAACAAGAGAAAATAGCTCTGTTTGTTCCCTCGAAAATAAAATACTCGACTGAGACCTCGAAGGCTTGAATGTGCTCATGAGAACAATGCCAAGGATATAACATTCATCATCTACTCGAATGATATTGGGATTGTTAAGATGACGTCTGTGAAAGTATTTCACTTGTTACTGATCGCTCGAGGCATTTCAGTACTATACTCTCGCCCATAGAAATATCGATTAAATGTTCTTACGCCCACTTGAATCGAGATCAATCTGAGAAAAATATGATTGGACATCGCACTCACTGTTCTTCTTCAACGTTGAATCGGAAAGTCTTTACAATCAAATTGGAAATATGGAGAGGCGTGATTGAATTTGAATGGAAAGGGATTCCAAAAATCAGCTGCGAGGGACTATGCCTTCAGAAAATTTGATTAATAGCAAAAAATGAAGACTAAGGAGGAGAACGTCGGGTCTGCGGAATATACAGATCTTGATTAAACTGTGGGAATCATCTAATTTTGGTGAAAAATGAAAGTATCTCAAAGGATTTTGTCCCTTGTGGGTCTCCTGTTCTGAGATACAGCTATGAAGAATTAGCATTGCCGAAATAGGCCCATATTGGAAAGTCGTACATATAGATATACTGTTAAGGCTAATCTCCATAGCTGTATCTTTGGATAGCAGGCCCACTTGACTTAACCCTTGGAGACACCTTCATTTCTCACTAAAACAAGATGATTCCCACAGTTTCGTCAAAATCCGTGTTCCGTAGACCTGATGCTCTCCTTGTAAGTGTATAAAAAATTAGGAAAAAAAAAAGAAAAATCCAGGTTTCTAGCCACTTTCTATTCCAATGACATATCTCCATTGTAGCAAACTTTTCCATTCTGTAAGGGCAGATTTCTGTTGAAGGAAGTTTTATTTTAATTCACTGATCGGAAAAACTCAATTTGAATAGTGACATTGAAAGTACTACTAAAACCTGTTAGCATCTTATCTCAACGCCATTTCATGTGTTGAAAGGACCATTCGAGTATTCTAATACGAGACACAAAATTTTGCTCAGAGATAATTTCCGACTTACATTTTAATAAGCTAATGAAACTACAACGAGGACATACTCGTAACTCACCCAGAATGCAGTGAATTACATACAAGATACGACAACTACATTTCCCTCATTATAGATGAGTATTTCCCTCGAGCCAAATTTACTCGGGCTCTTGCGCCTAAACGAGCTAACTCCAAGTTTAATTGGTCTCATCCGAGCTGCACTTCCTCAAGGCAAGAAATACGGAACAGCCTCCTGCATGCGTGTTGTTGGGCTTCCATTTAGATCGTGTCATCTTGAAGAACAATAGGCACCCTATTCGCGTTGAGATCGGCTAAAATAGTGTAAGATACCCACGTAACTTGTAGTTCATATGGATTAATTTTTGCCAAGAATATCTCGATTTTGAATTCTTGTCCTAATCGTGAACCTTGTAGGCGTTGATGAGTTTTTAAATGTTTCTATGCATTTTTGAGATATCTTGAATTGGGGTTAAGGAAATCTTGAAATTCGTAACAATATTTAGGAATTCAATTATGTTGGTAGCCCAAAATTGAAAACAAAGGCCAGATACCTCAACTGAGGGCATGCGGGCGGCGCGGCGTGCAAACCAGGAATTATATTTCATTTACATGTAACTCAAAATTTTGACGATACGAAGTTTCAAACGAGTTGCTAATATACTACTTATTATCATCTGAATCGTGGTGAACCACTCGTCATTTGTCACCAACTACAAGAGCATCGGAGATGAAGGAGAATAACTTGCTCGCGGGTACTTCTTAACCTGTAAAAAAAACACATGTTCGTTTACAAAGATCTCAAAATATTTTTCAATTGGGGCTCCATCGTCATCGAACTTGACCCGGATAACTCGTCGTTTAGCCCAAATTTGGAAAGATTTTGAGATTTTTGTGAACAAAGTTCAGCGTGCACGGCGACCGCATCGCCTTAGGGAAATTCAGTTTATAGTCAAGAAAAACTAGCAAATTCCTACTAGAATTTGGTTCCAGTTACTCAGTTCAACGTAGAGACACCCCCAAAGAAGAATAACACGTCCCTATCAAAAAATACGTTGAGAGTACAATGGAAAATGTTTTGGGGTATTCTCCACTTTTCTACTATCGTTATGTAGATGACACACTGCTTTGTATTAAGAAGGATGATCTAAACATAGTACTTGACATTTTCAATAGTTATGATCCAAATCTCAAATTTACATGTGAAACTGAATCAAATGGAAGTATTAATTTTTTAGATGTTACGATTATCAAACACCAGGGTTCTCTTTCAACTAACTGGTACCAGAAACCTACGTCATCAGGTAGAATCATGAATTATTCCTCTAACCATTCTCTTCAATTGAAGAAAAACATCGTCTATAATCTGGTTGACAGGGCCATTCGCCTCTCGGATAAAAGATTTCATAGAAAAACCTCCAGTTGGTGAAAGAGACACTCTTGAATAACAGCTATCCTCTGATCTTCATCGATCAATAACTCAACATAAGGATTAATTATCTGAAATACCGAGTTTCCAGTCAACCCTCGGAGGATACCGTCAAAAAACGCACGATAGCTTGTTCACCTAGAATTAGTATACCCCACCATACCGTTTTTTTTCCATAAGTGTGCGTTTTATTTTAAAAAACATAACATAATAGTCCTTCCAAAAAATGTCAATAACCGCCAAAATATTGTTTCTCTAGGGAAAGACAGTTTGAAAAAATTTGACAATGCAGAATTAGTTTACAAAATACACTGTAATTCGTGCCCTGCCACTTATGCAGGTGAAACATAAAGATCTTTGATGACCTGTATCGACGAGCATATTAAGTTCGAAGATTTAGACTCTGTTGTATCTTTACATCGTCAAACGTTAAATCATGATTTCGATTGGAACAACACAGAAATACTGGACAAAGAACCAAATTACAACAAATGAGTACTTTCTGAAATGATTTTTATTGAGACTGATCCTAATAATATCAATAGAAAGGAAGATTCCGAGAAACTCAACAGATTTTATGGTATGATTCTCAAAGATTAATTTTGATGTAGTTATATATATGATCCCACAGTTTGCCTGCGATGTTTTTTCGATATCCCTTTCAACAATGATATTGATATACATATATACATATATAGAATGTTTGGAACGTAATAGTATAACGCTTATAATTCTTGACGACAGCGATAAGCTTTCAGTATCGCCCATAGTCAGCTGTGACAAAGGACAGACAATTGTGTCCGTTTCCGATAAAAAATGGAACTGACAATTTAGGGTGATTCTTTCCTCAAATTTTTATTGTGTATATGTGAGTGCTATTGTTTACATGTTCAGTTGTGAAACCTGTGCCTGTTTGTCTTGATGTTATAGAAAGATCCCTAAGCCTTATGAGGTCGGCGCATTAGCCGACGAAACGTCGCAAAATAAACAAATTATATTTTGCAACGAGTGAATCATTTCACTCACTCTGGTCCTCATTGATCAATTCACAAGAGCTCCGAGGAAAATGTTTTTCTTTCTTCTGGGGTGGTGGTACGTGAATTTTTGAAAAGTCAAGAAAGTTATCGGTGAGCCTATTTCAACCTCCAACCTCTTTAACAAGAAGTTTTAGTAGCAGCAGAAGTGTTTTGAAAACAAAATTGCTGCAACTCGTTTGGTTGTATCAGCAAATTTCCAATGAAACTTTTTTTCAAATCTTCCATAGTTGTGTCAGTATGAGGCACCTCATTCACTTTTTTTACTGCTATATGGGTATATCCTTGATATTTAAAAAAAGTTATTGACGCTAAGAAAATCTCTCGTAAGGGACACATAAGTCGGGAACATGACACGATCTCGAATTTGGATGACCAGTATCTTCTAATCACAAATTTTGGGAACGTGGGAATATTACAAGCTGCTCTGGTCTTCAATTTTAGGGAGTAATAACCTCGATAGAAGATCCACCGATCAGATTTTGATCAAACTAGACAGAGAGATGTATTTGCGTGTCAATTGAACACAGTCAAAATTTCACGAGCATTGGCTACCCCTGACTCAAACCATCAGCATAAACATTTTTAGAGGTTATACACGCTGTTTTATGGGGTATGACGATGATTATTAGATTATAAAAGACTGACCGATCAGTTTTTTTTCAAGTCTTGCTTACTCATAGATCTTAATACAAAGAACGTGCTCTAACTTTTTTCAAGCTTTGGTTAGCTTGGAAAAAAGTTCTGATTAATTTTCAGCGTGAAGTCACGAATAAGTCACGATTAAGACAAATTCGCCCATAATCAGGGATTGATATTTCATGATTCGTGAGTCGGATGCTTATGCAAGTTTATGCGAGGTTGTATTGAGATCTGATTAACACATAAGACACACATGTAGGCAAATTTCTGTGGCGGTCAGACACTAAAGGGCGTAAGTCCAATTTTCATGAAATTTGTGTTAAAGCATCTACGATGTCCTGCTGAACCATCTCTATCACTCAAAACTCCTTCCGGACCGAAATGTTGCATTGCTCGCGAAAAAATTGCATTTGTAGAAGGGCGTAAGTCCACTCCATAGACCTCGAAATTCATTGGCCAGGGAAAATGGCGTAAGTCCTCAACTGAGATTGGGGATCAAGAGTTGGAATCAATGAACAAATTTTCCACAGTAACATTTGAAGATAAGATTGAAATCAGATACATTACAAACAATAAGATGTATGAAGGAATCAATACAAATAACTTGAAGAAAACTGCTGAAGAGAAAAATAACAATAATTTGAATTGATATTCTTGATTGATCAAGGATCTTATCTTCAATAATAATTATTGTGCGTGTGTGTATATGCGCGCGCGCGTACAACGGTCCTAATCGTCATCTGCACCAAATCACCTCATGGCTCAAAATCAACTTCATAGACTTGTGATAGAATTTTAATAACTATTCAGACCCCTGTTCGCTCATTACATGCAAGAGAGAAAGGATTTTGAATGTAGGTCTGGCAAAAAGGCGTAAGTCCACTTGACTTACGTCCTTTTGCCAGAACTCTTGCCATTTATTGGGGTTTCGGATAAGTCATCACAACACTCACAAAATAACGGTTCATATTCGTGATCAGTGATGAAAGATGCTGATTATACCTATATCATAATTAGATTTTTCTCAAATATTTCAATGATAGCATTCAAACGCATTTTCTCGATTTTCATTCAAATGGACTTACGCCTTTTAGTCCGACCGCCACAGATTTGTGATTGTTCAAAAAAGTCGATCTATTTGACTCACGCGGTACCGTATACTGCCTTAACTTGTTACACAATTTCACCAAGTTTGAAAGTGTATACAGACATTCTCATCATTCATACCAGCTGAGCCCTCCATTGTTTTTATCCTTGTTTCATGGAGAAATATTCCGATGTTGAAGGAAAAATACACAAATGAATCTATTGCACATCGTGAAATAAGAAATGGTAAAAGCTATCGAGTCAATCGCAGGTATCATGCTTATATGTCCATAATCTGTACAAAACTCGCCCCACTGAAAGGATAACACAGTAATCCCTTATTCCATTTACATCATGTAATTTGGATTGCTGGCATCATAAAATTTTACGAGATTCGAGTATAGTCAATTCGTTTGCAGACACACATACATCCAAAGTTAAATGGTATTGCCTTTGCGTATAGGTTATACCAGAATGATGAGCGAGATTATATTTCATATACGTTTTACGGTTCGTTAAGCCTTCGACCATATAATTTATGGTTCACGAGTAACGCCATATACATACATACAGATATACAATAAACGTATATATCTTTATGCAAATTCAGTTCAAAGTGAAGTGTGCTGGTATAAAGAACGAACATCCTTCGATCGAAACTTGTGAGTTAAAAGAAGGAAAGAAAGGAAGTTTGCTTAGAGGTAAGTTAACTGGAAGAATCAGATTGTACCTGATTTCGAGTATATTTGTAGAAAAAAGAAAAAAAATAGAAGAATAAAAGAAATCTAAAATTCTGTGTTTCTTCCATCTAATAGAGTATTCACCCAGTCTACATTCTATTAACAAACACTGTATGCACAATAAATTTTCTCGAAAATCCGAATAGCGTATGGAATTATAACCAAGAGAAACTTTGGTACCATTCTAAATCGAGCGTGTTGCATTTTCAATTCAACCCATCTCTTGACTAAAATATTAATCCTCGTCACCTACAACAAAAAAAAAATGATAATAATAATACACCCCCGGTGATTCTCAATACACGGTTGAACAATTTGCTTGAAGCTCTGACGACACTGTGAATAACCAACTGCAAAGCAATTCTCGCATCCGAATTAAATGAACCTTTCAACTTTGTACACTCGATTTGAACGTCTTCTTTTGTTAAAGGAAGCATCCTCAATTGAGATACTCTAAAAATTATTCCGCCTACTCACAATCAGTCTCTTGGTCATTTTCCTGCTCGGCGCTCATTCACTCGAATTATTTTGTCCGTGAAATTTTTGGGATATAATTTCTAGTCGTATACATTTCGAGCTTTATAATGAGTCTATATATACGAGTGAATGAGTCCATATAGTGTAGATAATAATAAGCTCGTGGAGTGGAACAAGTATAATAATAATAATAATAGGTATAGTACACAAGAAAGGGGCAAGAAAGGAACGGACTTAGATATATAATGCTCGGGGCTAATTACCCCGGTATGGTCTATCGCGCTCGATGCAATGCACCAGAGAATCTCATTCTCCTATCCCCTACTCATCTGTGTACATTATAAATATATTTGTGTGTCTTTGTGTGTGTGTGGGGGTGCGTGGGTGTGCAGGATAGCTATGCAAGTATGTATTTCAGGAGTATATATGACTTGGTACGCGATTATTTAGATGAAAGAGAGTGAGAGAGAAAGAGGAGCAACTGGTATAATTGTCCCAGTGGCATACCAGCTCAGCGGCAGCAGAGAGAACCAAGTTCCTCTACTATTTCCTGAAGCTCGCGCCCCGAAATAATCGGATCCCTCTGCTGCTCTCTGATGGCGTGTATAAGGTCGCCCCCCCCCATCCGATTTAACCCGGGCTGCTTCTCTCTCGCTCTCGAGCTTTGTTATCATTATTACTATTGTTCCGCCTCTTTCTACGGCATTTCAGATCTCTGAGATCGCTTTGTAGATATGTATATGTATATATGCAGCTCAAAAGGAAGATAAAGGCTGCGCGAGGGCATCTGCTTTGATGCAAATGAGACTAAATAGGTGAAATCTTGAATGTTTCATACTTGTATACTGATGATGCTGAAAGAACACCTGCTAAGCGTGCGAAATTGTTGGCACAGTGTGGAATGAAAGTTGAAATTTTTTTTCTTTTTTTTCAAAGAAAAGTTGTAAGATGTCTTGTTGGGGAATTTTTCCACGTAATTTTAATCATTGACATTGAGTTTGAATCAAGGTGATTAAAGATCGAGAAAAGAATTTCATTCTTGATTCTTGATGAGACTATTCCGTCATTGATTAGGGGAGAGTGGGGCGAGCTAGGACAGGTTTTTCAGTGGGGTTGTCTGGCGATACTTGGAGATAAGCGCGCTGTGGGACTTTGAAGTTCAACTATTGAGTAAATCGTACAAAATTTTTCAGACCCCTAGGTCTCAGCGTTCATACTTTTTCTTGAAGTTGAAAAAAAAAAATCTGTCCTGATTCGCCCCGCGTTTGGGGGCACTCTAGGACAGCCTTTGAAAATTGAGGTATATTGCAATATTCCTCTCCTATTAGAGTCGCATTTACCCACCAAAACACGTGGTAATAACCCAAAATCAATAGGTAAACCCGCCCGCGATCTTTACATCCTACCAGAGCCTCAACAAGCGGGCCATTTTTACATCATTTTTTAACTTTATTGAATTAGGCGGTTTATTGGCGCACTACCGCCTTTAGCAACCATCAATCGTTTCGCAGCGTCTAATAGTCGAATTTCATTTGTTTTTCATCATATTGGAGGTACTCTTACTCACCCTAAGGCAACGATCCAAATGATAGAGTGCGATAGTCAACCTGATACCAGCAAATGCGACAGTAAAAATGCGAAAATCGAGGACTATCTTGGAACACGTTGAAAGCGACTTCTGACCTCTAAACTAACTCCTAAGACCGTCATTAAATATCGTAACTTCACTTCCTCACCCATTTTCAATCACCTTACTAACCCTCAACCTCCCGCGCTTGGAAAAATTTTCCCAAACGCATACGAGGCTCGATACGAGCAATAATCCTCGAAAAACACGGGCACGCGATCGGTCAACCAATTTTAGATGAGATTTAGCATTGTCTTAAAATGCCCCGAGGCGTTTTTTCGCAAAATTACGATAACTTGAGTTCAAGTGGGCCGATTTTGACCCACGACGGCTCAAAATCTTTGTTTTCTGACGTAGTTTTTGACCCCTAAATGGTGATTAAGCCGACGCACTTTTGCAGAAGCAGCGTGTGATCTTGCATTCTCAAAATAAATCACGTGAGGCCCTCGAAAAGCACCTCAATGCCAGCGAGGACCCCCAGTATAGTTTCGGGAGGTCTAACCGCCATGAAAACCATTGTCTGTGATGGTATCGAAAATGTTTATATGCGGCGGAAGCCTAGACCTCACTTCCATCAAGCTTGTCCTAATTTGCCCCACTCTCCCTTATACAGAAATGATTACATGTTTTGAATGGCACACGATCTACTAATCATGTGATTTGAGAAAGAGCTTGTAGGATGGCGTTTTCTGAATCAGAATGCTGACTTTAATCAGGATTCTTTGAACGAATAAAGAATTCTTCTGAGAAAGAATTCTGAATTTCTCGGTTTAAGAAGTGGCTGTGTGAGTTTTCTAAGTGTCACTTTGTTTCACCTTGTCATTTTGACCCCTAAGAGATTTCATTGGTATGTCTTTCATGTTGATAACAAAGTTTTGATAGCCTACATGACTCGCATATTTTGTAGTTCGAATTTCTGTACTAACGTATAAAAAAGTTCCGAAAAATGCGAGAAATGATGTGGCAGATAGGGAATACCCAATGGGTGAGAATGTGATCTAATGAATCCTTCAAAACAATAACTAAAGAATAATGACGAGATCCATGTAGACGGATGGTAAAATTTTTCCAAACTTTCCAAGAAATTTTCTGTGACCCAACTAAATTTAGGTATCAAAATGATGACCATGCTAAATATCAATGAATCTAATGGAGTTTAATAATACGATTTTTGTGTACTTTGGGGTACATTGAATATTACCAAGATGCATCGACAGTTCATTTCACTCACGTTAATACCCGTGACCAAAGTCTGACATTAACAGGTAATGTCTGCACTGTAGACATTTTTTCGAAAAACTTGAACCAACTGGTGGAAAGAAAAAGAAGTTAGCCGGCTAGTTGGATACAAAAACTGGTTGAATTTTCCATTTAACCAGTTGGTTGAAGATTTTCGGAAAAAAATTTTTACAGTGACTCTCAGAAGCGCATAGATTCACCAATCCGTTTGATGATTGAATTGAAATCTGTTGATACGGACTCACTGCATATTTTATGGTCTGAAATCACCATCGATCCGAAATTCTCTACCGTCATTTGTTGGTTACCAACAGTCTATACCAAATTTTTTCTCTAAAATAGATCAATTTTTGAAGCAGCTAAGTTTCATTTTATGAGAATGAGAAATATTATTTGTAGCAATTGCAAATGGACTGAATCCTGAAGAAGTGCAAAAAGAATTAATTAAAATTATCTACAAAATTATCTACAAGAGTTTTTTGATTCATATTTCAGTCTGTGCATATTTATAAAAGCGATCGATCCAACAGATGCGAGAGTGTAGCGAGTGTAGAAAGTTAACGTTGCTATCGATTTGTCAACGTGTTATAAATTGTCACAGATTTTCAAATTCATTAACCGAGTTCCCTATGAAGATCGATTGGCCCACCTTCCCGAATTCGTCACCGAGCGTTGAAGAATGAATGAATATATTTCGGGTGGAACAATATTTTCGTACAAATCTGCCAATCAATTAGCGTCTCCGAGCGAAAATTAATTAGGTCATGCGTGATGATTTAAAAAATGAAACAGTCCAATGTGTGACGACACTTTTATGACATTCAAATCCATCCATCCCGATAATCCAGGCCTTATGAACTGAATAAATATGCTTCATCTAATTATCTATAAGAGACAGATATTCTGACGCTGAATATACATCGCCTGATAAACTTTTGATACACCGGAGGCAGAGTCGCAGTTGCTAGTTTGATAATGAGCCAAGTTATACCAATTGGGAAATGCAACCGAGTATATGTACTGAACCATTGCGGCAAACCCACCATTTGAAACACAATGCAATTGCATTGTGTGTATATCGATCTGTTCGAAATTAATGTCGTTGGTATGGATACGTGAACTGAATTGAGTGTAGCTGAGGGAGTATATGTGTATAGTCACGAGTGATCACCTCGTATGTATAGGATGTTTGTGTACCGAGAATTACCGGAAGCTGTTGATAATTCAGTTGGAATTGTTAGGAAAATATGTGTTTCGTTGCGATTGCTTGGATATGATCGCCTGTTCGATACGAATTTTGGAAAGCCGATTGCGTTATTTTCTTACCAACGTTCAAATGCATGGGTGAAATTTGGGTAACAGAAATTTTTTCCATGAAACCGGTCACTATGTGTCATCCTGTTTATGAATAGATTTTTTTTTTACTCGAATCGATATTTAAATGAGGAAGATGACTTTGCTTTTGAATGTTTGAGTGAACTGGTGAGATAAAATTTTCGAACCAAGATCATGGATTTGATCATCATGAATTATTTCATAGTCCTCCGCGCCCGAAATGACCCGGCAGCCACTAGGCAACTATGGTTTTTCATCATAAAACCCTCAAAACTACGTTTGAAAGCGGCATTTTTGAGTTCAATAATGAAAGATTCTATTCTGACACTCGAGCGGATAGTTTTTTGCTATACTCGTGATAATTTCGATCCTCGCCATAGGGCTCGAACCGGAAACAATCATTCGTCAATCAAAACCCAACTTCCTACCCTCGTATCGAGGAATACTATCTCATCACTAGAAATTATTTTGATTCGACCGTCCCATACCAGATTGTGAAATACGAGTTCAGATTTCGGAGGAAAAACTTGTAATGGGCAATCGTATCTCGAATAAATTTCTCTTCTAACTGACAATTTTGGATATATGTATCTCGCATTGAAATGGAAATTAGCATGGGATCAAACCTTTGAAGAACTTACATATTAATATCCAAAACAATCTTCGCCACCTTTATTAGTGCGCAACATGTGAAAAACCAAAATCCCATTCATTTACTCCCATATGATTGCAATGAAATATTTGTACTTAATTCCAATGCATTCCAAGTACTTATTTAGTATCTGAAATTTTTAGAATAAAATATCGAATCAATTAGTTGGGAATAGGGAAAAAGAAACCACGGCAATGTGCTTACGAGTAATACCGACATTGAACATCTTAAAGTTTCTTGATTTTTCGACTCTATACTGATCAAACATGTATCCAAAAAGATCGATGAAGAATATCTTCATGGACAGACCATTCTTTCATCACTTGGTGATGTCACCACCGCAAAAAACTTACATACCATGTTCTAATATTTTTACAAAAAAGGAAACCACTTTATAGCTAGCATAACATTCAACGATCTCTATGTATACGGGAGTATCGGATTGAATTTCGCATAGCACTTTCAAATTTTGCGAAATTTTGGTTGACCTCGTAGTCCACATTTCAAGTCCCATTGTAACATCCCCGGTTGAAATCGTTCAACAAGTGACCGATGATTGAATCAGCTGTGATGAGAAATGTAGCGAACTCAATGTCCATCACTCACGTTAGGGCCAATACGATTAGAGCTTGAAGTAGTCACTCGAGCTTCGCTCAATTTGTCACACAACCTATCACAGTTCTCCCATGTACGCGATCTCTACGCAGTAAATCATCAAAGACACGGATAATAGAGAGAGAGAGAGGCAGACTTCACGATAATGAAACTCAACCATTTGAAGAATTCGAGGACCGGACCTATGGTCAATATTTTGACATACCTTACTTGATTGGACCACGTTTGGACGAGCGTTTGAAAAACCTCTCCATGAGAGTGTACTTGAATTTTTTTTCTTTCTTTTTGTTAGCATATAGTTTCAATTTTGTGTACTGTATTGCTTCAGCGGAGCATCAAAGGCTCGACATAAAATACAAAAACGGATCATTGATTTTTTTTTTGTAATGATCAATGGATAGTTTGAAACGAATGCCGTTAATATGAGTCCGTTTCTCGTAACAGTTTTGCGAGTGAGTCAATGGCGTCCAGTTATTTCGACGTATTTGGCGAGATTACCGTATATCTAGCTATTACATCAGCGCACATCGAACGGAGATGATACGGACGCGAATCACCAATTAAACTAACTGCGAGAGAGCACCAGGAATATCCTGCCTCCCGTTTGTAAGCATCCCTGTGATACTATCTTCTTCAGGATTTCCATTCTATGAGCTAGCCTCTGATCATTCAAGAGGTCACTTTTAATTTTGTGATTAGCCATATTTAATGACAATGATAGGACCGCTTTTTGAGACCGGATAAAAATAAAAATTTTTGCTATTTTTATCAGCGGGTCCGAACAGAAATCTCACCAAAATTATTTTCAAAGCAATCGTATCAATATGATATATTTCATGAATGTATCGTTTCCAACAAGCTGTTTGAAAGTTTTCATTAGGCTGACCAGGAGAGGCCTTCGCATCCGGGATCACGGATTTGGCTGAAACTTTGGGAATAGTTTTCTTTTAGCCCAAAAAAACGGTATCCAAAATTATAAACCCTAACGCTCAAGCGCTTCCGAGCTACAACCGAAAACATTAGCATTGCCCATGTGGGCCCATGTTAAAAATCATACATAGAGGTATACCTGCAATGCTAATGTCCTTGGCTGTAGCTCGAAAACGCTTGAGCGTTAGGGTCTAGAATTTTGGGTTTCATCTTTTGGCACTAAAAGAAAACTATTCCCGAAGTTTCAGCCAAATCCGTGATCCGGATGTGATGACCTCTCCTGGTGAGTCGATGAAAACTACGGTTCAAAGATTTTTTCAAACTGCATCTATGGTCCCACACTGAACGATTTTATGAGAAAAAAATTCTATCCAGCTGATGACCTTTTTTTATCTTAGCTTTGTTACTTTTCTTATTCATCTTTCGGTGAAGTTGCCCTAGATAACCCATGTAGAACATAAGATTCCATGTTCATATATGCATGATCAGGTATAAAATCGATTTGAAAATTTGTCATTCTTATCCCGGAAAGACGTGATAAACTCATTTACAACTGGTGTAAAATCAGATCTTTCACAGTATTGATGAAACATCACTCAGAAAAACCTTTCCCGGAGTCATTCTCAAGTTTTGAACATTTGAAGCACTGATGAGAAAGGTTTTGTCAAAAATGGCACTTTTTTTTAAACTCGAGATCGACTCCCGGGAAGATTTTTTTTTTAGTAGTATAAGATTAGTATTTTGACGTATTGATGTTAGAATAGTTTTGAATCAATATATCACAACTTTTTGGAATAAAAATAAAATGTTTAGAGCGGTTTTACGTATGATTATATATGGCCATGGAATCCTCGGATCCCATGATCATATATATTCATGGAATCGTATGTTTTACATGGGAAGGTGGCACCACGAAAGTCAATGGTTGTTCGTGGGATCTATCAGTTCAGCCCAATGAAACAGCTATAGCTCGTTCAGAACAATAACTTCATGAAGATCATTTTCATTAGAAACAAACTTGGGATTTTGTTGAAGATTCATCATAATGAGTGTATTTCACTTCACCATGAGTTTCATCGAAAATGAAAAATGAATACTAACCTTCTTTAATCATGAAAAAGTTCAGAAGCTATTCTAAGATCACAGGTGATTCAAAAGATCTTATTCAGAGTCGGTGACTCAGTTTGGAAAATATGATAAGATTTTCTTGTGGAAGAGAAATTCATGGCGATCTCCAACGATGATATCCAGCCATTTCAGTCTACCATGATTTGATTGCAGGCCACAGAATTCATCCCAAACCTTAAATCTAAACCAAAAATTTCTTTGCAAACCTGAATGTGCAGCTGCAAATAGTTGTATCTCCTCAAAATTCCTTCATCAAAGAATCAGCCCAACTCAGCAACCAACACACATAATATTTCTCCGCGAACACTGGTGACAATAGTCACAAAATGTCCCAGAAAATAACAATTTCAACTCATAATTCGATACACATTTTTCGCAAGTCTCTATACACTTGTTAAAAGAAGCTGCACCTGCAGCCTCTGCATCAATTCAAACCTCACCCTTCCACATGCGTTGTTTAACGGTATATACGTATAATACGGTGAACTAAAGTTTCTTTACGTGAAGCCTTTTCCGCGTTCCTATCTTTCCTTCTCTCGCGGCTTACTCTATGGTTCAGATACAACTGATGGCAAGGCGGTAAAATCGCACGTGCGTACCTTCTTTGCGGCCTGCAGAAGATTGCAAAGTATAAGGCCCCATCCACGAGTCAAAGAGTAGTGAGGTAGGGGACCGGTATCAAGAGTGGGAAGGGAACATCTAGAGATCAATATATATATAGGTATATATCTGTAAAACTATTCACTTTAATTGACCGCCAAGCGCGCGCGGTCTTACTGTATATAGTATAGTGCACTCGTGTGTGGTTGTTCTTTGTGGTATAGAGCACATTGGGATAATAGTTGAATTTTCCGTAGAAATCGCTAATGAATCGCTCTGAGGTTCTTTTCTAGCTTCTAAAGTCGCATCAGTTTAGAAAATGGTCGTGTTGACATTGGAGAATGCATGATTGGGAAATTGTGAGATTTTTTGCTTGGATTACTTGTGGTGTTGACGAGATGTTGGAGATTTTTGTGCAAATACAGGTGTGTACGGTAAGGTATGAAATGGAGAGCCTGTCATCGAGGACTGATTTTTTGTGATTGGGTTCTGGTATAACGACTGGGTTGAAGGTATGTAGAGTTAGGCATTTAACACGCCTAGTCTACTGTCTGCAACTGATGATGGTAGATAATGCTGATGCTTAGTCTGATTTACTTTATCCGATGTCAGATCCGCGATGTCACCTCGTCTTGAGTAATGAATTTTTACGTGCTTTGGGATAGACATAAGATGATTTGATCGAAATCTTACATCAAATATAACGATTTCTGGGCGCTTCAGGAATTGCTCATCTGAGTTGTCGATCTTTTATTATCCTACTGTCAATCACGAGCTAGACATGCAAAAATTACTGCTCGTTCATTTCTCATTATTCTCGTTTTATCTTGACACGAATAGACCTTCGTACGATGTTCGTGATGAATGAGGATTTTCAAATTTGTCAAATTCAAGAAGGGTTGAAAATTTACGTACGAAAAAAATTCGACCAGAATTTTTTTACTCCAAGCCACCAACTGCTACTTGATTTAAGTTTTGAATATTTTCATCTACACTATAAATATCTCACTACTGCTAAATGTTGTTGGATCTCGGAATCGAAACACAAAAAGCATGCACTTTGCTTGGGAATAATTTCGGAATATAACATGTACTCTCACACCAGATCGAAAGGATTTCATGTAATTAGGATACCCTGCCTCCATCGCGTACTTTAACATGAATCTAAAAATGAGTCGAAATTCAAGGAATATTAGGAAAATGTCTATAAAATGTACTTGACGTGAACTTGAGGAAGTCTTGATTGCTCACCGGAGAACCAACTTCAATCCTCAATAATAAAATTCTCACTACTCAAACATTGAGTACTAGTGTGGAAATGGCGAAAAACATCAAACTTGACGAATTCAAAATTTTTCGAACTCTATCTTGTCGAAAGAGGATGATCTGCGTGCCAATAATTCTCAGATTTTTCCAGTGGCTCGATGAGAAATTATCATGAATCATTGAAATTCGCATTTCTTCAGTAAACTGAATGTTCCAAGTATGGCGATTGAGATGGCACCTTCAAATGTTCAACTACTCACAATTAGTGTAACCTGTCTGTCCATGTCTAACCATGTCTAACCATGTCTCTAAATAATATCAACGACGAATGCAACATCAAAAGTTCTTCGATTTCGAATATTAGATCAATAGGAAAGGATTCTACGGGCGCTGGGCCACTCTATTCTGAACATTTTCTCCTACATTTCAACAAACATCAAGATGACATTCTTTCGAAACTATGCGAACTTGAAGAAAGGATTGAACATCGGTTCAATGAGATCGAAAATGACATTTCAGAAATCAGACAAAACCTATCTCAACTTTCTCATCAGATTGCGTCAACATAGATGCAGCTGAAATGATCATATCAGGAATCCCTGATGATCTCAATCACAACCAAATGACGTAGTCACTAAAGTATTTGAGGCGGTAGAACGTCCAGATCTCACGAAGTTTGTAATCAATATCCGAAAATGGAAGGGCCCTTCGCTTGTGAACCCAAAACCAACACATACTTCGTTGGTCACGTCTTCGCTAAGCAATTTGAAGGTCAATTCTCATGGTATAGTAATCAAAGTATTTTCTTGTACAGTCCGAGATCTTTTCATTTCAACTTCATCTAAATTGAATCGGAAATCTTTGAAAGATATTTTTGGATACATGAGCAAGTCGAACATTTATCTTCGACCTCTTTGGCCAAAAGATATCCATAATCTTCTCAAACGAGCGCAATTTGTTAGTTCTTCTCTAAATTATTTGAAACCAGTTGTGAGGAACCTCATCGTCGGTTTGGAAACCTCCAAAGACGGACCTTTTATACCCATTCTATCAGAACGGGACTTGGACAATTCAAAGTTTCAACACAGTAACGCCTGATTCCTATAACTGTTGACCTTTTCATATCGTTTGCCCTCGAAATATTGTATCTTCAAATGATATGCTCGGTTATTCTAAAGAAGTTATTGAGCTTATGTATAAGCTAGATTTTTTTTTGTTATTCCAAATCAATCTGCACTCAAGAGCTATTATGCTATTCTTCCGGAGAAACTTAGCTATGATCAAACTGATGTTTTCATTCCTTCATATTATTTTTAATTCTGTCCTATATTTCGCCAAGTATTTGATGGAATATCGATGTTTTTCCTATCTTTCATCGTCCATTTATGAACCGATGAATTTTTCTTCAAATGTTTGTAACAACGCTCAAACCCATTACTGTTTCTAAGATTTGTCGATAGTTACGAAACATACGAATCTTTGTGATATATAGTTTGTCTCGTGGCGTGATTTCTTGCAATTTATTCCTACTTTCAATCTCAACTTTTGATTTGACTTTAGTACTTGATTTAGTTTTAATTTTATTCTTCTACAGGTATTATGAAATGTATAGAATTATCATCAACATGTTTTTCCTGAAGGCCCAGATGGGGTTGAACCCCGTGGCTTTAAATAGAAACTAATCTAATCTAATCCAATCTAACCCGAGGACAGTACATTTTAGTGGTAGGTTTTTTGCTACACTGCCGTGCAGGTGTACTTTGCGCAAAGTTTGTCGACTCTTACTGACAATTTACCAAAAAGTATAGGGATTCGATAAACGGGGGTCAAATCTGTTTTCCGCATTTTTGGGATAAACTCATCACTCGGACACGAAAAAAAGATTTTCGCAATCATGTGCGTAAAGTTAGTGCGTAAAGACCATTCTTTCGGTGCATCAAGAAAAACTTCACGCACATCGATACTTTACGCACTGTCGGAAACTTAACACACTCGAGTAACACTTCACGCACTGTTGAGATTTGACGCTCGTGCGTAAGAATCTCAACAGTGCGTAAAGTTGTTACCCTCGTGTGTAAAAATTTCCGGCAGTGCGTAAAGAATCGAAGTCGTTTCGAAATATACTATTTACACCCTTGTATGGAAAAGTACTATCAAGAATTTTACTCGGTTTAAAAAGTTGATGCAAGATTTAGAGGAATTATGTATTTTTGCTGATAAAGAATGATAAGATTCTGATCTGAGCCCAACCACAGCAAATAATCATGAAAATTGTTCAGAAATTCTTCATTCAGCTATCCGAATTGGTTATTCCTCCCGAAATTCAAATTACTCCGGTTATTCTCACCAGGCCATAATTCTGAATCATCCATTATCCTAATCAGTCAACGGTAAATATTCTGAATGATTTATGCTCAATCTAATTCAATTTAGAGTGGCAACGATCTCTTCCAAAGAATCATCGAAAACGATCAATTACCTCAATACTAATTTATTTGGACTGCACCTTTTTCAGATATTTAATTACCACTCCACCGAAAATATAACTCTACAAATCACTTTCATCCATCCAATTTTCCGTACGACTGACACCGGAGATCGTATCTACGCGCAAAAGCGAATTACACGTATCGCGATAAGGACTTTCGATGGTCTCTCAAAGCCGGCACTTTTCTAGAAGAGAAATCATTGGTTCAACAACGAGGCAGAATCGCGGCTCAGAAAAAGAATGAAAAAGACATGAAAAAAAAGTGAAGATGCGTGAATCTGAAAACTTCGATGAGAATCGCGAGGTTCCAAGTTAGGTAAGAAACGAGAAAAAGAATGGTCGAGATAGTATCGCGCGTATAAAAGTATATAATAGAAGAAGAAGTGACCCGAGAAGGGACCAGCTCTCTGATGTGTAATGTACATGCGGGAGAAACGGCAAATCTCTTCAGACAGAGATGGAATGATGTACCGGATAAGTTGGCGTGTCAATACGAGTCAAGTAACACTCAACATGGCATCGGAGAAAGCAAAGACTTTAAGATGGGAGAGTCTATTTATTTCTCTTTGTGTACTTTTTCCGACAACTCGAGAGGATACTTTGTGTCACCAGTCAAACATTTTATGATTCCTGTGTAGACAATGTTCATATTTCAGGTACTTCTGAGAAGAGTCCACTTACCATCAAATAATAGCTGATAATGGAGACGGATTGTCATGGAGCAGTTCATTTCTAATGAGTAAATTTCGTGAGTAAAGTTCATAATTGACGACAAATTTATCAATGATTTCGTTACATTTTTCAATATTTTGCTCCAGAGACTCCATTCTGATAGAGAAGTATAATTATTTTGACAAATTCTGATAGTAGGAAGTTCAGTGGAATTTCTAGAGGACTTAAAATTTTATTTCGTACACCACTCTTCTGTTTTCAGTAAGGCCAATTTCCTGCATCAGAGAGTAATCACTGTAGCACGAGTAGGAGATCAAAATTATGGATGGGCCAATGGTCCAATTCCAAATTGTGGATGTACATAATTCACGTTCAATTACGATTCCATGAATGTTCAAAGAAAATATACATTATAGCTCACGGCTCGGCTCACGGTGACCCAGATGGGTAGATCTAATTACGAATTCGAATCGTGTCGTACTATTGACAGGGCAATACGAATAATCATGGATCAAATAAAGATGGATTCATCGGTCAAATACTACAGAAGATTACCATTTATGTGGAATGAAAAAATTTATCAACAGAATCACTTCAATATCATGCCAAAAATAAAAGAGAGTCTACGAGTGTTTCTCACGGTTTTTGGGTCTGAAATTATATTTGAAACATGTTGAAATAAAATATTTAAAATAATTGTTCTTGTATGAAAACTTCGATGGCACTTGCAATTTTGCCTTGAATCATGTTCACATGATTCCAAAATTGGAGATATTTGAATTTGTTTTTGAAGTGCAGGTAGATCATAAAGGAGAGTCAAAGTTCTATCTTTGTAATCAGCACCGCCGAATTCCCGATTCCCGAATGAATATCTAGGATTCAACATTTTGTGATCTAGTCATTTATTTCATGAGTCGCACATAAATGACTACATAATATATATATATACCTAATTGCAGCGATATTCAAAAAATTCGATGAAAAAATCCAGAAATTCAAATAACTTTCGATAAGAGTGTTAAAGGATTTAAGAAATTTTAGTGAAATATATATGGATATTGAGGAATCTCATCGGTTTACAAACTGAGTATCAGTAGACTTTAATATAAAGATAAAAAAACCCGAAAAATTTTCAAGAGTCCAAATTCGGCATTCTTCATAATTTCGATTACGCTTGACACGAGGAAGCGATTTTAAATGCTGTGAATATGTTCAACTTAATCAATCCATCTAGTCATGAAATTACACGGTCAACACTTTTCCATCGACCTAATTTATTATGACGAATTTCCGCATCCTGATATGACATCCAACCTCTACGACTGCCAAGCGCTGGAATATCATGAAATTTCCTCCAGCATGTCTACGCATTACCATATCAAATAGATCCAGCAACGAATAAACCCAGCACAAGTATCTAATCTCGCTAAATCTTGACACCCATCAACGAATGCCTAATTTATCAATGCTTTCCACTCTCTTCCAACTACTTATACGGAAATTCTCTCTCATCAGACAAACTAATCTCATCATCGTCAATCTCGGAAACCAGATATAAAAGTCAAATTTCCCTCATTTATACTCAACATCGTGACAATCACACATCCGACTCTATATACTCTCTTCCTATACCCACGCAGTGAAACTTTACATGAGTGTCCTTTACCCTAAAACCTGTACAGTCAAACATAGATATACCATTTGAATAATCTGCAAATCCTAGATCGCAATTGTCAAGGTCGTATACACACAAAGATATATCAGTTTCGCATAATCGAAACGCTTGCGACTCGTGTTTCATCTCTGATGGTGATACATACGCTCACATGGTTACCCGAAACCTGTCAGCATCCAAATGCATCTAACGCATTGAATCTGCGTTGCATGCATGGTGTATCGTTACAGTATACTACATCAGATGTATCAAAGGTAAATGCGGAGATGAGTGGGTGAGAGGGGATAAGAGAACGAAGGCCAAGGATGAGCGCGTTTTGTGCGAATGTGTCATTGGGTATACCTGCAAAAACTGTATATGAGTAAGAGAGATCGCTCGCGACCTACTGTCCCGTATCCCACTGTTTTCATTCAAGCACTTGGTATTGTACACACCTATGATGGTGAATCCTGCACTTGTACACGTGATAAAGATTTACGTATATGTTGACATTGAGTAGTCTGAAATCGCTACATCTATATACGCGATCTTCGATAAACGTGAAAGTGTCGCGTTTCAGTATAAATGCATCACGAGCAAAATGATCCATTACCGATGATGAGACCAATCTTGATGATAGCTTATCTTACCTATACTTGACTCTCAAGACCGGATGGCCTCTTCTCTCTTTCTTCTTTGAATTGCATGGGTATTTGGTCCATGCGTCGAATCTTGTCGTGTTGCACTTTCTCCGTTTTCCCGTCATTGATTGGAGATTTTTTCGGATTATCTCCACTTGCGATTTCGGAAGATGACTACCGCGCGTGACTTGTGTGCGCAAAAAAGGATACGGAACATTTTCATGTTTACTGGAATAGAATACAATAAAATTACGTTTGTTCGGGATTTGACAAAAATCCTTATACATATAACTCGAAGATATCTCTACTACAAGTGCCGTTCTTTTCCATAACAAATATTAGTTCTTTTTGGAGCCAAACAAGTAGAACTGAACTGCAACAAGACAACGGATCTCTCTCAGCATGAATCAGTCAGATTTAACTGACAATCAGTCCATATACACTGATCGGGTCACTTAAGTGGGATCAATTTTAACTGAATGAATCAGTCTATATAGACTGATTCATCAGTAAATCTGTGCATGTTTTACTGATTCACGTGTGGTTTACTGATTCAAACTTTACTGATTGACAAGTGTCACGCGAACTTTACTTATCTTCTTTGACAAAAATACGTCAGAAAACATGTTCAGCCAAATCGTGATCCTCGACCGCAACTCACTGTATGAAGATGACAACCATGCGTAAGTACGAGTGAAGACACTTTTCGACGATTTCTCTTGGAATTTCATTCAGAGCAACTCATCCCAAATAGATCCCAATTTGTTCTAAACGGTTTTCGATGTAAAATTTGACGAGTAATCCGATGAAAATGTTAGATTTGAGCTGAAGGGGGCCCCGAGGCCCTAAAATTTACTTTTTTTCAAAAAACTACTCTTTTTATGGTTAAATTATCCTTTTCCGATTCTGCGAGCATTTTTTTTTTTTAAAGTTCCGCTTTTTTACGTCGAAATGTGTGTTCGTGATATTTTTCTAATTAGGTCATATGAAAAATCGATTAAAAGATGCAAAAATCGTATTTTTTGCGGATTTTGAAAACGAAAATAGGCCGCTAAACTTGCACGGATCACTTTCGGGGCCTAAAAACTGATGAGTTTTCCACCTTCTTTCATAATGTATAACATGTACCCAAAGTTACAAAAGAATCCGTGACCTGCGACCCAAAAGTTGGCGATGTTAAGAAGAATGACTCAAATGTAACAATGCACGGAACTGATATTTCGACCCTCTATCCTCGAAAATAAAAAAGAGAAGTGAACGGATCGGTCTGGAAATTCATTCCCAAGTGTATTATAATATGGAGGAAAATTTGAACGGAGTAATTCGGAGCTCGCTCGTCGAGATGAAAGGTCAACACGTTCCGGGTAAGTTATCGCGATGATACCGATATGGTAATTACTGATTCAAACTTTACTGATTGACAACTATTTCGCGAATGTCACTGATTCATCAGTAAAATTCTCGGGGTATTTATGCTAGAAAAAAGAAGTTATGCCGAATCAGTACTCTAGGCGCTAACTGACCGGATCAGTCCATATGGACTGACAATCAGTTAATCGGTTTAGGATGAATTATATCTGATGAATCAGTGTATATGGACTGATCCGGTCAGTTAACTCAATCAGTAGTAATGACTTTCGAGAATTTGATGATCAGCTGGCCTTTGGAGCAAAAAAAAGAATTACTGATTCAATCAGTGACGTTTTTAATACTGATGGGATCAATGACAATCTGACTGATTCGTGCTGAGAGAGGATCTCGTCTGAGTCTAAATAATTTTTCGACCTAAAGCACTCCCTGCAACCAATTTGACCCCAAAGAAATCACGCTTTCGGCGGAATCACCCATATATCTTGTGAGTGCCATAACCTCAAAATTTTGATTTTTTACTTCTGAAAAATACCCGATATAATACTGATTCGGTCTGTGAGAAACATTTGATCTGTCGCGCCTCTCTCGAGCCGGTACGGCAGGAAACTTCTCCCCTCCCCGGCCGAGGGCGTGCTGTTCAAGGTGTAAACTCACACTGTCTTACGTCAATACATTTACATACTAATACATGGAAATACCGAAAATTCCATAGGTTTCCATGAGGAATTTTTGATATAAATCATCATAAAATTTAAAACTTCTTTTCCTCATTAATAGGCTCATTTTCCGGGCTTTCCAGTGTATATATTTTTGTTTCATAAAACGTCCATTTTGGCATCATATTTAATTTTGCAAACTTTATTTGTTTGTCAAATTCTTTAGATTGACAGATACAAATAGATTCTGTTTTTTGGATACATAAGACCGATTTTGAGAGGACT
This sequence comes from Eretmocerus hayati, assembly GCA_029851415.1. Lineage (NCBI taxonomy): Eukaryota > Metazoa > Arthropoda > Insecta > Hymenoptera > Aphelinidae > Eretmocerus > Eretmocerus hayati. Next base: position 160,300,911 of record CM056741.1, read on the forward strand.
TCCCACCATTCATCTGTTGTAAAAATTACTTTATTTCCGAGAGTTCGCTCTCGTTGTAGATATGTAAATAATGAGTTGTAAAATAACTTTTCGAGTAGAATAAGTTGTTTAAAGGATCAATGAATCGCCCAGGAGCTCAATCATGAAGAAAAAATTGGAGTATATATTGTGATCAAATAGTAATTGTAAAAAGATAGGGAACCACGTGTTTCTAGAATGTTCCAGAAAATTATCTTTTATTTATTACTAAATAATTGAAGCAGCCAATTTTGAGTTTTTCATTATTGGTAAGATATTTTGATGCGACTAATCCAATGATAAAAGAAGAATCTACCAATATCATCTCAAAATATGAATTTCCAAGAAGAATCATCGTTTTTCCATCATTCTATCATCTAAACCATCATCTAACGTACAATATAGATATACTGTACAGACAGAGCACCGAGTATAAATACAGGCTCATCAGCCCATTGTGGGAGGCTTGCGCTCATTTGAATATTAGAGCTGTATCGAGGCTTTGGTGCTCTGGCTTTCCTCAAGCCTGTATATAGAGTTGAAAATAAATTTGGATATTTCATTGGTAATCTCTTGTAGTGTTGATATGCCTCGATGCAGGTCCAGGACGATGCTGTGATGGCAGTTCGGGCCTAGGTCCCCACACTTCTCAAGTATTCGTCTGATTCAAAATTACGCACCCCGGGAATCCATGTTTGTGTAGGAGCCTCAGTCCTCTCTACACTCTTAGAAACCCGGGTGAGCCAATCTCACATCTTTCATAAATCAATATGCATGAGGGCCTCAGTCCCCTCGGCGTTCACTTATGAAAGAATTACATATTTTTTGAAAGTCGATGTGCATGAGCCCCCTCGGCGCTCACTTGCAAAAAATAGTTTAAGATATACAAAAATCAGCTTTCTAAGGTCGAATGAATCTGTACCTAAGTACCTATATAGTTCACCTTTGAAAGTTGAGGAGATCTTTAGCTTTTGCCGCCTCGTTGAAGGGCCTCAGTCCCCGGATATGGGTGAGCAAAGGCTAGGATAATCCGCATTACGAATCCCTAATATCCATAAAAAATAAGGTCAATCCACGAAAAGTCGTACACCTCTATTGGGGTATCCCTATATTCAATTTATTACCAAGCATCCGGCTGTCTCTCGAGATCCAGAGCCCTTTGGTACCTCACAATCTAGTTACTGCATTTGGTCAAGGTATCAGTTCACATCACACATAGCGTGGCTATCACTGTCATTATCATTAGAAGCATTTTCCAAGACTGAACCTGACCTTGGCCGTCTATAGAAGTTCTGGTTTTCAGAGTTGATTTTACAAGAGGATTGAACATGAAAAATATTCAACTATAGACTAGAAGTGTCAGAAAAGCTGTATTATGATAATTGAACGCCAGTCCGGAATTTGTTCATCCAAATTTCAGTATTGGGTCGCCTACGTGGAGAAGGTAAAGTAAAAAGGGAGGCCGCATGGGTCGTTACTGGGTGAGTGGGGAGGTGGGCAAGTGCATGGATGGATGGATGAGTGATTTGGTCTGGTCGAGTCCAGCTCAGTCTAGTACGGTCTAGTTCGGAACAAGTACAATTCTAGTACGATGCTAGTGCCGCACTAGTACCGCACTAGTACTGCACCAGTAGCGCTAAGGACACACATACAATCGCTAGGGCCACACTAGCACCATTGGGACCGTTAGAACCGCAGTAGTACTTCACTAGAACCGCGCTAGTACCATACTGTTATTAAACTAATACCGCAGTAATATCGTACTGGAATTACCTTACTAGTACCGTGCTAGTATCATACTATATAGAATTGCCGTACTAGTATTGTCTAAAAGCGGCCTAGTCAGGTTCAAATCGGGTTCATTCGGTCTAATTAACTTGGGTTCGGTCTTTTTTGGTTTAAATAGTTCTATCTTGGTGTGATCCGGACGGATTCGGTCCAACCCTATCTAGTCAGGTCCTCTCCGGTCTAATTAGTACTAGTTCAGTTTGATTCGGGCTAGTTCTGTCTGGTTCGGTCTGGTCCGATCCGATTCGGTTTAATGTGGCATAATTACGTCTCGTCTACCTAATTCGGTTGAATCCAGTCTATATCGGTCTCTCTCGGTCTAATTAATTCTCATTCGATCTAGTTCGGACTGATCCGGTCTAGTTCGGTCTGTTCAAGTCCAATTAGGTCTAGATCGATTTAGTTCGAAGTAGATCGATCGTTTTTGGTGTGGGCTGCGTAAAAATATCACGTGGCTGTGTAGGTAATAGGTGAGACTGACTGATCTATTCACTGAAATAAATTAATATACCATCTTTCCGAACTTCTTACAGAAATCACTTTTGAGCTGCAAAAGCATTTCAGGAGCCCGTGACTCATCGAGGACATTTGCAAGCAAAGCGACCGGTAGCGGGGCAGGCAATAACACTAGTGATTATGATTTGAAGAGTTGAAAGAAATTCCCAAGATCAACTTTCGTAGGGGTGTATGATGTGAAAAATTCCCATTGGTGTAGAAGGTTGATAGTTATAATCTTCATGAGTACCATGGAAGCTCTTCAAAAATTTTATTACAAAGTAACCCAATCCTTTAGAAGGACTCATCTCATACGGGTAACAACTTGATACTCCACTGATCGAGAGTATGTCTTCAGCTCTCACAGATTATCCGAGATTGATGTAATAATTACCCTCGAATTTTGAATAAAGTATGTCAGGACAAAAAATTTCACTTTCCTATCAACTCGTTGATCATTCTACACCATGAATTAATGACCGACATACAATCCGGATGCTTAATTAGAGTGATTCATAACGAGATCTATTCATCAAAATGGAAACCGACGACAGCGTTATCTTGCAACGATCTATGCATACACCCATACCACATTTTATTGACAAATAATATATTTCATGCATTTTTGATTGAGTAACAATTTTCTACAGTAAGTAATCCCTAACAGATCATTAAAATGCAATAATAATTTCATTTTGATGTTCTAGTTAGGGGCCACCTACTTTGAATTCATATAATTTATTAGAAGCCGTGAATAGCATATACACTATCTATCGTTACAGTATGTATGTCATTCTAATGAGCACGTGTCAATCTATATAATTGGAATTAACCACATGCATAAGACCCACAAGATAAAACCAAGACCAAAATCCACTGAAGCGAAAACCAAGCATAAGTGATCATTATTCACAGAACTTCCTCATATTTTCAAGGAATTCTCGCATAATCAAGTAAACAATTTCGTAGAAGTTCATATTAATTTCCTTTGTTCCACTGAAAACTTGTGCTCAATTCATACAGAGCTGGCTTTCAAAATCTCCGCAAGATTAAAACTAAGAGACAATTCCGTTTGATCAATCAACACGCTTCAATCCCACCCTATTCTGATTTACACACCATACCAATAAAGTACAAATCACCCTGCCTCACTTTGACTTAATACACAATTCAAAATCCCTACATCCACAATCCAAAGTTGGATCATTTAACAGAGTAATTCACATATTACATGATACATAACCTATAACATCTAAGTCTGACTCAGACCCCAACCAAACGAGACATAGTTAGAAGTAATAAAGTCAAACGACGTTATTCGCTCGACTGCCGTACTAATTTACCATCTTAGCTCATGCATGGCATAAACAAGGCAAATATCGCTCAGAAATTTCTCACCCGGAAAGATCTCTACCCGTCGAAAAAGAAATCCGACGAGACGCATCCCATATTGGATATAGTATACACGTTACGGCACACCAACATCATACTTATACACATCAGATACAAAAGTATTACTTTGCCCATGCGGGTGTACGTGACCTCTCATCTTGCGTACGATATGTACTTACTTTTCTTGACTTTCCCCTTTTTTTCGTTCACTTATAAGCAGCCGTGCTTGGATGATACATCCTATCCTTACCATATAGTAAGCAAAACTCTCTTCTCAAAGACGACAAGGACGAGAAGATAGCTCTTCTCTTCTGAAGCATGACTACTTACTTACTTACTCTCGAGCGGGCAGATAAATCGGATCGATCGTTACGCTTGGCACGTGCGCTAAATGCACGACTACTGTAGATTTCTTCTTGCCATATTCTGATGGCATACGGCAGTTGATGTTTTCTCAGATTTTTCCATAGTTTTATGTACTATCGAAATATGTTCGTGTTTGCATCAAAATCCGTTGGAATATTTTGTAATTTGTTCAGAGCGGTGTGATAAAGCATTCCGGGAAACGTGCCACCGAAGCGCGAGAATTTTAATGGTTCTGTTGGATTATACGAGAGGAATCTATTCAAGTTCTCGCAGCGTATATTATTATGGTGTGGGTGTATGAGTGTAAGTGAGCTGGGATGTACGTTTTATGAAAATTTATGCGAGATACCCTGCTCTATTTGGATTCTATTGAGCACGTGGGATACTTGTGTAGTGCACTCTCATCTTGTATAGGATTTGGATGCATCCAAGGATTTCCTCGGTGTTTGTGAGTAAGTATCCGCGATGGACCGTAACAAGAATATTTCATACCTGAAATCAATAATCAAGGAGATGATATTTGAGGGTATCTTTCGCGTGTTTTGTCACACTGTGGGGAACAATCTGATTTGGTTTTGATGAATCAGAGTTCCGAATTTTCACGAAAATCAAAATTCTTATACTCGAACTTTTTTAATGGAAAATCAAATTCATATATCAGCCTCTCGGTCGAAGTGGCTCAGCCGTAACAAAATCATCATGGGAAATCTGATCTACAAACCAATAATCTCCTCCACACTCATAAATTTTCAGGTATCATACAGAATTTTTAAATCTGAGACTTCAAGGAGAAGAGTCTGAGGCATATACTAAGTGACATTGATAAGTATTACAAGTTTTACTCCCCTATTCATCACTGTGGAGGTTGGTACCATGTCGTCCAAGACCAGCAATAAAAGAAGCATATGGTAAGAAAGAGCAAAGAATTATTTGATCAAGGCTGGATTTCCAAATGCGAATGATCTGTTCCTGTTTCAGGTATTAATGACAATTAACATGACCTTGTTGATATAGCGAATCCATTTGGCATGAACATGCCAAGTCATGTGAGTGTCGGTCAACATATTTCATTTGGAAGCAGTTCAATTGTTATCCCAGATTCGGTCCAGATGCATGGGCGAGTAATCTCCGAGGAAGTTGGAAATGTCCCCGGATCTCGTATTTAGGAAACTTGCGTCTTGTGGGGATTGGATATAATCAGCTAGAAAGTGCTATTTGTTAAAAAGTGATGCTGCAAAATTGACGATTCTATCTTACGTGAAGATGTATGCAGATTACTTGATCGCAGTCATTGAACCGAAAAAACACCCTTTCATCTATTGTTCAATATTAATGGGATCAATTGAGAGTCCAGATCGAAGACTTGTTGCGTCCTTGGACAGCGAAAGACGCGAAACAAGTTCTTCGATACGGATCCTTAATAAATGAATAACGGCTCTTGGATCTGGCCATTAGAGGAATGGATGGATTGGATCAATTTTATCTTTTCTGAATTAAGAAATGATAGATTCTACTCATTCCTGACTCTTGCGCTGATCTTATGCATCTATGTTGAACCACTGAATTCATCAAACGACTCAATTTCACATACGATTTCCAAATCACCAGAAGTTTTTAACTATCCAGTGTTTCGAGGTTCCACTGTCAGTAACTCTGAATAATCGTAATCAACCTTGGATAATTTGGTGGGTCTTGCAGGACTCGTCAACAATATGTTCATTATCGTACTTCCACGACAATATTCCTTGCTTTTCAAAGATCTAACACTTGGATTCGAGTCCTAACCAACTAATCCATATCGTAATTGAGGTCTACCAATGGTCCATGAGTATACAGTCTACTTTAAAACATTCAGCCAAATGTCTAATTCGGTAAAAACGACTCGTCTCCGTACGCATCCTAAGTAATGGAGGAATGGCGGTACGGGCTCAAATGGTGGCATGGCTTCGGAAGAAATTTCATCCTTCACTCCCCTCCTCCATATCGGTACAGCATCTAGCAATCCCATGCCAGTAGGGCCTTGAATCTGTATTATGATATTACAGTTACGCGAGTGCAGTTCTCCATATCACCACCAGATGGCATTTTACTGCTCGAGCACCCAAGAGAAGTGTATGTGCAACGAGCTCAGATATTTTGTGCAGTAACACGAATGTTAAACCCCGCAAGGGAGATCTACGGATCTTGGGAGAGTAACGACTCCCCGGACCCAGTCCTCCGGCAATGGAGACTTAGTATCTCGGGAGCACACGACAACTCTCCCGCCCCCAGTCTTCAGCCCCAGCACCCATGTGTGTGATTTTACCATCTCGTCCGCCTCGGTGTTGGACCACTTCAAGGTTCCCGCTTCTTCGCAAGCCCCCCTGTATCTTTCATCTCTTCTCTACTCTATGTTCCTTCCTTCCTTCTTCTGGGACTATAACCTGCGGGTTGGCGCCTTCCAGGGAGAGGTTTTAGACGGTAGGTGCCCGAGTTTTCTCAGGTGAATCCAACACTACCCACACTCTTGTGGGTGTTTAGAAGGATATCCCTTTCCCGGCCTACCAAAAAAAAAAAAAAAAAAAAAAAAAAAAAGACTGTTAAAAGTTTCGTAGGCAGGCTCATATGTGAACTGATTGCTGCATTCAACTATATGAGAGTCACTCGAGACATTAGGGCGCCATATTATGATACAAGCCACGCCACTCATGACCTCTATACCTTTTGTTTGGGCTGACCAGCGCTCGCGTCATCGTGCAATTCTTTCTCAATCGACTACTATCCGCCTGCCTAATTCCATCTCTTTTACCCCATGCCGAATTTTCTCGCAAATTCTACCACGTTTCTATCTCCGGTGAATAAAAGCGTTACCTAAAAATTCTTTTCTAAACCTCACTTATTATTTTTCAAGACGCATAAGTCGAAGACTGTCTGATATAATTAGCTGTAAATCCGTTCAGCACATCTTTGGGTAGTCATATATCACCCATGAGAATTTTAGAGAGATCGATGGAAGGGTTGAGGAGAACGGGATGACAACATTCACACACACACGCGCGCGCGCGCACACACACACATTGACGGACAAAGATAAATGTTTAGCGTGGAGGGGATGATCGCAGAGGAAAAAATGTGACTTACAATCGAAAGATCTCGGCGAGGAGAACAAAATGGTCGAAAATGAATTCCTGCAAGTGAAGATTTTGAGAAAGAAAAAAGCATTCGAGTAGATAAATTGGAGAAAAATCTCTTGCCACGAATGCAACCCTTTCTCTTCGAGAAAGCAAGAGGTGGAATGATACTCTGTCAACCGTAATGTTCAAAATTCTACACTATTCATTCCGTGCACAAGTGAAGGCACAGATAAGAAAATTTTGACTTGGATGAATTTGCGAGGTAGGCAGGAATATATATTTGGTGAAGAGCCGTGATAGCGAAAAAATATAGTCCCAAGAAGAGAATAAACGTAAAATTGTAATTGTGAATGTTTATTGAATTTATGATTTAGTCATGTTATGATTTAGTTCTCCTCCATGCACTGAATAAAAAGTGCGGCTGCCGGGAAACGATCCGGCGACCTCTTGATCAAGAGACTAACACGCTGTTCACTGAGCTAGTCCGGCCGCACCAAGCGGTGGTTTCTTATATATGTGATACACTTGAAGTGCTGGCGCCTGTGTAGCTCGCGCCCGTAACAGTCGAATAGACAAATATTTCACAGATGTGATAGTACTGCCTGCGCATCACCACGGATAACAACTAGAAGTGTGATCAAATGTAGAAAACTGTGAGCTTATTGAAAAATATAAGCGTAAAGCTCATATTGCGTGACAATTTTAGTCAAGATTACTGTGAACCAAACGAGATGCCCAATTGATTTCTGATGATTTCCTCACGCCATGTTGTCAATACTGAAATTACTACATGACCAATATATTTATGGATTTTAGTGCGTTATAGATTTTAAGGTCTCAAACACTACTTCTATTACATACGCTTATAAAATCATCAGCCTCTGCATCTAATGTCTTAAGTCGCAACAAAAAGCCGAGTCTGCGAGCGTTTTCCGAGATATACGAGATGCGTGAAACAAGTATGATGAGCTTGACAAAACGAGATGGCAACGTTTCTCGAGTTGATTTGCACATTCTGAGTGCAAGAACGGAGGTAACGCTTGGAGGGAATTGCGCGTATCGGCCCATGTTGCTCTGAGCTGATGTATAAGTAAGAAATGCGATTCGAATCGTATCCTGAGCATTTGACATATGGTTGACACCACTACTTGCGAAGATCAAACGGAACATCTTGGGGATTGGTAGAGGGAAATAGCGTGTGACGTGTGTTGGCATTGTTTTAAAATAATGAAGGCTTCCGCGTGTAAATTGGCCAAATGAAAGACAATGTTGCTTAAATTCAAAATGTTTTTATAGTCCAAAGACGAGAAGTTCTATAATGTGATTTCATGAATATCATTCGTCTCAGTAATACACGATACGAATGTTTCTTGTGAGGAGTTTATTCTCCCTTGGAGAGTCTAGCAATCATTTGCGACGATGGAGGTACAATTTCCGAGATATTCCATTTTCCGTGCCCAAAAACAGCATCCGAACACTCGATCGAATTCTCTAGTTTGTTATCTGAGAGATACTCCATTTGCCAGTCTCATTGATTTGAGCATTCATTAATCTCAGGATTTCTGTCCTATCTACGATATACACCAAATTCATGGCTGCCTTGATCCACAGACAATTGAACGCCCTAATTTATTGCGTTCTCTAAATTTTATACGAACTTGAAGACAGAGAAGCGTGAATGAAAGTATTACAATTTTTACATACAGCTATTACTACGTACAAGTATCATATTTTTTGCAACTGTGTGCGCGAAGTTGTGACAAAATGAGACTTCTCTTCATTATTCACAGTGCGAGAAGTAATGCGTGAATGACTTCACGCATAGTTTTACATTTACGCACTGGTGGAGAGTGCGTGAATGTAACTTCTCGCTTTAAAGAATTTCCATTCACGGACAGTTCCAAAATATGATGTCACATCATCCCTCTGGATTCGCCTGGCTTCGAAACTTCGTTTTCAAGATAATCTTGCTCGAACAGTGGTACATTCACTTACAACTTCGCGCACAGTTGCAAAAAGTAGTATACGCAACACGCGCGAGAAGTTTCCGCACTCGTTTGGCAACTTGTGCGGAAGTTGAACTTCTCACACGTTGCGTAATATACTATTTCAATTCGACACGCTCAAGTACTTCTTACTAATTATCATTGAACTACAAAGAATGGGGGGACAAGGGAGACTGCCACGTTCCTCCCGTACCAGCAACGGAATTAATGCAAAATTCGTGTTACACAAATCGGAAACGTATCCTATGTTTCGATCGTCGAATGGCCATCATATGTATATGTCGCAGGCAAAGTGATCAATTCGTCAATGTATACAGTCGCTAGCGGATGTATACATTACCTAGGCGCTGTATACAGCCGCAGTCAAAGTGTTCAAGAATCGATGCTGCAGCGCCGGCGAATAGTTTGCCTAGGTAATGTATACTTTGACTAGCGACTGTATACACTGCCATAGACCGACTCGGCAAAGTATTCACCGATGGCACGGGCAACGGCTTCGCCTATATAACAGGTCAATGATGGACATTTTATTCTCTATATTAGCATACGTGATTGCACCAATACATAAGTTCCAATGCTTACTTGAAAAGAAATTTGGCTGGCCAAGAAATTTTGGGTCAGAAGTAGTGCGTTTATCGGACGTTAATTTTTTTGTGTATTTTTCGACGTATAAGCCGGATCCGACCTCTACTTTGATCCTATACACGGGAAAATTTTTTCAATCGCGAAAAACTAATTCACCTCCAAATAGCTATTGTCACGTTTTTTGCCAATTCTGTAGATACGAGAATATGGTGACTTATCGTTGTAGCGGGCCAAGGGGGCATCGGAGACATGATTTTCCACATATTCTGACCTGCTGGACACGATGTTAGCAATTTTGAAGGCCTACGATGCGTTCGAAATGAGTGACAATCTAATCTTTTGAGTACCAAACAAATTAGAAGTCATAAGTGTTTTTTTTTCAATGAAAGTGCTATTCAATTATTATCAAAAGACTTTGGGATTAGTGTCTTGATTGAATTCAATTTCATATTTCTCTTCTCTATCATTTACCATAATCTCAATATCAATCGGATGCATCTTTTACATCAATAGTTTGGGAACATTGAGGCATAAATTTTCGAATAAGCCTTGGAACTTATTTATTGGTGCAATCACGTATGCCAATACAGAGAACCAAATGTCCATCATTGACCTGTTATATAGGCGAAGCCGTTGCCCGTGCCATCGGTGAATACTTTGCCGAGTCGGTCTATGGCAGTGTATACAGTCGCTAGTCAAAGTATACATCACCTAGGCAAACTATTCGCCGGCGCTGCAGCAGCGATTCTTGAACACTTTGACTGCGGCTGTATACAGCGCCTAGGTAATGTATATACATCCGCTAGCGACTGTATACATTGGCGAAGTGATCACTTTGCCTGCGACATATAGAAACCTTATAACATCACGAGCTGTACGGATTGTCAAACGAGTGTGGCTCGAACAATCATAGCTTAATCTGCAACAGCCCAAGAGATAGCTCACTGGAATACCCTCTCCACCCATTCAGGATAGAGCTTATCCCGCGAAAATTTCGCACAAAATTGTCCCACCGCTTCCAAATCCAGCTCACGCTGGTGAGTGAATTTTTCGTCTCAAGATGGGATTATATCTCTGACGGTACAAGCACACACTTCTCACGAAGATCACTGTCATCTATTGGCTTGTTTTCTATTCCTTTCATAATTTTGGAAGTCGCTGGTTTTATCGAAATACGTGTAGAATAACTTCGAAAATTCAGTCTCCTTTGAGGGTTCCGGTGGTTCATGACCCACCCAAAAAGGTGGATTCTACGAGCCAAGTTTAGAAAGAGGTTGTTAATTCGTTTATAATAAAAGAAACAATTTATCGCGAAATCTCTTTTAGACAAATAATACCTATGATCGTATACGAATAGGAAGGCAATGATGACTTCTCCATATTTATTTGTAATGTGATTGTTATTTCGGATATTTTGCTAAGAATTGAATACAAACCATCTATCAACCTATCTAATCAGACGGGTCCATGTGTCTTCTAGTTGAGAAATTCAGGCCAGAACAATCTTCGTACTCTTTTCACGTTAAAATTGAAATCAGTTTGAAATTGTAGGAGCTCTGCGACTTCATAAAATTTGACCACTCACGAAGTGAGTCGGAAGTGGTCCTCAATATTTATTGTTAGTTTCTCACTTTAGTGCCAATAAAATTATTTCCCACATTCACAATATTGAATATCTGTTCTGTCGACACTAGGGGCCGTCCATAAACTACGTAGGTGGCCAAGGGGGGAGGGGGGGGGTCAAAATTTTAATTAAAACAACTACGTTCGGCTACGGGGGGAGGGGGGGGGTCATCGGCTTTACTACGTAGCTTAATATTTTTAAATTCCGTGCGTGAAAATGGCTCTCGGTACATGATTTCAATATTCTTATCGGTCAGATAAATTTTGATTGGATGTAATAATAATCTATGAAGCCCAGAGCCGATGGTTGTACATGTAAAGCATGTACGTCAGATGTTCATTCGTTCACGTCATTGTTCACATTTGCTGAGTGCTCGTGTGTAAGCATCGTTGGAGGTCCCGAACTGGTGAATCGTTTTCATACTTGAGCTTGGTTCACTCGTATATCCTTTATCAAGTAATACTTATGTTTTCCAAATTTATCCACTAGAATCTTCTGACTCCGAATTCGAATGTCCCTCCATAAGTCAGATAAGCCCTCTAATACTTCTGACAAGACGAATCATGCCCGTAATCAGGGAGAAGGTAAATAATCCAAATTATGATCACATCGGATATTTTGAAGTAATCGTGCTCTCCAACTCAAGATATTTTGAAAAATAAAATAGTTTCCAGGATCTGTGGTTCTTTTCGATGGAATAGAACTTTTATCATTTTTAGAAAAGCTACGTAGTTTTTCTTTTTGGGGGGGGGGGTCAGATTGGCCAAAAAGCTACGATTGGCTACGGGGGGGGGGAGGGGAGGGGTCAAAAATAATTAAAATCGGTCTACGTAGTTTATGGACGGCCCCCTACAAAAAAGCAAGAGGGCATTTCAAGACCTCACGTTTATTCGACTCTTTGGGAATAATAGCCTGAAGAAGTCCAATTAATAATTCAAATGCATCAAGTAGCCACAGGACAGGAAGGATTCGAGCTTTCAATACTGTATCTGTTTTGAGTTATAGAGACCGAAAAGTGAAGGATATTATAATGAGGTGATCGGGAAATCAGAATTTGCAAAGAATAAAGCTTCTATCAAATGCGCACGAATGAAATTCTGGACATCCTTTCATTCCATTCTTGGAAGTTAGCGCCAGGCTGATACAACTTATCGATCTCAAATGACTGGATGAGATGGTTGTAATAAGGAATTCGACTAAGAACTACAAATAAGGGAATGAAAGGAAATTTGAAGGGGGGCCATCCTTCGTTAACTGTCAATCAATTTGAACAACCGTATACCTCCAAGACTAAAGAGGGGAACAAAAAAATGTCAATCGCATCTCCATGATCATCTTGAATGACAGCGAAATCGAATGACCCGAGAAGACATCAGAGAACTAGAGAAAGTCCGGTACAGCATCCTCTGCACGTTTTCACATTTGATAGCGATGGGACTCTCGACAGTGTAGTACATCTATAATAATATCCACCACGAAAACAGCAACAGTAGCACACATGCAGTGATTCACCTCTATATTGAAAGGAAGAGCTCTTACAAGATCTAGTATGTATGCATTGCATCTGCAACCATACATCTATCTCTGAGAGAGCAATCCTCTTACCATGCATGCGTTCAGATTGGCGCCACTCTCACATACTTTTGCTTTCAACGTATTCTACTAGTACTGTACACATGAAATACATGTATAAACGTATGGAAGATGGCCTGTAGCACAAAAGCCACGCGGTTGAGCTTTACAAAGGGTCAGACTCTCTAAATTGCTACTCGTAAATATCCCTTTTCTGAATAATGCCCGGCTATTTGGCTAGACCATAAAATCGCGGACAGCTCATGACCTCAACCGTATAATATTCAGTAGTATGTAGTATGTAGTGTAGTATGTAATTGGACTAGACACAAATAATCTCAGAATATGTCCGACAAGAGTACGCACACTTGCGAGTTGAAGTAAATTCTTGTGAAGGAAAGGGAGAACCAAGTCTGAGGTGTGTGTAATCGAGAGTAAAGGTGCTGCAAAATCTCGTAGAGTAGTTCTGGGAAGCCACTGTGCTGCATGATGTATGAGATGGAGCAAGAGATTTTGCTGAGAGTGCAGTGGTATTATGGAGTACCCTTTTGATTCTGCTTCGTCTGAGATGGTTTATTGATTTTGGATCTTACTGGCTTGGGTGTTGATGTGCCCTCGTTCAGGATGATTAAATTGGTTAGTAGTCCAGAGTAGGAGTAGACTTTGATGAATTTTTTTGGATTTTCAAGCTTTTGATTGATTTTGGTCGACATACTTCTTGAAACAAAGTAGGACGACTCAATTCTAGCTCATGAGAAGGTGAGTTCCTAAATCTGGAATAACTTTTAGAGTTGTAGGTATCTCACTGAAAAAACAGAAGTCTAGTCTTGAGATTTCTTCTAATGACACTAATGCAGGCAAGAATAACTGTCGTATGGATTTTCCACTAACGGGGGTGGGGGGTACAGTCACAGATTATAAGAGCTAGAAAGAGAGATGATGGATAGTTAACTTCTCAATGTTATGCTGTAGTCATGTTATCAACTAGTGCTAGTAACACATCACGATTATCGATCTAAACATTTTTTCATCATTCTTACCCAAAACAAAAATGCCACGCTCGACCACGATGCTTGGAATTTTTATTCGTTCATTTAGTTTTTTATTAATGCATTTTGAACCTCTTTCCGAGGTTATTCTGTGGGACCTACAGTTTAAGATGGGTTCCGAACCACCTTAGCCGCCGATAGGCACTTATAAATATTCACATTGTTGCCGGACGAGATTCGAAACCCAGCCTTCTGCGTTGAAGGTAAGGACCTTACCCACGAGGCCGTGACGGCTTCGTGATCCTTGAGTTCTCGTAATGGAAAAGTACATTCGCACTTCACTTGCAAGCCTATTCCAACCACTGGAGGACATGTTTGTCCTGGTGCCAGAGATGAGCTAACGCGTGTAGTACGAAAATATACGATTTTCTGAATTCTTATGATTCCGTGAATCGTAAACAAGCCTTAGGCCAAATAATACAAAAATTATAATTACAGACATGTACCGCTCACTTTGTTGATTGTAATTTCTTCATGTCACCAATATCCAATGTCTTGCCACTTTTAATCTCGGTTGTATTGGTTAGTGATATTATGAGAGATATTTCACATTTCCAGAAGAACAATTACATACAGCTAGAACACTGATCGATGTATCCGGATTTGGAAACAATGAATTCACAGAAAGTTGGCGAAAAATTCGAAGAGTGTAGATTGTAAACAAAGTGATAAAGCCCGTGAATCGCAGTGATTTTACGGGATTCTGAATTTTGTTGTTGCAGATTCTCATCAAAATTTGAACTTGATGGAAAGATACAAGAATTTCTCCGGACGAGTACTTGATCGTGGTCTCAAAATTTTGAGATCTCATAATTACATACCGTCAGACATGTCAGTGAAGTTTTGATCGATCATAGATCGAATTTTTTTTTTTTGCTCTATTTGTTCGGAAATTTCCTCAGGAACACGATGGAATGTTCAGAATTCCAGTCCGAAGTTTAAATCATGCCTAAAAAAAGGTTTTTGTATCAAATAATTTTTTTTCTCGGTAACTACTAGCCGGAAACCAGTGGAAAGTCACCAGTTTTGTCGAAGGAGTCAAAAGATACACCACAGAATTTTTTCCGACCAGATCGGTTGCTGGGAAGACCTGGAAATGGGGCTCAGAATTCGAGTGATTTTCACATCTATGTCGATTTTTTGGAGGTTATGGGTCGGAGACCGATAAATACTGTCGGAAAATATTTTCCGATTGGAAATATACACCCACATAATTTTTCGACCCGATCGATCGCTGGGAACACCCAAAATCGATACGATAGGAGGTCCGAAATGGAGTTTTTGTCCGGTTTTTTGGAGGTTATGGCCAAGAGACCGGTGTATACTTTCGAAATCAGTTGCTTGATGAAGGATCGTACCACAGATTTTTTCCGACCAGATCGGTTGCTGGGAAGACCTGGAAATGGGGCTCAGAATTCGAGCCATTTTCACATCTATGTCGAATTTTTTGGAGGTTATGGGTCGGAGACCAATAAATACTGTCGGAAAATATTTTTCAATTGGGAATATACACCCATATAATTTTTCGACCCGATCGATCGCTGGGAACACCCAAAATCGATACAATAGAAGGTCCGAAATGAGGTTTTTGTACGTTTTTTTGGAGGTTATGGACAGAAGACCGGTGAATTTATCAGCGTTATATTGTTACATTGGAAATATATGCATATAATTTTTTTCAACCCGATCGATTGCTGGGAACACCCAAAATCGATACAATAAGAGGTCCGAAATGGGGTTTTTGTCCGTTTTTTGGAGGTTATGGCCAAGAGACCGGTGTATACTTCCGGAATCAGTTGCTTGATGGAGGATCTTACCACAGATTTTTTTTCGACCAGATCGGCTGCTGGGAAGACCTGGAAATGGGGCTCAGAATTCGAGCGATTTTCACATCTATGTCGATTTTTTGGAGGTTATGGGTCGGAGACCGATAAATACTGTCGGAAAATATTTTCCGATTGGAAATATACACTCATACAATTTTTCCACCCGATCGATCGCTGGGAACACCCTAAAATCGATACAATAGAAGGTCCGAAATGGGGATTTGTACGTTTTTTTGGAGGTTATGGCCAGGAGACCGGTGAATTCTTCAGCATTATATTGTTACGTTGGAAATATATGCATATAATTTTTCTCAACCCGATCGATTGCTGGAAACACCCAAAATCGATACAATAGGAGGTCCGAAATGGGGTTTTTGTCCGTTTTTTGAAGGTTATGGCCGAGAGACCGGTGTATACTTCCGGAATCAGTCGTTTGATGAAGGATCTTACCACAGATTTTTTTTCGACCAGATCGGTTGTTGGGAAGACCTGGGAATGGGGCTCAGAATTCGAGCGATTTTCCAATCAATGTCAATTTTTTGGAGGTTATGGGTCGGAGACCGATGAATACTCCCGGAAAATATTTTTCGATTGGAAATATACACCCATATAATTTTCCGACCCGATCGATCGCTGGGAACACCCAAAATCGATACAATAGAAGGTCCGAAATGGGGTTTTTGTACGTTTTTTTGGAGGTTATGGCCAGGAGACCGGTGAATTCATCAGCATTATATTGTTACGTTGGAAATATATGCATATAATTTTTTTCAACCCGATCGATTGCTGGGAACACCCAAAATCGATACAAAAGAAGGTCCAAAATGGGGTTTTGTACGTTTTTTTGGAGGTTATGGCCAGGAGACTGGTGAATTCTTCAGCATTATATTGTTACATTGGAAATATATGCATATAATTTTTTTCAACCCGATCGATTGCTGGAAACACCCAAAATCGATACAATAGGAGGTCCGAAATGGGGTTTTTGTCCGTTTTTTGAAGGTTATGGCCGAGAGACCGGTGTATACTTCCGGAATCAGTTGCTTGATGAAGGATCTTACCACAGATTTTTTTTCGACCAGATCGGTTGCTGGGAAGACCTGGGAATGGGGCTCAGAATTCGAGCGATTTTCCAATCAATTTCGATTTTTTGGAGGTTATGGGTCGGAGACCGATGAATACTCCCGGAAAATGATTTTCGATTGGAAATATACACCCATATAATTTTCCGACCCGATCGATCGCTGGGAACACCCAAAATCGATACAATAGAAGGTCCGAAATGGGGTTTTTGTACGTTTTTTTGGAGGTTATGGCCAGGAGACCGGTGAATTCATCAGCATTATATTGTTACTTTGGAAATATATGCATATAATTTTTTTCAACCCGATCGATTGCTGGGAACACCCAAAATCGATACAAAAGAAGGTCCAAAATGGGGTTTTGTACGTTTTTTTGGAGGTTATGGCCAGGAGACTGGTGAATTCTTCAGCATTATATTGTTACATTGGAAATATATGCATATAATTTTTTTCAACCCGATCAATTGCTGGAAACACCCAAAATGGATACAATAGGAGGTCCGAAATGGGGTTTTTGTCCGTTTTTTGAAGGTTATGGCCGAGAGACCGGTGTATACTTCCGGAATCAGTTGCTTGATGAAGGATCTTACCACAGATTTTTTTTCGACCAGATCGGTTGCTGGGAAGACCTGGGAATGGGGCTCAGAATTCGAGCGATTTTCCAATCAATTTCGATTTTTTGGAGGTTATGGGTCGGAGACCGATGAATACTCCCGGAAAATAATTTTCGATTGGAAATATACACCCATATAATTTTCCGACCCGATCGATCGCTGGGAACACCCAAAATCGATACAATAGAAGGTCCGAAATGGGGTTTTTGTACGTTTTTTTGGAGGTTATGGCCAGGAGACCGGTGAATTCATCAGCATTATATTGTTACGTTGGAAATATATGCATATAATTTTTTTCAACCCGATCGATTGCTGGGAACACCCAAAATCGATATAAAAGAAGGTCCGAAATGGGGTTTTTGTCCGTTTTTTTGGAGGTTATGGCCAAGAGACCGGTGTATACTCTCGGAATTAGTTGCTTGATGAAGGACGACTCGAGCGGTTGCTGGGAAAACCTCGAAATGGGGCTCGGACTTCAAGCGATTATCCCTTCTCTGTCGATTTTTTGGAGGTTATGGGTCGGAGACCGATAAATACTATCGGAAAATATTTTCCGATTGGGAATATACACCCATATAACTTTTCGACCCGATCGATCGCTTGGAACACCCAAAATCGATACAAAAACGGACAAAAACCCCATTTCGGACCTCCTATCGTATCGATTTTGGGTGTTCCCAGCAATCGATCGGGTTGAAAGAAATTATATGCATATATTTTCAACGTAGCAATATGATGCTGATGATTTCATCGGTCTCTTGGCCATAACCTCCAAAGAAACGGACAAAAACCCCATTCCGGACCTCTTATTGTATCAATTTTGGGTGTTCCCAGCAATCGATCGGGTGGAAAAAAAATATATGCATATATTTTCAACGTAGCAATATAATGCTGATGATTTCATCGGTCTCTTGGCCATAACCTCCAAAAAAACGGACAAAAACCCCATTTCGGACCTCCTATTGTATCGATTTTGGGTGTTCCCAGCAATCGATCGGGTAGAAAAAAAATATATGCATATATTTCCAACGTAACAATATAATGCTGATAAATTCACCGGTCTCCTGGCCATAACCTCCGAAAAAACGTACACAAACCCCATTTCGGACCTTCTATTGTATCGATTTTGGGTGTTCCCAGCGATCGATCGGGTCGAAAAATTATATGGGTGTATATTCCCAATCGGAAAATATTTTCCGACAGTATTCATCGGTCCCCGACCCATAACCTCCAAAAAATCGACAGAGAAGTGATAATCGCTTGAAGTCTGAGCCCCATTTCGAGGTTTTCCCAGCAACCGATCAGGTCGGAAAGAAATCTGTGGTACGATCCTTCATCAAGCAACTGATTCCGAAAGTATACACCGGTCTCTTGGCCATAACCTCCAAAAAACGGACAAAAACCCCATTTCGGACCTCCTATCGTATCGATTTTGGGTGTTCCCAGCGATCGATCGGGTCGAAAAATTATATGGGTGTATATTTCCAATCGGAAAATATTTTCCGACAGTATTTATCGGTCTCCGACCCATAACCTCCAAAAAAACGTACAAAAACCCCATTTCGGACCTTCTATTGTATCGATTTTGGGTGTTCCCAGCGATCGATCGGGTCGAAAAATTATATGGGTGTATATTTCCAATCGGAAAATATTTTCCGACAGTATTTATCGGTCTCCGACCCATAACCTCCAAAAAATCGACATAGATGTGAAAATCGCTCGAATTCTGAGCCCCATTCCAGGTCTTCCCAGCAACCGATCTGGTCGGAAAAAATTCTGTGTTGTATCTTTAGACTCCTTCGACAAAACTGGTGACTTTCCACCGGTCTCTGGCTAGTAGTTACCGAGAAAAAAAATTATTTGATACAAAAACCTTTTTTTAGGCATGATTTAAACCTCGGACTGGAATTCTGAACATTCCATCGTGTTCCTGAGGAAATTTCCGAACAAATAGAGCAAAAAAAAAAAATTCGATCCATGATCGATCAAAACTTCACTGACATCGTCAGACAACAAATATTTTTTCTGGGGACCACATTCAGGAAAGAATTATTACTATCGAAGTAACGTTGCATTGAGCATTCATGCAACATGCCGAGCTAAAAAGATATACAAAATTTCAGTGGCATTAAAATATTGAGTTATCGCAGATTTCCCCAAAGGTGCACGGTTTTCCGATACACTGTAACGCGACAAGCAATTATATTCATAATCCTACTAATTACAATGAAACTATTGTCTTTAGATCCAAGTATTGTTTTTGAAGAACTAGTTCCATGCGAGTGTGGTTGTTCACCCGATGATGAACAGACAAAAGTACTCACGCGCTGCTGGTAAGCAAAGTACTAAAGAAATTCAAGTGTCTGAGATCGTAAAGTGGGTGAAGTCGAAAATAACGAGGATTTACCATGCTTGATAAGAACATTGGATGCATTCATGAGCGTTAAATCGTTTATTCAGCGACCATGCGTTCTCATCCTGAGCTCAAAAGCCTCATCCTTTCGAATACGAATTTCATGAATAGAAATTGGTGTATCCCACGGGATGCAGGAATAATCAAGCTTAAGAAGCAAATATCGTGCCTCACTCTGGCAAAAAAGAAGCGTTCAATATCTTTTCTTGAGCCGGCTAACATTGTCAACCTACATCATATCATTACAAAGCAAGAAGAAAATTTGCCTATGTGTACGTGCAACAAAACATCATAATATGTACAATAATGATCAAATTTCAAAACAATGCGAACAAAACTTTTTCCAAATCATCATCATCATAGAGAAATCGTTACAATTGTCATCCAGCAAACGACTCTGGAAGATATCCCATCAATTTTTCTCGACACCTCTACGTGAATACTTGAAACCTCATCACAGAAAATTTTCTCCGCGTCTAAAGGTCAACTCGCGCGACTAGAAATCCCAATGGGACAAAGTAAGAAAGAGACAACTTTGCCCGCACGATCGATAAAATCATCATTATTTGCATATAGACTTCCACGCGAGGTATATCCTTCCTAATAAACATGTCCCTGAGAACGACTTCACCTGTTGAATTTTTTTTTTCAACCAAAGGTCGCGTACAACCGGCAACAATAGGACAATGGAGTTAACTGCGGTACGTGTCTGAAGAGCAAATAACTATAGGTACGTGGAAAGACCGATGCAATCGTCGAGTGTATCAATTGAGCTCGTATAAGCACTGACCACGAAAGTGGTATTCGCGAAAAAATTTTCAAACTTTCGCCGATCGGTAAGAAGCTTAGGCTCACCTATTATACTCGCGTCATGGATTTTTTTTCATCTAAGTAGTGGAGAAGTGAAGATTTTTCGCGCAAATGTAAGAGGCATCTTTTATGTAGAAAGTTGTTTGAGTATTGTACTGCTCGTTCAATGTAATTGCAATTTCGTTTTTCATTATGAGGTATCTTGATCTTATCTTCTGAGGTCCATTCTTTTGCGTGAGTCCCTGTTGTCGTGGAACTAATTTTGAGCCCCTCATTCGTGATATTGAATAGAAGTTTATTAGGATAAGATGAAGTCTTGTTGCTTATTCTGACCTCATGTATGGAATGACTTCACAGAATGTTTTTGGAAATCGATGCCACGTTATCGTATTAATTTAAAAACATGCCTCACATAATCATGGAATCTTTTAGTAATGCAAAAAGTTTCACGGCAAAAACATCTGTTTGATAGGACAGGAATTGATTTGTCCGTAACTTTGTCAACATTCAGCTTGTGACGTTGAATCGTTGAGAAAATTGTTGCACTTCGTGATTTATTTTTCTTCAACTCATTACTAGATCTTCCATAGAAATCAAGTATAATCTCTCACATTGCTATCTTTCTCGTGAATAATTGGCACAGCAAAAGCGATTATTTCCTTCACCTAAAAATCAGTAGACTCTGGACAAGCAAATACCTCGATGATACGAAGGTAATGTCGAGTGAGTTTTTTCCAGATTATTCTCCGAGAATTCTAGCAATTATGCAGGAGAACCGAAACGATGACATGCAGTCTCTGTATACAATATATTCAAATCGAATCTCGAAATACCAATAGCTTGGTCTGAATTCGGAATGAAGTTTCATCAAATTCCTATTTTGCATATCGATCCCAGGGTTATTGCTTTTGAGTTACGTGCAGAATGTGAGAAATGAATCCCGAAGGAATCAATACTCTCCAATGAGATAATTTCACCAAAGAGCGTAAGTACAAAGATTCATTTTTCTGGAAGTGAGAAATTAGAAGTCTATCCTCACTTCTTGTTGTCCCATAAAAATTAATATCGAGAGATTTTTACGGAAATACTTTAAATTTGCCGTTTTCCTGATTTGTAAGCTCACTCTCAGCTCTTCATTTATACCTAGAGAGTAAGTTGGAAAAACTGCATGCACGCATAGTCTTTCTCAAGACCATCGGTCACATTTTCAAACCAAAATTGGTGTTCATTCTTCGACTAGATCATAGCAAAAGTTAACAGGACTGCAATTTCCTAGATATAGGAGATTTCTCTCACAAAATGTGTAGTTCTAAAACGTGAGTTTTGACTTTCTAAGAAGATAAATCGTCCATTTCATCCATTTACTGCTAGGTTCAACTTATCAGCGCCGTGTAGGTCCTGCTAGAAAACGTGGCTTGGAAGTCACATTACCAAAGTCAAAGGCGATATTTCAGTGCTGCAGGCATTTTGCCATTTTTCTTCAAGCCAAAACTGATCATTCTTCACGGTCACAGTAGGGATTAAGGAAGCCCCTTTTACTTCTTATGAAGGATTTAAATGACCGGTTTTTCGAAATTTTGAGAGAGCGTAATCTCTTTCGCATTGTTTGATAGTATGTCGCAACCGGGCTAACTTTGGCCACTGGAAACTATTCAAACATCAAATTCTAGCCTCTCGTACGGGCATACTCTTGGTCATATTGGCCTCTGTTTGAGATTTCAACAGAGGCTGATCCACTGAAAGTATGGGCCCTGCAAGACCCATGAGGTCTTGACGGTTGCGAAAATGGGTAGAGAAAAATATCTAAAAGTAGCAATGAAAAGGGTTCTATGAGTGGATGAAGCTTTGAAAAATGGTCTCTCCAACATATGTGAATATTATAATTAAAACAAACGGAGTATACCTGAAAGAGTGAGCGAAACGGGTTGGTGATGGTGTAATGTCAACAGAACTGATTTTTGTTGTCTAGTATTCGTCGTTTGTGATATTGACATTGTTAATAGCATAACACATGCAAAGCCTCAAATCTGACCAGGTACTTGAATTCTATTTTGATTTGGGGGTACCCTAAGAACCTAATAAGTCCTGTAGGACCTATTCCGAAAAATGATGTTCCGGTCTGTTGTGAGCAGTTGTATGGCCATTGCGCCCAATCGAAGCCACAACAGAAATAAATTAGCTCAAAAGAGAAAATACTCATTCATTTCAAGAGGGTCCCAGTTTTTATAGGTAGAGCACTAAATAATTCCATAACGAGTATGATAACATTATTTTCCATTAGAATCCCGCGTAATGAACATCCTCAGTTTCATGAGGCCATGAGTTATTTCGCTAACTAGCGGAATTGCTGCGCTCGCTTACTACTTTTTGAAGGGAGTTTCAAAAATCTCATGGAATGAATGAATACGAATACGAAAAATGAAAAAATACAAATTATCGTAGGTAGCCTAACAATCAAATCTATCATTTTTGGTCATCATAATTGTTTGATAGAAAATACTCGACGGTTATAAGAAAATTGGAAAAAAAAAACGACCATATGAGGGAGCCGATAATTTATTCTGTGTCTTGTACGAAAATGAAAAAATATAATATCTCACAACAATTCTTAATTGTCTTAAAAGCGCGTGTGATTAACAGGCGCGATATCAACAAAACTGTATATCAAGGTAAGTAAGAAAAATCGCAGAGGAAAACGCGAATGGTAGCCGCGCTACGCGCAATTTTTTCAGATTAGCGAAATCTAGGGATATTTCACTCGAGGGGGAAAATCTGACAAAATTGGGTCAAAACACGTCTAGGGGCATTTTCCACCACGACCGGTGAGGTTAGGTTAAGTACAAACAGGCCTAGCGACATTTATACAGGGTTAGGTTAGTATCTAGGGGAAAATCTAGTAACTCCGGACACCACAACAGTCGTCACGCGACTTAATATAAAGAAATACGGTGATAGGATTTTGGTCCCCTTAACATTTGTCTACGCGGATTTCAATGGGCCCTCTTACTCATCTGGAATACGTTTTATTTCAAAGAAAAAGTACTCCGAACATTTTGTTAACTCTGCATTCATCATCGTTCTACACATTCAAAATCATGCTCACTGTTTCTGAAGAGGAAAACACTCCACTTGAACTAAAAATCCTCGAACCATTTGCAGATTACCGATACAGCTCCTCATACGCTTGAACCTAACCTCAATCATGCGGAATCTCTCAAAACTGCACAATTCACACGTAATAACGAGAAAAATCTTTCATCACGTGCTCAAGGCCTGTCTAAAATCCCTCCGTTGATTCTTCGTCGAACGAATGTCCTTGCGGCCTTAATCCACTAGTGGCAGCAGCAACAGCCAGCTCTAGAGAGCCAAAGAGACCATAAATAACGAACGCCGCAGACTGTTCGCAATTGAATTTCCGGACGACTCTCCTTCCTTCATTCTTCCTTCGAACAATCGATAAAATTGATTTACTTTTTTGGCGTTTTTTCCACCCGCTTACAATCATCAAGCTCGTCAAATCCATGTTCTGATAGTCCAGTGCCCTCACCAACAGTACATTCACCATTCATTCCATTTTGCCAATTATAAAGTCGATTCAGACCAGATTATCCTTGTGCCCATGCATAGTCCCAAAGTGTTAACTTCTCCATCGACAAAACGGAAAACTCCATCTATCCAGACTCTAGTTGTATATCGAAAAATCGATCAGCTCTTCTCGCATTGGTGTCAATACAGATTCACATGCACACCATGTATGCCGATGACATGGTAAAGGCGTCGGACCAAACTCACTCATATCAAATATATATAGGTCCACCTTTATCTATGTGTGTGTAGATGTGTATGGTAGGTGGTTGGAGAGGTGATGAAAGTGGATGGTTCTGGCCTAAATGTTTGATGAGCGTTGAAAGCCCTTCGTTAAAGCTTAAATCTCAGCGGGCGTTGAGAGAAGCTGCTACTACTCTATTATAACACCTGAACTGTCCAATATAGGTACAAGTGAGAGCATAGGATTTATATAATACTCAATGAGCGTGAGAATGTTGAATGAATGTGACGTCTTTGCACCGCATGCATTGCGCAATGTAAGTCGTTACCAGTAAAATTTTGAATGCAAAATTTGATTGACCCAAGTGATACAGTGAATTCTATTTATTGGTCATTTATGATGAACTGGATTTCAGTAATATAGTATGAGTTACTGAGGTTTGTGTGGGGTATGATTTGGTGTCGATTAAGTGCACAAGGGTGAGATAAACTTGATGCAGAATTTTAAGGCAAAATTGACACGCACAGCGTTTTGTCAATAAAGCTTGATTGCGACTCCCGTTTGATGTTAAATGCAG
This sequence comes from Eretmocerus hayati, assembly GCA_029851415.1. NCBI lineage: Eukaryota > Metazoa > Arthropoda > Insecta > Hymenoptera > Aphelinidae > Eretmocerus > Eretmocerus hayati. The sequence goes on from CM056741.1 coordinate 160,326,010, forward strand.
CGCTGTAGGGTTGTTTTGTTAATTTCGATTGCGATCGTGAATTTTATTTGATTCGACTCTCTGGAATGAGCCAGACTAAAAACTCGTCTTATCGTCCAAATCTGGAAAATTATACCTTGATAGTAATAATAAATGCTTATGGGTTATATGAAGCAGCAAATTTTTAGTGATTTTTTGATTTCAGGATCTTTATAACTTCACAATAACCTAATTTATTGATGAAAGTTGAGCCAAGTGATCGTTTATTCGTTAACATGTATCGGTATGAGGATAGATGATGAGTTAACCTACGATCTGAGAAATTTTCCTCCAAGAATCACAAGAATGATACATTTTGAACCGTTCAACGGTAATCTTGTACAGCTTGGAACGAATTTGTTGAGAAATAGACTTGTGCAGCTGTAATTTACAGCTATAGTGATACTGCTTACAAGGGCTATGAGTCTTCCCGTAATTCACAACTGCAAACTCGATTCAACAATAATTTGATGTTGATTTTATCAATTCTCCAATCTTTTCTCCAAGAAACGAAAGATCTCCTCACAATATAATTTCTCATCAAAACTTCTGAAGGGAGTGAAACATGCACTCAAGAAACTGTAAACGCATCACAGAAATTGTTTCAGATCTAGTTGAAAATCTATTATGACTAAAGAATTCAATAAAGCTAGCTTGGATTGGTCCTTGCAATTCGTTCGGAATTTTTGATCAACTTTTTCCTATTTGAATCATTTACACTGACTGGACGAGGAATCACACTAACTCACTACTAAAAAATTTAGTGATTCGTGTACGATGGTCGTGGTATATTCAAGGTCACCGATTCTTGATTCGATTTTTCAATGTTTCCCTTACAACATTTGATGAAATCCCCGAATCACTATGGATATTCTCTAGCTCGTTACAAAATTATAACACAGCACATAATGAAAACCCTGTCGGAAAGAGTTGTCAAGTGCATGAATTATTTCTCTTTACACGTAAAAGTGAACAAAAACTGATTCGAAACTCACCAGAGCAAGCTCTGCCAACTGCATGCTTTCTACAATCGCAACTTCTGATTCAGAATAGAAATGGAACAAAGTTGAGAATGAGAAAGGGTGGGTTCCGAAAGGAATTCAAATACACGAACAAGCACAGAGCTTGAATTCATTAGAATGAGAGTTTTCGGGTTCATTAGTGAACTTTAATACAGATGGAAGGATTTCAAATGATATTGCCATACTCCATTTATCTGACAATTTTATGGACTAGCTATTCCACCAAAAAATATTTTAGCACGTTTGAAACTTCTCCATCAACTAAATATTTGCGACGAGTTCCGAAAACCAAGGAAGAAGTTAATTTACGAGTGCTCTAGCTCCAACATGATAATACATTCGTGCAAAGTCTCCAATGAGAGGCACTAATTGTGTGATTGACAATCACCTGTATTACATTACAGTGGAAATCTCACATCTCTCAATGCTTCAGCTTCGATTAGTGGTTAAGTGCAGGGAATGATAGTATTTGACAATGTACTATGGAGACACACAAACAGAGAAGCAAGAGAAATTTCGATTTCGAACCCACCACCATCTTTGTTCCTGTATCGTTTTTCACTGAGATTTTCAATCAACGTGTCCGTTGCATTTACATGTACAGTTGTAAACGCGTCACCCATGTATACATCTGTACGTGGGTTGTCGCATGTGGTTTGTCAGCGCTTTACCTGACCGCAACAAAGGAAGAGGACGATTGAGTATGCAACCGATACTGAAATTGGAATGTGAGATAATGATAGAAAAAAGTGGGCAGATTACCGTTTCATTTCGATTGATGTCCGTTCTTTATTCATAATTTTATTTTTCAAATACTCAAACCCCTTTTGTTCCATGACTCTAGTACGGCGAGTGGTACAAGAAACAATAGATTTCAATACCTTCAAATAAATTAATTTCAAACTCATAAAAAATTGCTTTTGCGAAAGTTTCACAAAGATATGCATGACTTGATCCCGGTTTGTGCTTCCCAAGTGTTTTTATCGAAATTCGCTTATTCCTCAAACCCTACCGTCAACTGGGGTAAATTTGTAACAACTCATAAAACATACTTATCCCTCGTGGTTTGTAAGACAGGTGAATCTATCAGTCTAATGCGTATACTGCCCACTTTGGACATGTGTGGGCAATGTCTTGCACCGGGAATAGAGTATTTCTATCAACTGTGTTTGTATCGACAGATTTTTTTAAAAAGTATGTTTCTAATCAAACAAGAAATCACTGGAAGAAAAGAGTGAGGTTTCATCTATGTACGACAAGTACCCGATAATTGTGCTGGATCTCACTATTCTGTACAGGTAACTCGACGAACCCATCGTTACATTGGCCTATTTCCACCCTCACTCGATCTTATGGAGTAGAAACTGAAAACTTCGTGGTTTATCTTCAAATTAGAGCTGGAAATTTAAATTGAGAAATACTTGGTTTTTCGGAATGAAGGGTAACCTCGGATCACTTGAAAAGATCGGAGAGACGAAGAATATCAGGTTCTTGTTAGGACACGAGGGGTCCGGTCGCTTTGGAACACTTGAAGACTGAGCTTCAGGAAGCACAGAACCAGCTTTCAAAATTTTTGGAAGAGAGGTCCACTATGGATCGTGGTCTCTAGATCAAAATCGCGGAGTTCAGAGAAGAATGTAGAACAGAATACCAACCCCCTGTCGAAGGTCCTCACAACCCCATCTCACTGATTCAAAGTTGCCCGATTTGGTACATATTAAATTGATTTATCGCAAAATAGTCTTTTCTGTAAAATTCCCTCGTTACGGAGTTTGATGGTCACTTAGCCAAGAGAAACCGGTTGGTCAGAATGCATATCAAGATATATTTTCATACGTCTATTGATTCGCTATACACGATCTCGGTGGTCGAAAAGTGCTAGGACATATCTGGAGAGAAATATTCGCCAATTCGCTCACTTAGTTCTTGAGAAAGAAGCCCAATTTTGCAATAAATGCCCGAAAAATCATGAGACAGTTTAGAGTGGATCAATTTAATCGTTTGAGGTGGCATTTTTTCCGTTTTGGGATATATTTCGAGGGAGAAAGCTAAACTGCACCCGTGAGAAGTGTGATTTGATGCAACGAATTTTTCTCTTCTACACCTATTATTGCAATAATTTTTGTTGTGTTCAAATCACGAGGAAAACAATTTATTCTTGCACGGAGTATCCTAACGAGGTTTTCCGACACTTAATGACTGTCTGAACACGGTTCTGTAGTCCGTTTTAAGCCACCACGTTGGGATTCTTTGGCTTCGACGAAAATTATGATGTGGTAGCTTAAAATTGACTGCCGGGCCTTGTTCAGACGGTCATTTGTACCGGAAAACCTCGTTTGGATACCCCGTGCGAGAAAATTTTGTTTCTCGTTATGTTAACACGACAAAAATTATAGCAAAAATATGTATTAAGAAAAAAATTCGTGACATCAAGTCAAATTTTTCCCTATGGGACCTCAGACGATTGAATTGGTCCACTCCATACCGGTTCATGATTTTTTTGGGTATTTATCGCACAATAGGGCTTTTTCTTAACAATATGGGGGTGGATTGGCAAATATTTTCACCCAGATTTGTTCCAGCTACTTTTCAATCATCTAGATCGCGTTCAGTAAGCCAAAATACGTGATAAGATACATCTTGATATGCATTTCGACCAATCGGTGTCCCCTGGCTTAGTGATCATCGAACTCGAAAATGAGGGAATACGCTGCTAAAAGAGTTTAGCAGAATGCTTTCTCATTGCGATTGAAGAAGTCAACTAATCACATATTATTCATTCAAAAATTCGAATATACTAATTTGTTACAATGATCAATTCTCCTTATGGAATTTGTATCAAAATATTTATTCACCCAAAATATCGATATTATCAAATAATGAACTCCATCAAATAATTATTATTCTAATGGATGATGAATCATTTCTCTATCATTTTCATATACTCTTCCAAATTTTCATGTTCACCAAGGATACTCTTCCAAAATTCCAGTCAAAAATATTTTCATTCATACAACTCGACGCGGAAACTGCGACACTTCCTTGCTGCGCGAGGTAGCATGGAAACACGCAGTTTCCACGTGTTGCCGTGAGCCGACGTCCAGGTTTTCGTCAAGAACAAAGTTTTTGGCACGAGACGCATAATATACCATAAATGACTCCGCAGTATTATTTCATCAGTACAATAATTCCTCATCGACGGATCTCTACCAAAAGAGATTGTTGATGCGTATGCTGTTGCTAACATACCGCAAGAACTAGAACTAATTTATTTTTGCACGTTCTTGAATACTACGAAATCATCTTCCAGTACGAAAATTTTTTTAATGTAATCCCTTTCTTTATTATGAAAAATAACTCAGAAAATTGGACGAAGTACTAGAAAAGGGACACAAGTAATAAAGGGTGTAAAGAATATTTAGGAAATGAATTCTGTTTCCCGGAGATAAAATAATCAAAATGATCAGAACGTGCAGAAAGTTGGTTATGAAATATAACAATAACAAAAAAATATGTTATATATTTGATTTACTGACACATGAACCAGGCATGAGTATTCTGAGCAGTAGATGATATTTGAATTGAAAAGGAATTATTCATGGTGACTATATTGAAAATGAGATGAATCGGTTCTAAGAAAATCAAGTGGAATTGAGTATTTTTCTACAAATTTGTTATTTGAAAAATGAATCATGGAGTCTGGATTTTAATTTGCACTCGGTAGAACAGAGTGAAAAGAACGTAAAGTTTGTAATTGATTTTTATTAACGTGACAAATCGATTGGTTGATACAGAATTTTGGTAAAGAGATGATGAGATTAGGAAAGAAAGCAATTTAGTGTCGGTGAACGTAAAAATTGGAATAACAATGTCTCATTTGGAACGCAAAATTTCTTGATGCATTTGACAAACTCTTTTGAGACTTTGTAGGTGTATTTTGGAGATTGTGATGATGATGCCAGTGAATTTTGAGCATGATCGCACGAGTATTTTTTGGCTTGTGAATTTTTCAATGAGAAACTTGAAATTTTTCTGAAAAAAGCACATCTCATAAATGATTTGTACTTCATTCTACTGTATGAAAAAAATGTCAAAGAGGTGACTTGGATGTTTCTCGACGTGCTGAATCGATTGGTTGATACGGAATTTTGTCAAATTGTGGCTATAAAGGTCTTATAGCCCGATGTAAGAGAGGTATGAAGAAGCTAGAATAAAATGAGCCTCAATCGGAACTCCGTATCAACCAATCTATCCAGCACGTCGAGGAACGTGTAAATTTACCGCCTCAGATTTTTTGAGGGGGAAGGAGACAATATTTCTAGTTTTTGAGACAAGAAAAAATTACAGATAAATGAAGAAAAATTCATAAGTATAAAAGTAATCATCGGGGGCAGTGAAAATCTAGCATTTCTATCTAGAGACGCCTCCAAACATGGCATAAAAATTTCATGACGATCTATCAGACCAGTGAGGAGTTTTGCTGAGCGATAGAAAACAACACACACACACACACACACACACACACACACACACACACACACACACACGGACACAGGGCTCGGAAGATGGGGTTGTACTATTTTTGTGAGGGCTTATAAAGAAAAACTGTGACCGACATTAGATAGATCTTGGCGTAAGGAAGAGAATTGTACATATTTCATGTATTCAAGAGCTTCACTGAAGGAGAAAAAAATTTTTTCGTAAAAAATTTGACAAAAATTCACCTGGCACCAAATGAATGCTTTCTCTTTTGAGGAAGCAAAATGCAAAACTGACTGTTGAAAATCCTGACGTGCAGGTGCGATACTGGTTGTGGGTTCGGGTTCTACATCAAAAAATACACAAAAAATCATTGTTTGGTTGATGAGACATCTCGACTTCAACATTTTGTTCCGCAGTGTTATCATAAGTTTCAAAGTTTCTCGATACAACTCAACAACAGAGAGTCAATGGTGGGTCAAAGGCAACATTAACTATCTATATTTTGAGTTCAAGTACACGTAGCGGGTAGAACTCTACGGGCGAGTCTGAAGAGCCCCTCCTCCTCTTCTCAAATGAAGTCCATGATTACCAAATAATTCTGATGTAGTGTCGAAGTATACTGAGGGGACTTCTTCGCCAAATATGGCTGATGGAATTCAACATAGTATGGGTTATGGGTCATCAGAACTATCCCATTATAACTTCCAGAAATTGAGGCATATACGGCTTATGTGTTGAGACAATTCATCTAAGCATAGGTTACGCGTTACCAGAAAGACCTAAATATGGGTTATGGGTCGTGAAAATCACTCTGAATATCGGTTATGGCTTGGAGATTTTGATTGTGGTGGGGTATGCTACGCCCGTACCTCTCCCATCCCCAGGTCGATTTTCCTACCCGATCAGAAAACGTATTGCGGATTGAGTCCGGGGTGGATCCGGATCCCGTAATAACGGACCGAAACTGGATCCGGAATTATTCCGTTTTGGAACCCGGGTTTGATCCAGTTTGGATACAGCGCCCGGACTAGAAGTGACGCTATTCCAGGCGCAATCCAGTTCTGATCCGGGGCCGTGCTGAGTTTGGAATAGATATGTAATCATCGTAATATTGTTAATACAGTCATCCCTCGTTAACACGAACACCTTTAACACGAATTCTCTCATTAACACGAACGAAATTCTTGTCCCGTTGAGAATGCACTGGCTCTTATGGACGTTTTTTGAGTTAACACGAATTTTCGTTAACACGAATTTCGAACGATTTTCCGGTCCCGTCTGACTCAAGATCTTGGTTAATACGAATTCAAATTCGTAAACAGAGTCAATGTCCGCGAGGAACAACTCAGTACATCGGGATGAGTATGCGCAAGCAGTCATGTATTGATCTGAGCACCAAACTACTTGAGATACTAGATGAAGTTGATCGGTCTGTTAAGAAAAGGAGCGAGATAGCTGATAGTTTTGGAATTCCAAGATCTACATTATCAATGATCATATCACAGGAAGATGAGACTCGGAACGTCGCAGCATCAGGAATTCAGTTGCCAAAAGTAAAACGCTTGCGTGGTGCGAAAATTGATGAATTGGAAGAGGAATTATTTGAATGGTTCTGCAGAAAGCGGGAAAAAAACATTCCAGTGACTGGCGGGTTAATTCGAGAGAAGGCTTTAGAGATTGCGAAAGATTGAGGCATCGAAAATTTTGAAGCTTCGAGTGGTTGGCTGAAGAATTTTCAAAATTATGAACATATTTCATCCCAAGTTATCTGCGGTGAATTTCTAAAAGAGGACGAAAGAGACGCGAACAACTGAAGGAAAGACTTTTCAGAAACTAGGAAGAAATTTGCTCCTCGAGATACCCTGGTGGAAAAAAGAGCGTATTACTGTAGTACTACTACAGTAGCGCTACTGTCTCATCACCGTACTACTGTAGTAGTACGATGCAGTATTACTGCAGTAGTACGATATAGTAGTACGATGTTCCTCTACTGCAGTAGTACTGGCAGTGTTACTGTCGTACTACGATCGTATTACGCCGAAGTCCGTGTCCGCAATAGTATTATTCCCAAGTTTCGGGATGTCGAGAATATTTGTGCATGCGAGAGAGCCGGGCAGATCTCCTAGACTGGGTTTGTGTTTGGGACTTTGGGTTGACATCTGCTTTGTGAGGATGGAAAGCTGACGTTGTGGTCGACGTGCAATGAAGAAAACTCCTATAGCTGATTTTGATATGCACAAACAGACATGACATAGTGATGTTCCATTTCCCTTTCTTCCACATGCAGGAGTTAGGTTAACTCAGGCTCACTCCGCAGCAGTTGAATCCAAGCGATGAGATGCCTGTCACCAAGTGTGACAAGCATGTAAGCTGCAAGATGCTTGATTATTCAAGACTTATTCATGCTTTCTTACAATTCGCATCCTCAGCTGCATTCTGCTTTTCTGAAATATCAGACAGTGCGCAGATACTCTGAAGATTATACACATGAGCTCTACGCTCAGATGTGTCTGGCCACGACTCAGACACACATCACAGAATTCAACTGCTTCCAGGCCATCAGCACAACAAAAAAGTGTAACAACTGTTCTCATAGCTTTTTATAAACAAATGCTGCTTGAGAATTTGTTGACTTCAGCTTTGATAAAGTCTTACTCTGTTTAATATCACCACTTCAAGGTTTGCTTATTTTCCTCCTTCTTGTGGCTTCAAACTGCTAATTTTATTGCAGGACACTGGCTATTGAATTGAGCGTAGATGGAAGTGTAGCATGAGTTCTCACAAATGTAATGGGCATATGAAGCTGAAGCATTTCTCGACTCCCAGTTCGCTATGCAACCCACTTTATTACTCTGGATTAGTTGAGAGCTTCATTTGATCACATTCAGTTATGACTGTAGGCTTCAATTGAAAAAAGTTTCCCCTCCAGCATAACAGTAGGTTTATTGAAGTTGAATATAGGGGCAGAGATGAAACTCCATTTTTCATGTCTCTGAATAATGATGAGTAATAAAATTATCATACATCATATCATCTTGATGATTCATATGGATGTATCACAATTTCCCATATGGGCTTACGGATATGGAATAATTCTTCTTTTACTCATTTAGAGGAAGGTGGAAATGTTATCATTCAACAGAAATTCAATTTTTAATGCCGCTCATTGCACATTCTTCTGTAATTTTCTTTACAGGATTATGGTTCAAGTGCATGCAAGTGAACTGTAATCAACATAAATATTTTGTCAATAGAAGATAATCATAATACTCAATTCAACGGCTGATAACTTGCAATTTGAAAAATGACAGAGAGCTAAGAGATATAGAGAATAAGCAAGTCTTGGAATGTTGATGTACTCAGGCAGTACCATCTGTTCAAGGAGCTATTGAGCTTCTTGAACCGATACTGCTTTAGACTATTGTTGTCATGCTTATATGATTGAGCATGAATTATTATCACAATCTTTATTGTACTAATGAACTGGAAACCAGTGAAAAACTGGGATGTGTGTCTGAGTCATGGCCAGACACAACTGGGCGTAGAGCTCATGTGTATAATCTTCAGAGTATCTGCGCACTGTCTGATATTTCAGAGAAATAGAATGCAGCTGAGGATGCGAATGTGTAAGAAATCATGTATAACTCTTGAAGGATCAAGCATGATGCAGCTTACATGCTTGTCACACTTGGTGACAGGCAACTCATCGCTTGGATTCAACTGCTGCGGAGTGAGCCTGAGTTAACCTAACTCCTGCATGTGGAAGAAAGGAAAATGGAACATCACTATGTCATGTCTGTTTGTGCATATCAAAATCAGCTATAGGAGTTTTCTTCATTGCACGTCGACCACAACGTCAGCTTTCCATCCTCACAAAGCAGATGTCAACCCAAAGTCCCAAACACAAACCCAGTCTAGGAGATCTGCCCGGCTCTCTCGCATGCACAAATATTCTCGACATCCCGAAACTTGGAAATAATACTATTGCGGACACGGACTTCGGCGTAATACGATCGTAGTACGACAGTAATACTGCCAGTACTACTGCAGTAGAGGAACATCGTACTACTGCAGTACTACTATATCGTACTACTGCAGTAATACTGCATCGTACTACTACAGTACCTCTACTACAGTAGTACGGAGTTGCGCAGTACTGCTACTGTCTTTTTTCTACCAGGGTACTCTCAATATCGATGAAGGTGGGATACATTACAATCTTCTCCCCAACAGTACACTCAATCTAAGAGGAAACAAGTGCCATGGTGGTGCCAAAATATGATAATAATAAAACTTACAAGGGGAGTCCGGAGTCTCCGGGTCCTGAAATCTCACCAAAATTTTTTTACAGCTTCGCACCACCTAGAATATGAAGAACCCAAAGCAACTCTGTCAAATGGGCCTCCTATTCAGAGCTACAGCCCATGACATTAGCATTGCCCATATAGGCCCATGTTAAAAAGTGATATATATAGATCTACTAGCAATGTTGACGTTTCTGGCTGTAGCTCAGAACAGAAGGCCCATTTGACAGAGTTGCTTCAGATTCTTCATATTCTAGGTGGTACAAAACTGTGAAAAAATTTTGGTGAGATTTCAGGATCCGGAGACTCCGGACTCTCCTTGTTAGATAGAAATTGTAGTTGTCCAAATTCAATCAATACTACCTACAAAACAGCAGAAATATTCCGAACTGTTCTTCCAACACCATCTATCGCATATTACCCTGTCAACACGAATTAATTCGTGTTAATCAGTTAACGCGAACTAATTCGTGTTAATCAGTTAACACGAATTAGTTCGTGTTAAGAAGTGACTAGAGCGTTCTGGTTAACCCGAACTCCTTGATAACACGAACAAAATTCCTGTCCCGTGAAATTCGTGTTAACGAGGGATGACTGTAATTGATAATTGCGATGCAGATAAAATTGATTGGTCAATGCAGAGTCATCAATAAGATACACATTGTAAAAGATAACAAATAAAGAGTATGAATAATCGAATTTGAGGAAAATAATGTATGATATTTGCAAAAGGTTACACGAAAAGTATTCTAATTGTCCAAGAACCTTCGGTTTGAGACTATATTGATAAGTGTAGCATAACATTGATGAAATGAGCGTTGATACGATGGATATAGAAGATTCGTGGATGAAACTTCGCGGATTTGCGAATTCATCAGAATGCGATGGTAGCTCACCTTACGCTAGAATTTAGTCATTCATTTTTCTCATCTTGGAGCAATAAGAGTGCAATATTTTTCTCGTTATCCATCAATAGGACACGAGCAACACCCGCAATTATTGTTCTGTTTCTAACTAAAAAATGAAACGTGCTCAAATTCAAATAACTCCTTTTTCTCAAGGATATCTTTATTTTGATTAACAGGAATGACACAGAATTCACTTCAATGTCGATAGTTGAGAGTTCTGCATAAATATCTAGTTATGTCAACATAAAACTTAAAACGCATCGCGAGTTGCGTTTGAATCACACTTTTTTTTGTCTTTGGCCATTTTCATTTTTAAATGAACGTATTAAAAACTACACTATCATTACATGCGGACTATTCATCGTAGTACCAAGAAAATGACCATGACTGACACGAAAAAGTGACAACTTCCTTAAAGTAAACGTACAAATTTTTTTAAAGTTAAATTAAATAAGTTACACAATGTTCTTCATGCAAAATTCAATTACATTAGTTGACTTTTCACAAAGTACTTCATTTTGATCATGACTGGTATCTGTATTAGACCTACGCTTAGGAACCTGGTTAACGGTGTCACTGCTTTTCCTTTTATTACCATCAACTGAATTTTCTCTGGATACTTCATCAGGATCACCATCAGATTTTCGTGATTTAGCTTTAGAACGAGGATTGCCCCACTCGTGACCTTTATTTATGATAGTGCCTATGTGGTCAAGTATGATTTTTCCATCACCGATAACTACTGTCTTTTTTGTACCATCTCCATTGACCACTACTTTGTTTGCATAAACATGTGTGAAAGCATCTGGAACAAAGAAAAAGAATGCATATTACTCAGAGATATTGCTTTGAAGTATTGGAAACCTAGAGTGCAATCTTCATAATATATCTGTACTCATACCTCTCATACATGTAAAGAATCTTGTTGTTTTTAAAACTATTTTGGTTGCATCTGTCCTGCTTGCTCTCTGAGAGGTAATTGCTCGCATGATATCTCCATTAAACATAGCTTTGAAGAGTCTATCACAAGAAATCTTCACATCTAAGGAGCTGTCAGTGTTAGAGATCAGATGCGTTTTCTGAGGAAGAGGAATCAAAGAAGATCTTGTAGAAGTGGAATTGATATGTCTGAAACCAGATGTGAAAGTTCAAATAGTATTTACCAGATCTTCAAATACTTGACTGTTGATCACTTCCTGTACAGTTTCTTCAGGACTAATAACTTCCTGCACAAGCATTTCAGGACCAATCTTGGCTTCGAAGGCTTTGAAGTCATCGATACTTTCAAGGAGAAATTTCAAGTTGTGCTTTTGTGCAAACTCCGACTCAGTCATTATTTCCTCATTTCGTTTGAGCAAACGATTTTCTTTCACATCAACTGACAACTGATTTAGATCTTTCTCCATGCTGTTGATCTTTGCTTCAATGCTAGCAAATCTCTGTTTGGAATACTTCTGAAAATCATTAATTTTCTTGCAAAGATTGGCCAGCATGCCTGTGTTGAAAAGAAATACATCATTTGAATTTCAAAGGGAGAATTCCTTGTTCCTTTTCTTTCGAATATCATATACGTTACCTAGAATCTCATCGTATGCAGTATCAGCTGAGGGATGCTGTTTTATCATCAAAGGTGAAGGAGCCAAATCTCCTGAATTTCCTATTGAACTGGCAATATCCACTTGAGTAACTACATGTCAAAAAGATGAAGGCTTGTTCAAAATCATCCATAATTTTTGACAACAGTGACTAAGTTGAAGTGTAATAATGATTTACCTAGGTGTGAGAAATGCTCAGCATGAACTGAGTTTGGAGATGTTCCACCGTGTACTTCCCCATAGAAATCAGTTAGATGAGCTGCTACTGTATCAGTCAAAATAGGTATTTGTTCTACGAAAGGCTCTTGGAAGTCAGATTTTGGTATATCTACAGCTAATGACTTCGCTTTAGTACTTTTTGGAAGTATTCTTGGCACAGAATCCAATTTTTGGCTCAGCATCTTCTTAGGAGGAACTGATGCAGTTGAGCATCTTGACTGGCTCACACTTTCATCTTGACATAACTTTATCATGCTGTCAACTGCATCCAGAGTATCTATGAGTTGAAACAATTGCATGATTAAGTATGATTAAGTGGCACTGACACGATAATTAGTCCAAAGCAGCTTTCAAGTTTCTCACCCGTATACCACAAAACATCACATACTACAAAAGGCCAATCAGTTGGTGGTGGGACAGCACCATTTCTCAAAATTTGTCTGATCTTTTCTGGGTCCTCTTTATTGTAGGGCCTTTGCTCCATCCGAACACAATCTCCATTTTGGAATTTACCCACATGATTATTAGCCACAGCAAAAAAAAGTGTCCACAGCAAAACCAGCACACTTTTGTGGTATCCTCACGACAACAAAATTTGATGGCCTAGGTGGAAATGACTGCAAAAAAGTAAGGAGCATGGGTTTTGTCGTTCAATATTGTCACTACCGCGCGAGGAATTGTCCAAGGACACGACTTTTCTGAAGGAACTGGTTGGACTCAAAAACATGAGTTAAGTTAGAATTGCACGACATAACCTCTAAGCGCAATAATTTAACCCGCGAGCACAGCGATTTGTGGGTTACACTTCATGAATAATGAATCATAATACGAGTATTAATCCTGAATAGGTTAAGATCTAAGAGAATTTTAATCGAGAGATTTTCTTATTTCGCTGAGATACAATTCAGTACGATACGAATATACTCACAATGGAAACGGCTTCTGAATCCGACATATCGACGAATTCGAAAAAAGAATTGAACAGCTTCCGAAATTTCACAGGTGCTTATGTCTACCTCGGAGAAGTCCAAGAGACTACTGAGAACTAGCCTGAAAAGTTATGTCCTCCCTGACCTCCCCCATTGTCCATGGAGTTGGCCGAGGAGGACACTTCAGGTTGCAGCAGTGCTACAGCTACTCCGAGAGTATATAACTATCTTGGAAAGATAGTATGACTATACAGATGACAAGTGTAGATGATTAGATTATCTGATCAGCTCCTATAGATTTCACACGAGCAGGCTGTTTTTCAGCACAACTTTTTCAATGATTTGTTTACTGCAGGCTATTTTCAGCAAAACATTGCAGTAAATTATGAAAGGTGAAATTAACTTTTCCGGAAATCCTGTTAAATTTTCAAATCTACTTTACCACCAGCCAAAAGATGCTGAAGCCGAATACTGAATAGAGTTATGACTCTACCCTATTCTATTCTATTCTATTTCTATTCATTATATTGGTTTTATCTGTATATTATTCAAGTAGAATCCAAGTGAATCAAGTTATTGGTGAAAGATGTATTGAAGACTGCATCAAGAATACAATTGTTTCAGCTCAGCCACAAAGTTAATCTAAAAATGATCAACATCAGGTAACTGTCTGTACTTTTTTAAGAAGTTGATAAACAGGAGAACTCACAATAGTTTGGAAGAGTAGAGGACACATGTAATTGTACTCACCAAGTTTTGGTTTGTGTGTCTTATTTTGAATGAAGCAATGGCAAGGCATAAGAAACTGCATTTCCATCTTCAGGAAATTCATAAATACTGAGCATGAACATCTTACAATCTACATTAATGAGTTCTTCTTCAATTTTTTCTGAATTCTCCTCTTCAATAACTTGGAATATGTTGAATAAAGACGAGTCACAGGGATATTCATATGCAAGACCTACAATTCTGATCTTGCTCCCTTTCAGTACAACTTGATCCATTCTCTGTGGTTTTTTTGAACTTTGCATAGATTTGACCCTCATGATCTCTCCACTTTTTAACAATACTAGATTGTTAGGTTTTGTGTTCGACAATTCACAACTCTTGCATTTGATTTTAGAGATTACCGTTGATCCATCCTGTCGCCTTTTCATCTTCAACACCTGAAAGTCAGGTTCAATTTGTGGTTTTTTGTCAGAAAAGCAATCATCAATTCTGTTACATGGCTGCTGCAAGGGCCTATAGCCACTACGTATGAATCTTTCCATCTCGCCGTAAAGGTTTTCATAGCAAAATGCTGAAAAAGCTGATAGAGGAAGCTTCTTATTCTTCACATCTCTGGCCAGATGAGAAGTGTTGTGCAGATTAATTGTTGAAATTTCTGGGCCATAAATACCAGGAGCTAATTCACAAAACAGCCTCAAAAATTCATCTGCTTCATCAGTGTAGACATCATACAAGGATTCACTATCAAGGATCAAACAGCCAGTACTCAATAACATGAAGTGTCTATATACATGATCAGGAAGGATATCCTTCATGATCAATGCAGCTGCATATAAAAGGAAAAATCTCCATTCAGTTGCTTTCCATAAGCTGCACTCTGCTAGAGTTCTTGTTGTCCTTTGAAAGTCAGATGGAATTTGATTCGCAATATTAATCAAGCGCTGAGATACAGTCAACATCTGCTCACGAGTTAGGAAATTTTTCTTGAGTTTGAACCAGTGGTCCGTAGATATTTTCTTCGTGTTACCTAGACATCCTTGGTGCATGAATTCCATGAGAAAATCATTGATCATATCTGTATCATCCAACTTGACCAATGGTGATACTTCATGATGGTGCTCAGGATTTTCTCTGCTACGAAAGGATGCATCGGTTCTAATAGGAATACTATCTGTACTGATCACAGGATAATAAACTGTCTTGTTCACGAGTTCGCCCTTGATCATACACACTTCACATGCCCAGTAACCCCCATGACCCTTGGTACATTTTATAAAACATCTAGCTGGTCTGTCGCAGCAGAAACAAAATATTTCGATGGTGAACTCTCTCTGCTCTATGACAATACCATTTGCTAACAGATCATTTATCTCTGTTATAAACTTATCAAAATAGTGATTCAAGTGAGCTGGTTTACCTGCACCACAATGGACAGATAAGGGGAAAGGCTTATAATAATCTTTTTTGGTGTACACTTTACCCGATGTCACCCAAAACTCAATAGAGCTGGAGCGATACAGGGATAGCCCATCCACATTAAAACCCAGAGGTAACACTGACTCTTCATGAAATTCTGGATTCACCGTTTTTTGCAAATGTGCAGTTATTCCAAGATATACAAACTCTGCTTCAACTCCCTTAGTGACTGAGTTCAGTCTTTCAATGTTGTACTTATGATTTGTAGGCCTTTTCAGCAAAGTCCTAGATGACCTGGGCAGTGTTAGGTGGTGGCGATGGAGCACTTTTAATAAGCTGTCCAATGTAGACTGAGGAACTGATGAATTGTTTCTAGCCCATCCCCTCATATACAGCAACAATATCCAAAGGGCCATTGGTCAATTCTTCATTGTCTGAAATTTCAGTTGCACACTCGTCACTCAGACATGAGTCAATAAATGACTCCGAGTGAAATAATGGGTATTCAACTGAAGATGGTTCAGCAGAGCTATTTTTGGATTGAGGGTCAGTTGTAGGTTGAATAACTCTTTCAATCAAAATTTTGCTCATGTCAGAACCACCACTTGATGCATCATCTTGAAAATTCACTGCTATGTTGGTCAAGATCCTATGATGTCCAACATTCTGTTCTTTTGCTCTTTTTGGCTGGAATTGGCTTGTTTCTCCTTCTTCTCTGCTTTTTCTTTCTGCAATATCTTCTGCTTTTCATTGTAATTTCTCTTTTTTCTAGTCTGTCCATGCCACATTATTTTGCAGATCAAACTAACTGATCCAAACTTCACTCAGTCAACGAATGATTTTCAATTAAATAAGAAGATAATTTACTGACTACACGACCTATTCATTTAAAATTGTGATAGAGTTGCTATTCAGCAAACTGCGAGGTTACCGGAGGCCCGAAACTCGAATATCCCATATAGTCATACATCCCGCCGTAATCCACTTCCAATCCGGGTGCCATAACAAAAAATTTAGCCCGGGATGCTTGATCCGAAATTGATCCTACCCGGGTTCCAACCCGGACAAAACCCGGAATAATTGATCCGGGACCCGGACTCAAACCGGATCCAGATTGGAACTGTTAGTCCGGGACCCGGAATAACTTTCTGATCGGGTAGCCCTCAACCTATACATGTGTGTGTGTATATATATATATATATGTGTGTGTGTGTGTGTGTGTGTGTGTGCGTGTGTGAGCGCGCGTGTGTGTGTGGCTCTATATATGGGTGATTCCGCCGAAAGTGAGATTTTCGGGGTCAAAATCGTCACGAGGAGTGATTTGGGACAAAAAATTATTTCAGTCCTAGACGAGTTCCAGTGGTTCGTAGCAGTTGATTTCCACTCTTTTGGGTATGAAAGGGAAGTATCTAGAGCTACGTAGCTCAAAATTCAAGCTAGAGAAAGATATGCCAAGTCTTAGGTGTCGAAGAGGGGGGCGGAAAGGACAAAGATGGGAAGGATATTTATCAATTAAAATTATTCTCACAGATCGACAACTAATCGTAGACTCTTTTTCGCATAGATTTGCTTTAATGCAACCAAACACAACAAAAAATTGTGTTTCACAAAGCGATATAGTGCGTTGGGGAGGAGCACAACATGGGGACAGAAAGAACGAAAAATTTTGCGCCGAACGGCCGTGCACGAGCTGAGGATTTAATTTTGATTTGCAAAGTAGTGGATTAGGTTGTTTGGAGTGTTACAAGTTGGAGTGCATAGTTACACATAGAGGTTTTCGACACCGCACTCTCTCAACATGAATCAGCTATTTTAGCTGATTTGCAACTAACGTGAACGGATTTTTGCTGAAAATCAGCTACAATAACTGAAAATCCGTTTGTGGTAGCTGATTCATGTTGAGAGAGCATATGCGTGGAGATGAATTCAAGAGTCCAAGTTCGGTTTACTATTGAGAACGGAAAGGACATTTCGACCCTTCATCAAGCACTAAAAAATACGGGGACGTCAGAATCGCCTTAAAAACCATTAACATAGTTGCACACCAATGAAATACATCCCAGAAAATTGCTACACTGCACATTCCAACTCTTAGAAAGTTGGAGGAACTTGGAACACGGAAAATCCCACTTTTAGCGGAACCACTGATATATCATATATGTGTATATATATATATAGATATCCATCATTCAGATCTCCCTAACAGCCCACAACTCATATTTAGATCAATTCCCCTAACCCATTTGCAGGTAGTATTATATATATTGATAACCTTCATTCAGGTCTCCCAAACAGCCCACAACTAATATTTAGATCAATTCCCCTAACCCATAATCTATATCTAAAGTCTCTTAACCCGTATTGAGATAGTTTTCAAAACCCATGACAAGTACTTGAAGTA
Source organism: Eretmocerus hayati (assembly GCA_029851415.1). Taxonomy (NCBI): domain Eukaryota; kingdom Metazoa; phylum Arthropoda; class Insecta; order Hymenoptera; family Aphelinidae; genus Eretmocerus; species Eretmocerus hayati. The sequence continues at coordinate 160,344,033 of CM056741.1, forward strand.
CTACGGCATTCACAACTTGTGCGGATGGGCCATGAAGCGGCCCCTGTTGTATGCTAACTCTGAGTGGATCCCGGTAGCGCTCGATGTCCAGGGCACATAGGCAGGTTCGTAAGGCTATCAAAGATCTTGTCAGGGTAGTCAAGCTCAACCTCGAGTATATTCCCAATGTCATTATAGCGCATCCTGGGTATGTCAAAACAATTTCACTTCCTCCCTATTCAGGTTACGGTGGAGGCTGTTTCATAGCCCAACGGTACAAGTTGTTGATGTCGTAGTCCATCAGGTACTCATCATGCGTTATAAAAACTATCTTGATAATGTTTAGAATAGTTGCTGTAGATATGCGTTATGTATTAGGACAGTTGACCTGAATATGAGTTGTTAGTCGTCAAGATTGACTTTTCGGGTTATAGGTTGTTGACTTTGATCATCCATTATAGTAAATCATACCGCACTCGTACCTTTCCTGCTCCACTAGTATTGGGTTCATACCCGCCAATCAAAAGCTAACAAAGTGAGGTTCCGTTTGGCTACAGACTGAATTCACTCCTCATGTGAGACGTACAAGCCACACGAGGTTTATTGGAAAACATGTGATTTTGGTTCTCAAATTAAACAGTTGACGGTATGCAAATTCCCAATGTGACACTAGTATTTGGCGCAAACGATCACAATGCTCATTCTTCTCAAATCTTGCCAGGCGATTCGGGCAAAGTCTACAAATACTATGAATGACATGAAGAAAGCGCGCCTAGCACACAATCCATTCCGGTTTCGTTTGACTCATAATTCATCGTCCAGCTCTTGAACTATGTTCGAGATTATAATTTCAAGCATAATTTGTTTTATGATGTGAATTTTATTATTTAATCAATGCCACACGATATCTTACAAATGCCTCATAATTTACATTAAACTTGACGTGCTGTTTGACGCATAGTTGCAAGGAGCTCAGCACATGGTTGAATTAATTAATCACTTACCCCCTTGTGCTGCTCGAGGACCACGTTTTCCATCACTTTGCGCTAAAATTCTACGTTGATTCCATCCGTATAACTTCAGTATAGAGCCACTTTAGTTCACGTGTCAACGCACAGGAAGTTTGATGATACTGGAACTTTATAAATGAAGCTGCTCTTCAAACTCCCGAGGCTTTTGGGGATTCGATATTCTGAGTCCTTCACCTAGTTAACTGATCGTCAACGCTACACCTGCGGCCCTTAGCCTGCTACTCCAATTACCAGGACAACTTCACCTCACAACTTACATGATATACGCTATAATTTGGATGAAATCAGACTCAAGTACAATTTCAATTGAGAAAAAAATTATTAATTTTAGTCTCCTTCAGACTGTTATTGATTTGGTGGGTATCAGAAGTTGATTATTTTCAAATTTATATGAGAGATTGATGTTTGTGACTCAGAAGTTCGCCCTGTTGATGGTTGAGTACTGATCGCGTGGGAGATTGGATTATAAGGTAAGTGTACCCAACTTGCCCCCATTAAGCCATTTTCTTAATAACTTTGGCCCATCTCCATATTTTCCAACGTATCTTAGCTCATTTTAAAGCTTGTCTTAAGACCTTTGAAATGAGCTAAGATACGTCTAATTTGGATATAGTCGAGCTGAGCTGTTTGAATTCTCCCAAAAGGTGATTTTTGAGAGTTTACAAAAGTGTGTACCCAACTTGCCCCCATCATTTAAAACAATGTAAATCGGCGATGAATGCGAAAAATGGCTTTGATCCGTTTTGATCACCACGCAGCGGAATTTGTAGCTTTTAGTTGGCCCGAAACACTGTTTCCGACCTATTTTGACGTGATAAACACGTTCTGAGTGGTAAAAAAAGCCATACTGCACGCCTTCCTGAGATAACCATATGGGGGCATGTTGGGTACACTCCGATGTCGGCCTTCTTGATTCTCAAATCATCTCCGTGTTTTGTACATAAAATCTCTCCAAATCATAGTTCTGCAACTCTGAAGAGCGGATTTTGAAGGTCTTGAGACAAGGAATCGAATGCGCTAAGGTACGTCAAGATTGGTCGAGTAAAAATAAATTGGCACCGGTTTTAGTGAACGCGATTTCCTCGGTGTTTTCTTAGCTAAGCAATCACGAAAAATGGAAAACTCACTTTATATTTTCTGGAGAACGCAGAAATGATCCGGAGTCGATGAAAACTACGTATTTTCTCATATTTTAACATAACAAACGTAAAAAAAAAATTGCGGGAAGGTCAACGAGCGCCCATTCCTGAGATCGGCATATGGGGGCAAGTTGGGTACAGAGGCAAGTTGGGTGCACTTACCTTATTATTCAGGGTTTGTGTCAAAACTCATTTCCGTTTTCTTTGAATTTTGTTGAGTTCCATTTACTGACCAAATTCACCCGGAAATCCCAGTTCTGATGATCATAACCGTGATGATTAGTGGATGGAAGTGGCTCTGGTAGATTCTTGGGATGAATTCGAGTGAAAAGATTGGATTAAGAAAACTCAATAGAATCGAAAATGAATTTAGTTACACACCCTGATACTATTGCAACTTTACCTATGCATCTCCAAACTTCATTTTTTGATGAGGAGATACAGTACCGTGCAAAAATTCCTGTACGGTGACATAAAATCCTCTCTCGCTCAAACATCGATTGCTCGAGCCCAGATCAACGTAGAGAAGTTTGGGGAAAGCAAATTGAAGATAAGAAAAAATGCTAATTTTTTATGATTTTCGATTTTCCTCTGAACACTTCCTGGTTGCACTAACAGCCGATGTAATTTCAAGAATTTCGAGAAAGAAAAGTTTCTACTTCATCAGCAACCATTTAGACGCGGATGATGAAAGAGCCATTCCACACGATGCATCTTGAAGAGCGGAAAAAATCCCATTTGCAATGATTTTCTGATTATTTTTCACGAGTCTTGTGAAGAAGAGTGTGAGAGATCTCACACTAGCCAGATTATCGAATTTTCAATGAAGTGCGGGGAGTCAGGCGTTTCCATGAGAACGCCGGAAAATGGCGGAACACTACGATTTTGTCTACTTTGAGATCTCTCACATTGTTATTCGCTCGGCGTGAAAAATGATGAAAAAATTAATGCAAATGGGATTTTTCCGATCTTGAAGATCTTTCTCGTGAAATTGCTCTATCTCCATCTTTGTCTAAATGGTTGCTGATGGAGTTGGAAAATTTTTTTCTCGAAATTCTTAAAATGACATCAGCTGTTTGTGCAACCAGGAAGGGTTCAAAGAAAAGCCAGAAACCACAGGAAGTCAGCATTTTTCTCCTTTTCAAAACGCTTTTTTTAATCCCTCTACGTCGATATGGTCTGGAGCAATTGACGTTTGAGTGAAAGAGAATTTTATACCACCATTGAGGATTTCTTGCTTGATACTGTACATTAAACATTTTTCTGGTGAATCACTTTCAACTCTGGGAAGCAAGATATGGTGCAAAAATTTGATTCTACGCTCAGTACGCTAAAGTTTTCAATCAATCCGAAAGAAGTTAGCACCTTGGGTCCCTCAAACTGAACATTCTGTTTGTGACATCTCAATATTAATACATCCAAAATGCAATCATGTGAGGTGTCACCCGAAATAACATTCATTTTTTACGTTTCCATACCGTTTCCATACGTAATTCCAATCAACAATCCACGAAGATTCTAGTCTGAGATATCTCTGAATTCTGGAAACGATGAGATTCTCACCTCAACCCTCATCAACTTGAAGTGATTTCAGACAAAACAGTACATCAAGAAACATTTCATTCGCAAAGACCACCAACGTCGGCACAAATTATCATCTCAACTCCTCAAATCAAGAATTCCTTCCAAACCCCCTTAGTCTCTGAATTCACCACATAGCAAACTGGGGTTAACCACCACTGATTTCCATCACCTAGAAATTTAGCAACGGTATCTCACATCACGGCAAGCAATCCTCTTCGCATCAGGACCTCCATATCCTCAGTTTATGCAAACGCATATTAACACTCACGGCATAATATGCTTCTGCTTCTCTCTGTTGCTGCTTCTCAAGTACCATACATCTATGCACCACGAGGGCGTAAATCCATATTTGAGCTGGTGGTACATTGAGTGAGCCATGCTGAAATCAATTTAGCTGCACCTTGGCATCAGGGCCCCTACTCACACGTTGTCACGATATTGCTCTCCATTAATTGCACCGTACGCGGGTAATATGACACATGTATATGAAGGTCTCCTATCTTACCAAAGGCTTCTCGTGCTAAAATAACCGGTAGCCCATTTACGATGTATTCGTATGAATTCCACAATATGCGGTTCGCTATGTTTGTATAGATTGTACCTATTCACGGATACGATTTGCATCCCGACAAAAATCATTAGACTGATGGTGAGCTATGGAGAAAGAGATTTCGTTGCGCCCTAGGGGAACACCTTGTAAAGTGCTCACAATGGAATTCAATTTGCTTGTAGCATTGTTTGCAAACGAGGATTTTTTGCGGTACACTCTCGCTCAAAGATTTTCGTCCTTTCAACGCGCGAAGGAAAGTCCTTGAAATTCCAAGTTTCGTTCTTGGTTTAAACTGGCGACCGTTTTCTTAGTGAGAAGTAGAATCGCCTTTTGTCACGATCTTAATTGAAAAGCTGTCCTCGGTCGAAGACAACTTAGTGAATTCGTTATTTGGAGGTTGGCAAGTTTTGCACGGAAACGAGGTTGGTTCAGAGAAAATTTATCAGTGCCAAATTTGAGGGATTTCTCGTTAAAATGAGGGTACACAATTTGAATAGACTCTGAATACATTGTGGGTCGGATTTTGTGATAAACTTGTACTCAATTGAAAATGGGGTATTCAGTCACTGATTAGATGTACCCAAACATAATCAATTTCCATGTCAAGCTCAAACCGTGATAAACAGCAGAGTGTTAATCCCAGTTCTACAGATGAACAAATTTCAGCTCGAATCGAATTCTGAAAATGAGGTCGTAGATTTTATACACAAGCTCTAGATTTGAATTTCCACAACCTTCTAGATATAGTATCTAAGTACACTACCGGTCAAAAGTCTGAGGACACCTGGGAATCAAGCTGATGATTTTCAGAGTTGGATATCTCAGAATCTATTGGTCGTAGGGAGCTCTGCGTGGGCGCATTTTGTAGCTCATATCGAGCACTTTTGAAACTACTTTCAGTCTTTTCCGTCTCGCATATTATACCAGGGACACACGAGTCAGAAGAATGACTTTTTTTCGCAATTTTTCAGTCAAGGTACGAACGCTTGCCGATTTTGGAGAGATTGTTGGATCGCTATGAAACACATGACATCTTTGAGCCTATGAAAAAACCTTGAAAATCCGTTATTGAACGTCTCTCTAAGTGGTTCTGGCATTGAGATATGACAGATTGTCTGCGAGTGTTTTTCTCTCAAAAAATCATACGGTTAATTAAAAAATGATGAGAAACAGCCGGTTCCAAGGTCGGTAGCGTTCATTTTCGATGGCTATCTCGATGCTGAGTCAAACTCTCGCAGAAATGAGGGTCAGCTGCCCCAAAGTAGGCTGTTTCTCATCATTTTTGGATTAACCGTGTAATTTTTTGAGAGAAAAACTCCCTCGCTAAATCACTTGTATCTCGGGACTAGAATCACTTTGAGAAACGTTCAACAACTGATTTTGGAGGTCTTTTCGTGGGCTTGAAGATGTCATTGGTCCCGTAGCGATATAACAATCTCTCCAAAATCGGCAGGCGTTCGTACCTGGCCTGAAAAATTGCGAAAAAAGTCATTTTTTTGACTCGTGTGCCTCTGGTTTAATACGCGGGATAGAAAATACAGAGAATAGATTTGAGAGTGCTCGGTATGAGCTACAAAATGCAACCTTCCAGAGCTCTCTACGACTAATGGGTTCTGAGATATCCAACTCTGAAAATCATCAGCTTGATTCCCAGGTGTCCTCAGACTTTTGACCGGTAGTGTAGTTGCATAGCATTTGAGTGTAAATAATGTGGTACGAATTGAGCGGATAGAAATGGGAATCAGCAGTAGATATGACAAAGATGGATGTTGGAATGGAGAACTAGAGAAATGTTCAAACGACAAATGTAAACTTTGAAAAGCACAGAAGCAATTGACCAACTAAAGGAGAAACGCAAATTTGTTGTGATGCAGGTCAGTTGATATTTACAATTCCTATGTACAGACGAGTTTTGACTTTGAGCTCTCGTTTCGGGGAACATTTCCCTAATGAGTTTGAGTGCTTTTCAACTATCGCAAGATAAACCTTCAGATCCACTCGGTTGTAGCCCCTGATTTGAGCGTTTTAGATTTGATATAGTTCAAGTAACTTGTTGCAATTTTCAAGTAGTGCACTAAAATTGAAACTTGTCAAAAGATACTGATAGATAATAGAGTTCTGATGTAAGGCCATATTGTTTCGCAATAACACTTAACGCTTTGCGGCATGACACCTGAATTCGCGCTCGCAATATGTTTGAATGGCGATTAAATAGAGGCGAAACAATGAAATTTAAAGATTCTCCTTGGAAATCATTCAGCACTCACTCAAGCATAATCTCCTGATCGAATCATTTCTTTCAATATTTCTTTTCAAGAAATACAAGATGAACGATGCCGGAGGAAAAAGTTTTCTACAAAGTTGTGGAAACTAATAAGTAATATCGCCATTCTCACAAGGAATTGGAATTAATCAAAATTCGTCAGAGAAAAATGTGTGCATGTAAAGGTTGTTCAATGAGAATCCCTTACTGCGCAATTCAACGTATTTCGTGAACTGATAGGTTGGAAAATGGCTTACATGGTGATTAAGTGGAAGAACTCAAGCTATGTTCAGACGGTATTCGAGTCAATGATTATTCGCACTTGTTGCTCTGAGCCTCGTGGTTACAATCTCGGCCAATTTGAAATATAGATAAATAATCCATATTATTTTCCAAATCAACCATTGGAGCATCTACCTTTGGCGTATAGTTGTGCAATCTCCAAGGACTAACTCACTAACAACGGGGGACCACAGTATTTGGGTCGTCAATTGCCTCCAAAATTTTTTTACAGTTTGATACTACCTAGAATATAAAGAATCCAGAGTTCCTCCGTCCAATGGGCCTCCTGTTCAGGGCTATGGTCAGAAACGTTAGCATTGTCAGTATATGTATAGATATCATTTTTAAACATAAGCCCTATATGAGCAATACTAATCTCGGTGTCTGTATCTCTGGACAAGAGGCCCAGTGGACGGAGTTACTCTGAATTCTTCATATTCTGGGCAATACCAAACTATACAAAAATCTTGGAGGCGATCGTCGACCCAAACGCTGTGTTCCCCCCTTGTAAGTAAAATGTCATTACAATAGACCAAGAGGTAAAATTTTTCTAGAATAGGAGTTATTCACCGCACGATAAAATTTCACTAAGGAAGATTATTAATTAAAAGTGTAAACGTTACCGTCTGGTACATGAAATAAGTTACAATAGTGCATCATTATTCTTATCGTTAAACTTGGGAATCCAACCTATTTCACGAATGAATTTTCACGAAGGACCACTCTCACGAACAGCCTATTCCACGAATGACATTTTCGCGTATATCTCATATCCACGAAAGCTATTTTCACTAATGCCGTTTTACAATTGACTGTTTTTTACAAATATTTCCTTCCACGGATGATTATTAATTCATGAAGGAGTCACAAATATATTGCGATAGATTTGAGATTTTCTGTGGAAGAATATTTTCTGAGTACAGTTGTACTATCTCTTCGGCGTGGTTGTCTCCTCCCATCTTGATGTATGAACGCAAAATCACTGTCTTGGCAAACTACCATTATGTCCTCGGTGATCCTCTCTCAAAAGGGATGGTTTCGTTTTCGAGCGCAAAATATTGTCTATATCCAAAATGTTTAATATTTCGGGAAAGCCCAAGAAACCATCAAATTTTAGGCAAGAACGTCGCCCAAAACCCGTCATTTTTTGCCCCGTCACATGTATAGGTGTTATAGGAGTTTATATCGACGAGTATTTAAGGTTATAAGTGGTGACAAATCATCACCAGTGATTATGACGCGTACAGAAGGGATGGCGAAGAATTTTATTTCTTTTGCTGGTTGAAAATGATATCGTACTGAGAGATGAAATTATTGAAAAATCGAGGAATCCAATCATCGAACAATGTCATTCGTGAGATGGTCCTTTGTAGAGTAGGTCAGACGTGAAAATGTCATTCGGGAAATGTGGTGTTCATAGAAACGATCATTCGTGAATTTTCATTCGGGAAATAAGACGGGAATCTTAACTTCTCTTCTCATCTCAGAATTGTTCATAAACGGTCGATTCTTTGACTGTATCTGAAAACTGCACACTCCCACCTAATTAAAATTGGAGGGTTAAAACGGAATTTTATAAAATTTTACCCCAGAAGTATAAAATTTGGAACAAAAGTGTCAGTAAACATAAGCAAATAAGGTTTCTAATATTTTCATTACCTTTGAGTATAGTTTGGCTTCGGAGACATTAAGGATTTTCGCTGGAGCAACATCTTTTTGTACGAAAGTGTACTCGACTGTATTGCCGGAGAGTCACCATTCCACTTTTTGCAGACAAGATTCATCAAAGGAAGACGTTTTAATCTTGGACAACATAGTACAATCAACGTTCAAGCTCGCGTTCAAGTCTCTCCCTCACTCGTTATTTTTTTCCCACGTTTACTGCAGTACTTGTACTGCTGATTATATCATTCTATAAATAATTGCAATGGTAGTTATTTCTCAAGTTGATACAAATTGAGCTTGAAAAGAAACTTCTTCAAAACGAAATGCTCACGAAAAACTGGTGTGATTTTACCTTCTCCAGATGATCTCAAATGGGATATTCACATTCCAGGATGATTAGGTAGAATCTACCTCATTGTAGTATCGACATGAAATCTAGAATCTAAGAGCATTTCAATCATTCAAATAACCGAAAGAATTCAAATAATCCATACAAATATAGCTGAGGCACAATGCGAGTTATTGATGAAAATTTCCAAGGCGCAGAGTAATGATTTTGAGCTTCTGATTTTGGTCTCGAAATGATTTCGCCAATCTCATGAAAAAATCGAAAAATTATGAGGTCATCAAAAACAATTGTTACGACGAAAACCTTCGTTGGGTCAGAATATTGAGAACACTATCCTGTAACACGCCAGAGGAGGAATGTTCAAACCAGGGTAACGGGGTTAGGTTAGTATTGCATTTAGTGATCAATAGCAAAGATTTGCCCTCTCCGACATCGACGTGACGAAGAATTCAAACAAATCTAGGTGTACAACAAGAACGAGACATAGACATTCGCCCAATTTACATGTCAATCATACACAGAATTCGATCTGGTTGTCGAAATGAGAGTTAAATTTCCCTTGACGATCGACTTCTCTGTCGAGGAAAATATGATTGGTCCGCATGGTATCCGTGAATTGATGCAAGCTTCAAAAGCTCCGATAGGGCGTGAAAATACGAGGCATAGAGAAAGGATGACCCGAGTCCATTCTGTCTTTTGCTTTTCCCTCCTGATCCGCTTGCGCTAGGCTCCTGATGCTCTATTCGATGTCGAGATTGCACGGCAAAGTCAATTATCTGATGGTTTGTTTCCTGAAATTGACTACATGCGAAGTTGCCAATGCAGAGCCGACTGAAAAACCCGCAAATCCTTTTTTGCACAAAGTTGATTGATATCTTCATCTTGAATAGGTGGGAATCAGTATCACCTGTGAATAGTAATTAAAAAATGCTGGGTCCTGTCAGCTCTTACTACGTTAATGATCTCAATAGTCTGTTGCATAATAGCCCTGGACGCGTACGCTCATATCGGGCGCTGGGGCAGTTTATTTCCCGAGCGAAGCGGAGGAAATGAGTCCCACGCACCCGAAATGATTCTGCAAGCATAGGGCAGTTATGATTCCTCATTGTGAGAATCATGAAACTGCATTTGTAAGCAAGATTTTCGGGTTAGAATGATGAAAACCCGTACGAAGACCAAGGCGTGAATCTATCAATAGAAAGCTGCGTGTTTTTCAAGTGATTGCAGTAATCGCTGAAATTCGAACAAATTTTTCATTCAATCGATGAAAATTAGTACTGAGGACGAAACATACCCACAAAAACTCTGCTGGAACATGATAGAGCATTCCAAAATCGACGAATTCCTTTTCCCAATGTTTCTTCAAAATCATCCCCATCCAAGTAACGAACCTCAAGAGTAAGTTTTTCATCACATGGACGCTTACGGGGACACTCATTGTCAGTCCACAATCGACCTCATTTCTTCGAGCTCTTATCTAATTAAAAATTTCATCCCGGTAAATATTTGGCTGCGTGATTTTTACACAAAATTTTGCTCTCCACTTTCAAGAGCCTATTTCTAAAATGATTCGAGGCCATAAATTAGATCTGCGAATTACTTTGCATTCGAAAATAGCATCTGGATAATTGTCTAGCCTTAAATATTCGAATGGAGAATAGTCAAGTGCGAGAGAGTTGATTCCCAATTCGATGCACGAGTACAAGTTTCAAGCACTTGCTACCACAACGGTGAAGTTCCAAGCGTGGATGCGCCTCTTGGCTCCAATTTCACATCGTAATTGATTTAGGGTACCAATCAAGCTACCGAAGCTTCTACAGCCAATCTGTCTATGCATTCGAGAATCCAAATCATCGAATTTGTTGATCTAGCTTTGATGCATCAAATTCTATATAGATATGTACTCACATATAGATAAAATCTAATGAGTGGTTAGCTCAATCAAAACCTCTCACTTCACCATTTTCGAACCAAATAACAACTCTTTTCAGGATATCCTACATTCTAACCTCGCATCATCATTAAAATAATACACAGACTCTTGAACTAATTTTTTACCATTATCTATCTCATACATTTTGCTTAAACAATTTTCTGCCCTTTGGAGAATTGCCACTTTAATGAATAAAAATGAAAAAAAAAAAGAATTCAAACTCCAAACCATATGGGAATAATGTTGAAGCGAGTTGAATGGAGCAGCAGTAAAAGGAAGAGTTGCCACTGAAACTCGACGCATAAGTGGATTTATGCTGACGGGACCAAACTCGTTCGCTCGTGTGAGCCACACGCAAGAAACTTCTCTAGCTCAGCTCGAATCTATATGTACGCTGACACGATGAAGCCGACGCTTCAGGGAGGAAACAATGGAGAACCAACATGTGCCATATAGGCATGATTTAAAGAGAGAGAGGATTAGTACGTGAACGATTCGCTGCTCAGTCAAGTGATGTGTATGGAATATATGGAACCGAATCGGATCGGTGAACTAAATTCAACTTTGGGCAAAGCGTACGACTATTACGTTCATGGTGAATCAAAGCTTTGACTCGAGCGTCAAACATAATTGAAGTAAAATACGAAAATTTTACAGAATGTGCATAACTGAATTTTTTTCATTTGGCCGATTTTAGCAAAAGGGAAGACACAAGTTCGCCATGGACGACTATTCGCAATTTTTTGATGGAAGATGTTGAATTTTGAGTCTTCCGAACTCTCGAGTACGCCAAGAACCTTTTTCCTACTATATCAGAAACTGGAACCGGATAATATTATTCGGGATAGTTTATTCTAGAGTAAATTTTTGATGATCAATGATCGTCCCGTCCACTATTTTGTCCTTTATACGGAACATTATCGATTTTGAATAATATGTGATAGTTTCGTTGTATTGCGTCAAAAAAATCTGAAAAAAACCTAAAAAATACCCATCGCGACAAGGGACATAATAGAACATTGATAGGATCTGAAAATAGAATAATGAGAGAAAGAGGAATGAGTGAAGAAACATTTTCAAAATTCTAATTTCGCCAGTTTTCACCGTGGAAAATTATTCTAATGAGAAAAATCGCGTTTCTGGTACCAAAGGCAGTTCCATAATGAATGTGTTAAATGGAATAATATCCATGAATATTTATTCATAATAATTTGCAATTTTTGCAATAGCGTCATAGTCGTCATCTGGCATGTTTAACAACAATTGGGAGTGGGGTTTGATAATTAGAACAGATAATTTCTTACCGAGACTTTGGGGCATGCAATTGCAATGTCATGAATGAGGATTCTATATATATACCACGTTCACTACGACGGCGAAAAACACGTCCGGATCCTCTATGCGATGGGACTCATCGGTGGGGTCCCTTGAATGGGATTTGATCACCACTGCTCACAGAATTGGATGCGTTGGCCCCACCGGTAGAGCCCGCGGTTGTGGAGGTCTTGAATATGATGAGACGATGCTTGAGCACTGTCTAAGATATTGACTAATTGTCTCTGACCAAGTTGTATATTTATCCTACATTGATTCAACAGAACCTCTTTGATTCAATATATCAAATCCCACGGATAAACCAGTAACCAATCAAATTCCGTATTATAATTGGCCTTTCGATGAATGGAAATTCGATTTGTGAAGCGAAGCTTACTGAGGTACCGCTGTATTTTCACCTTGTGTTTGTATTTCTCATGTTTGTAGCAATCGTCGATGCAACTAGACCTTAACCATCCAAATTTCAGTTGCGATTCAATTTAATTTGCAAGGCAGAGTAAATACGGTATTGATGATTTCGCATGGTATCTCAATTTTCTGAATAAATTATCATCAAATAATCGTCCTCTTTCATTTTGATAATTTGATGAGTTGCGAAGGTAGGAATCTTTTAAATTTGTAATACTCAAAACTTCCATTTGAATGGGTTTCTATGGAATTATTTCGACTGATCCCGTTTTCACTTGGAGATATTACAATTTTGTCATCATTTCAAACAAAATGATTGATTTATAGTTGAGTCTCAATGAAAGTCGTCAACGGTACTTCTGAGTTTCTTCGCTAATACTCTTGATTCAGAATTTGGAACTTTATTTGAAATTAAATGAACTAGGAAGTGAATTTAAATTTGATCGAAATACGAAATTTTTTCTTCACAAAATCCTGTTTCATAGAATGAGAGGCGCGGGATATTTTATGACAGTTATGGAAAAAGTTGTCTGCTTCTCAAACTTTACGACCTCATTGTACCAAAGTAATAATTGTCGTTGGGATTTTTCTCAACTCAATAAGAAAATTCTAAGAAGGCTCATTATCCATCACAGGAAGTTCCTCAACTTCACAATGACTCCCCTTTGTCCAACTTCTTCATTTGCTTGTCGTATCGTATCTTTCATAAGTTGCATTCCGCACGTTCTCGAATTCTTGCAATTTTCTATACAGACAAGTACGTCAACAGCTTTCAGCGAGAATCCGGTATTTTTGACGTAAGAAGATTCTTAGATGAGACTCGAGAATATAATGGACAGTCTTTGGAAGCAGTTTTTGGAAAAGCTAAAACGATTCTATCGAGTTGTTTATCTTTGGTACGGGAGATACTGTACTGTTGACCAACTGATTCATCACGGTTGAATTCCAGCTCTATCAAATATGGAGTTATCAATTTTGGAGATGGAATTTCCATCGAGATTCTGTTAGAATAACAATTTTATTGATATTGGATCCATCCGATTGAAAGAGTTCACGTGGAAATCGACGAGAAAATTACACGGAAAATTTTGTTGATTTTCGCTGACTTTCACCAGGGTTCGAAAAGGAATCCACGTGGAATCCAAGTATAGACTTCCTCCTAACTCTTTAGACTGGGACGTATCTTACATTCTATTCAACATTCCACCCATCAATTGAGAAAACAAAATAAGTGGACATTTTGGATTGCTCTTGAAATTTGTTTGATAGATTCAAGTGGTATGCTAATGAGTACACGTTGACAGTATTTTTAGTATTGAAGATCATTACTGAATGGAACCTCGGGGCTCGGGGGGTAGGACACTAATCTGATTCCAGGAAGAATGAAATCCTCGAGGTTCAACCGTATAATAAATGTAGGAAAGAAAGTTTGGGAATTTCTAGACGCTCCTATGAATTTCAAAAAATTTCATTTTCAAAAAATTATTGAAGATTTAAAAATTTGAATTAGCGCCTGCCGATGTGGAGGTGGCTACACGTGAATCACGCGATCAGCCAACTTTTTCATAATGATTTTTCAGAACTCAACAACATATGCAAGCCTATTGCATGTAAAAATATTTGATATCGGGATGCAAAAAGGGCAGATCCGCTCCAAAACTAGGACGGAGAAAAAGTTTTCCTCTCGTGGTTCATGCACCCACCTTCACACTGAATGAAGCCAATTAAAACTCTTGATCTTGACATTTTGATTTGAATTATTTTTATGGATGAAAAGTTCTAAATTCCTCTCCAACACATCTTTTCCAACATAAATTCATATCATATACCACCATTTTGAGACTTTTTTGGAGTCATGTCAGTTCGCTGTTGTGACAAAAACGAGAGATTCAGTGAATTTTTCTGAGTATTACTCGTTACACTATGAAAAATTTTGTCCTCTTAGTATATCACTGCGATCAGAAACAAAATGTTACTCTTCGGCGTAGCGTATGGATACGCAGATAGTAGATTCAGAAATCCCGAGCTCAAATTCAAGGAAATTGTTGATGTTATGCTTGTAACACGAAACTGTCTCAACTTGCATTTTCTTTATCGTTCCGTTTCCTCTTTATCTCCAGCCATTTGCCGCAACAACAGCATTTCCCGGCAACCGCGTACAAGACCATCTCATTCATATTCGTGGCAATAATTTTGTCAAGCGATATTTCAGGTGAACACTGTGGCAGAGAATTCTCGAAAAGTTTTCCAATCTCGATAGCATGTATAAAATTTAAACATATTTGGTTCCATCAACTTGTTTGATCCAACTAATCCATCTAAGATCCAGGCATCTTGAACATCTTTTATCATCAAACCTCATCTTCGTTGAGGATTAGCTTTCTTCAAAACTGGCAGCGAAATTGCCATAATTTATCCATGCATATATATTATCGAGCTTCACAGAGAAATTATAATTCTTATAATGACTTTTCGACTTTCGTGCTTATAGATATGTCTACCTCAAGTCATTGGTTTTGCACAGTTTTTCCAGTTTTGAATGAATCTTTCTCTGCAAATAGTCTCATCACATCACCAGCTATACTTTGAAGAATATAAAAAAATTCAAATTGGCCTACCCTTAGAATAGTTCCGTGTATAAACGATAGTTGCGATTACGATCAACGATACCTGTTGGTCAGACAAAAAACCATCATTAAATAAATTTTCCCGAAAGGTATCTCATTACCTGAAAATACCTGGTGGAATTGAGTTTACAAATCATTCCAGGCTCTAAATTATTTCTCACTTACAAAGTAGATGATAAATCTATTCTCTAGGGTTGCTATAACAATTTAATTGTAGAAAATTCAGATCTTGCGGTTTGTGTTATGTCAAGAGCAAACCAGCCCTCACGTGTGTTGAATCAATAAATCTCCACGAGAAACTCTGATTTCATAATCGTGCATGGAAACCCCATGCAAGCTCAATTAGTTCTCTCGCACAGTCGAGGTACTTTACGTGAGTTACGACCGCGAGAGTGTCGAGCTGATGGACAGCGCAGCTGCTGAGGCTTGAACACTTGAACCTTCATGATCTGATATCAAATTGGCATAATAAAAAAGTTATAATCATTCTTCAAACTCAACGATACCCAAATCAAAACTCAAAGATTACTGCATGCCTGCGTTTAATACCTCAATCAATTAAATTTGAAATCCATACGGAATTTTTCTGTTAGAAAAAAAATTCCTAAAAATATCTACCGTTTAGACAACACCATAAAATTTGCCTCATGACATTTTTTGAATGGATCTTAGGAGCATAATTACTTCCCATGAAGTTTAATGAGTGAATAATATTTTTCGTAATTGTGGTAGGTAAGAATCCGATACACTAGTATAGGGGTATGTGCCCAACTTACCCCTATTAGCTGATTAAAAAATGGGCTATCGTTGACCTTCTTGCAATTTTTCTCGTCTTCCTCATTAGAATACGATGAGATGAGTGATAACAACATACTCAAGTCATTTCCTGCATTTCCTAAAAAATTCAGAGTGAGTTTCGGATGTTTCGTGAAATCACAGCTGAAAAATCGACAAGAAAATTCCCTTTAGTAAAACCCGTACCAGAATGCAATCTCAACGTACTTTAGCGCATTTGATTTCTGGTCTCAGAACCTTCGGAATCTCCTTCTGAAACTTATGGAAATCGAATAATGATGCAAACATTGGAGCGCATCCAACATGCTCTATGTAGTTATCTCGGAAGGGCGTGCAGGATGACTTTTTTTTATCATTCAGAACTTGTTCATCACGCTATAATATACTAGGAATATTAACTTGGATCGTTTGAAAAAGAGGTCCAAATTCCGTTGCACGGCGATGAAAATGATTCCATGCCACTTATCGCTGATTCACACTATTCAATGTGATAGGGGCAAGCTGGGTACACTGTGAAATTTCAAAGAACACCTTCTCAGCTGAGCAGGAAAAGCTCAGCACAGTTGACTCACACTGAGTTCACCTGAAACTCGTCTTGAAGGTCTTGAAATGAGCTGAGGTACTTTGAGAAATATTGAACAAAGCTAATGTTGAGAAAAAAAATTTCATGGGGAGAGTTGGGTACCCTCATCTTATAACAAATTTAAATTGCTGGTTAGTGAAGAAGTGTTCAAAAACCTACTTACTTAAGGAATCTGACGAAATCAGGGAAACTGAATTGCCCGTGGACCGCAGAGATTTGTTTGTATCGTCTTATCCATGTGAAAAAATTTTCCAAAATTTGAATATGGATTGCATCGGAGAAAGATTTCATCCGATTTCGGACAACCAAGAAAGCGAGTGGATCAAAGATAATGAACTCATTCTTACAAATTTTGAGCAACGTTTTGAGAAAAATGGGAGTTAATCCCATCTAAATCAAACGTGCGAAGGGATTTGATTCAACTTCGTATCCAAAATTGTGTGTAAAATGATTATTTTTCACATACACACAGTTTTCCAAATATCTCCAATCATTCATCAAAAATTTACGAAGCAACACTGCCTGCATACCTCTATACCACCTACACCGTCCACAAACCCTCAAATATGCACCAATCAAACACAGTACGCATGAAAACCCTCATAAAATCAGAACGAATCTGACACACAACTACCTCTCAGAAAAATCTCGTGGGTGAATATATAAAGTAAAGCTAGCAAGCCCGTATATATCCAACGGGAGAATACGAGGGCGCGCCACCATCGTCGTCCTTTGAAAGCTCTCAGTGTATAACCGAGGGGGTGAAACAGCCAAGTCGAGAGTATGATCAGTGCGCGGCGAGGCGCGCCAGCTGCCGCACGTCATGATTTTGTCCCAGGTGAGAGTTGCCCCTTGCAACATCGAAAAAGCGCTCGATCCGGTCCTCTCGTCGTATCCAATTTTAAACCCGATTTTTTCCCCTTTATTCTTTTTTTGTTCTATTTTAGGAAACCCTGATTTTTGTCAATTTTCAACCTATCTCTAGACCTTATCCAACCGATCGCTCACGTGAAATTTTAGATCTTTTTAATATCGGTGTTTCAATATCACCTTTTTCTAAAACCTCGTTGTCTCGCTTTCTCTATTCTCTGGATTCTATGGTGTAGTACTTTAACGGAAATTCGTGGAAAGTGGTCTTTCAGAGCCGTGCTTTTTCGATTTATCCCGATACGATTCTGTATTTTGAGAAAGAGGCTGCCGTGGCACATTCGAATCGGATTTTCTCTTGTGAAGAGTGGAAATGGAGCTTGAAACTTGAGGTGAATGTATTCCTTCCAGAATCTTTGACGATATCTGTTTTTGAGTGAGTCATATTGAGAAAACTCGTGAGATGCACATGTCTGAAATGAGATCCAGAGTTTTCTACGTTGATATTTGATTCGAATTTTTTTGTCAGTTTTCTGTGACGGCTAGATTCAAATAATGTTAGCTACTTGTGAAATTTTTTAATTAAAATTTCCATCTAATCAAGCTGCAATAAATTATGTTTCTCATTTTTGCAAATTTGCCAAAGAATGCTTTTTCCAGCTCGGGTATTAAGAAACTTTCAAACTCTCTTCGAAACTTCACAAAATGAAATCTGAAAACTACCCTCTCGGTCTTCAACGAATTATTCGAATACTTCGAAAAGCTTGCAACCAGTGACGAGCTGAATGAGCAACACGGAATAATTAATCTCAATTTTCTCTCCGTACTTTCATTTTACCATCTACCCAGGTACATTTCCATTAATTTTACTACAAAAATCGCAACTTTGCATGGTCATTATCGTTTGACAAGTGCATCTACGACTTTGTTGGATGGCACATCGCACCGCGTGTGTAAGACTATATACATACCACTATTTATTCCCAACACGCAAGCAATTCACCATTCGCCTTTATTTTTTTTATTTTCTTTTTTTTTTCATCATCCGGCAAACAGATAAGAATACACGCTTTCGTACAGCTTCGAGTAGGAATAAAAATCGCCTCTTTTAACCTCCAACGCTTTTCTATATACTATATACACGTTAAACTCAAACCCAAGCCGGATTAAGGGGTTTTGCGGTGATGCTGAAAACGCCTCGCGCGCTCTTAAACCAATTTTCTAGAATTCAGCGTTCAGCTTCCTAAAAAAAAAGAAAAAAATCACGATTAAATCCTACACCTTATACTTTTGAAACGTATTATTCCTTCCTTAACCATTGTATCACTTGAACACTTCCATGAAGATAATGTGTATGAGGACCGGTAAGAGTGCAAAAAAAAGATGGTGACAAAAAAAATTGGTGGTTTGTTCATCGACTAGTTTGGACTTGAAAAAATTCATTTATAGTGTAGCAATTGTCAGGACGGTTCGTGGACAGTGAACAAAAAGTGCAAAGTGAATTATGCGGTGAACGACTCTGGAAAATACTGCAATTGACTCCTCACTCACGTGATTAAAAGAAAAAAAGGATTGAGTTGGGGACCCACCGGAGCTTCTGACTCAAACATGGTGTGTATAAATATGTGTGTTTACGTGTTGGTTCGTATGCATTTGAGATATATGTATGTATAAGGCAGGAGCTTTAGAGGTTGATGTGTGCTTTACGTGCTTCGTCGAATATTATATTCGCCTAGGTAAGGACCCTGCTTGATTATGTCAGGATGAGAGTGCTAATCAATATCCGAGCCAGTTCCTGTTTACTGTTTTGAATTCGAATTGGTATGGGTTTGACTCATATGAAATCATACCTCACTTAGGACCACTATTCGCGCTCAAATTTTGTTTGAAAAGGTTCATAAAATTTTCGGTTATGATTCGCAACTTCACCATCGAACATTGCAGTTTCTTGAGCGGTTTGATAACTCTAATAAAAAACTATTTCAAAGCCAATATGAGTCTTCTCAAGAAATTTTTTTGAAGAAATAATCAGACTTCCCTGAAAGAATTCTCTTTTATTGAACAGAGGATGAGACCAAGTGTGGGCAGCTATTATTATACTCTGGAACCATATTCCACCCATGGTTCTCCAAAAATTAGTGTCATGAATTTTCCTTCATTTGAAGGGCCTGAAATGGTATCTCATTCACTATTTTATGTCCCACTATTGTATGGAAATACAATAATCGTTCTATCAAGTAGCAGATGGTATAGTGGCTTTGAGGAAAAAATTATTGTCATCGGTGAAATAGCGGATGGCATTGAAAATGGAGTACCTAGCAGTTGGGAACTAGTTTTTTGGCAAAAGTTTGCTCACTAGTTGGTTAATGAACAGGAATACCAGCTTTTCACACTGATATTGGTTCATTGGAGTATTATTTTCATTAATCTTGGCATTGGAATTCTTGACCAAATGGTCGAATCAATTTGGAAACAACATACCTTTTCCAGGGCCATACTGCTTCTTCTTGAGGGTCAGATTGACATGTCAAAATAATAATAATCAAAGGGATGAGTCTAGGAGTCAAATCTCCATCGCCCAATGAAATAATGGAATCAAATAACAATCAGTATTCCGGCTCAATCTGTTTCAACCATTAACACAAGATTAATATTGAACAGATCCTCAGACTGATGCCACGTACTTTGAGAACTAAAAAAAATCTTTTTCAAATACCAGTATGGGTACTCCATCAACTAATCAATAATTTCATTAGAATTCCAAGAAACTTGTAACAATTGAATGTTTGTAATTCAAAATCTGCAAAGCATCCGATTTCAGTGAGCTCTTCCAATAATAATTGATCGTACTGAAAGTGGCCGGGGGTAAAAACACTGTGGAGAAATATCATCATTTGATAATGAACTGAGTCAAGCCTCGACAATCTCAATTTGAAATAATAGAGAGCTTTTCCAAAGCTCATTTGCATTTTCATTCACTCACTCCTGCCTGTTGAGCAAATATTATTTCGTGAACAACGAGGCACATAATCCGTTGAAGCAACTTTCGAGATTCCTCTGCTTCGTGAAACAATATTTATTTCCCTTTACGCAATGTCGATGTAAAATTTATTTATTCAAATGTAATGGTAAATTGTTGCCAAAAATGTCTTCATTCACTTACATGGCTGGTTGAGCATCATTACGTGATATCATTCCAAGGCATCTAAACTCGAATTTGAAAAAATATAACGCCTCCTAATGACAAAGAATTGAATGTCGAATTCGAAAAAGTATGAGCTCCTAACGGCAAGTAATCGAATTTCGACTTTGAACTTTTCAACACCTGCATTTTGTGTGCATTGCGAAAATTTGTTCTTCCATTGAAAAAACAATCTGAGATGGAAAGTAGTGAGAATGTTGGTTGGAGTAGGTCACATAATTCTGTGGTTACCCAATTCTGTACTTTGTAAGCCTAGCATTCGATAAAAGGAAAAAGTTACAAAGCTATACAAATCCCTCCTATTAACTCGCAGACTCATCGAAAAGTTTGCGTATCACGAATTTCTCGATATCTCATTTTTGTGTGAAAATGCGTATGATTGTGGTTGTGTTTGCTTGGATATTATTGTTGTGATGGAAGGGATTTGGGAGTTCGATTTTTAAAATTCAACGGTGGGAACTTGTTCTCCTGATGAATTAATCGATCGTGGACGGTCAAACATTTAAGTGAAAATTCTATAGTCAGTGAATTTTAAGAAAAACGAAGCATGTATACGTAAAAGAAAGTATCTTAATGGACATCAATGCATCTAATATGGTTTGCGCCGAAATGAATGAAATTGTTGATGAATCAGCTATCTATCGTATGCAGAATAATCTTGATCTAATCAATATCTCATGGGCTGCATTCAACAATCAAAATTTTCTATGTAAAAAATGATAGATTCTCATCATGATACATTTTCCCGAGTCTGTGCCTGAATTTCTCAATGATTGGAATTTTTCTTGGAATTTTTATCGGAGATGGCCATGAAACATTTGATCGTATTGTCAGAAGTTAGATACTTTTGTGCGCGTGAAGGGTTTCTAGTGTCAACATAACTCTCAGACGTATTCACAGTCTATTTATCCATCAAAATGCCTCCAATACTTCCCTCCAAAGATATGAAGGGTACTTTTGATCAATCTTGCACTACGTGACGTCTAATTCAATACTGGACATCAACGAATCGGAAATAAATATTTGACTGTTCTTGTTTGACACTCAATCAGGCCCTACATCCAGCGCAGACAAAATCTAAAGAATCATTATGGAATAGACCAGGCTACGTGCAAACTATTCAAAAAAAATTTTTCCTAATTGAAAAGTAAACTATATGGACCCAAACAATGCAAAGAACAGAAAGGTAAAAAGATGGAAAGCACGAATGTCAAAATTGAATATGAGACGAAAATGTTTTGGCAAACGAAAATCACTCTGTATACTCGAATGGCATCACGAGTGTGGTTTGCAAATCGTTCCAAACAATGAAATCGTGACACACAATCCGCCCGTGAACTCGAACATGCATATAAACGCACCTGACCGCGGAATCGCGAAATCGTTTCCGCAACAGGTCCCATCATCGTGTATACCCTTCTCTCTCTTTCTCTTCTTCCTCACATTCCCTTCTCTTTACTCCCACGCTTTCTCTACTCTACTCTTCGCCCACTTTGAAAACTATCTTTTCAAAGTATTATATAGTCACACTTGACACTGTTCTTCCTTTTCTAACGATTTTCACATCTGCCTCAGACACACCAACTTGTATTATCTATATACTAAAACCACTTCAAAGAAAGTTTCGAAGAGGGGGAGGGGGACGGGGAAAGGGCCGGCTACATTGGCGAATTAGCAACCCTTGAGCGAAAATGCAAATTCCTACGTTGGCCATCTTTAGATATATATAGTAATGTATTCATGGTGGGCACGCGAGTGAATAGACTCTCTGTACCAAGATGAGATGAGAATTTTAGTAGAAAAAGGGGAAAAAGAAGGTTGGAGAAGGAAATTGTTAGCTTGATGATAATGATAATGATGATGATGATGGTCTTTAAGTATTGTTAAAGTAGTTAGAATTGGTAGAATCGATAAGAATCGCAAATACAAATGACTCGTTGGTGTAATATAATCTCAATTGTTTCCGAAGTACAAGGATACGCTCTTGAAAATTGGAGTTCGTTAATTGACTCCCGACAGACTTTCTTTTCATTCATATGGATACTCACGGATTAAATTATCTTGCATAAGTGGTTGTTGGCATTCTCGTTTTACTTTTTGAAATTGTTGCAATTAAAATGTATTTATCTGATTTTACTTGGTGATATTTTCCTCCGGGCTATTTTCTGTCGAGACAGAGAAATCAGAGTTATACGAATGTTTAAACGATGCGGGTTGACCCATTGTTGTTGGCTTCTGTTGGCCAGTTTTTGACTGAGAAAAGAAAAGATAGAATCGGAGATATGTGACTTTGATGAATCTGGTGGAAAATAGTAGAATTACTCTGTACACTGACAGTTTTCCAATTATTCAGTTGATTGAACACCTTACAGGGAGTGTCATTGTTGGGTAGTGAACATCGAGTGATCATTTATCTTGGAAAAGTAGCTGGTACTGGAATTGTCTCATATTACGACCAATTTGCCAAAATATTTGATTTTTCATCGGCTTTTCTATTCCTTGATATGCAGAATCTTGGACTCTCACAATTATATGACATGGGAGTGATCATTATGAGAAGTGTTCCTACAAGCCGCATATCACCTTATGATTGAATTAATGATCTAATCTATGGGATCTTAGAATTTCACTTAGCTATATTGGCTACATATCCAGCCTAGATCCACTTTTCATAGTCGCCAGATTCACTGGTTAAATCACTGGTTCTCCAGTACGCTGGTCACTGGTTCCCCAGTTTCTCACTGGTTCGAACCAGTGAATTTTACTGGATTGCCAGTGAACGAATCTGGACTTGAAGACCCAGTGAAAAGTTACTGGTTTCCGGTGAAATTTCATTGGATGACTTTTACAGAGTATATTTGTTATTTTGAGCCGGAATTTCGAGAACACTAGAATAAGGATAGTTTCAAGTTTCAGATCACGCATCGTCGTCAGAAATGATACACTTAATCATCAAAAAAGTCTGAGCTTCATAAATTTATCAAATATTGCTCTATTTCATTGACAGCCGACTCTATTTGAGAGTACAAATTGATACACGAGCACTGGATAATATGGATTTGAATTTACCTAAAACATCTAGCCCATCTCTATTAGAATTGTTTGGATGGAATTTTTGAGTGATCCCATTGCCCTAGCATCTCCAGTTGACGATGAAAGAATTTTCAGATACGTTCAATCTCTGATTCGCATGCAAATTGAGCTGTCCACGATGGACAACTGATTCATAATCAACATATTACTATCGTCATACAACTGCGACGATACTTGATGCATTTAGAGTAACAATCAAATGCAAGTATAAGCTGTCTATACTTTATTGTAGTATGATTCCTTCACTGAAAACAAATTTCACCACAATTAACAGATGAAATTTATCACATGGGTAAGTTATTGTAGAACATTCCTTATTGATACAGTGATGCAACGAAGCTTGTCGGGTTTTAAGCTGATTTCCTATGCAACTAACTGGGAAAATGAAGGTCAAAATTAGGTCACGATCAATCGAGTGAGTAATGCCATTTCAGCTTGTTCTGATGAATTTTTTTCCTAACCATGAGCTCACGGACGTTTCATGATTAAAATCTTGGAATGAGTCTATTTTTTGATGAGCAGCTCTACAAAAGCGGTATTTTAGCTTAGATTTCCAACAATAGCGACAATGAATGGAAAACCTTGTCCATCAGGTCAATGAGTTCATCATGTTTGCAATTCAAATTCTGCTTCTCACTATTTCTCTCACAATCAGCTTTCTTGTTCTCTCTCTTTCTCATTTTCAATCCATCCTCTTCCTCGTCAATAGTGAAAATCCAGTGGTGACACTATTGATCTCGGAAAAATTCGTTCATCGCATACCAGTTCATATGTGCAAAAGATTTTCTCATCCAGGCCGTGACAGCGAATCTCAAAATTCATTCGAATGAACATCTGCTGGTGAAGGTCCTGCCATATTGTGCACTTCAAAGTCTCTTGCTCCTCGAAATTAAGATTTTCATGACTGATATTTTTTCTAGAAAGGTGGCCAATCGTGAATTCAAGTATTTCAAATTCCTCTTGCAGACCAAGAAAAAATGTTTAAACTATGATAAGCCAAGGGAATATTGCAGGATTTTTGGCAGTCTGACTAACATCCGGAGCGATCGTTATCTGACCCTATCATCATCATTTTGCGTTAATCTTTATCCAGTGAATGACATTTTTGCATACAGTTGCAAAGACAGTTTGACCATCGAATGGACAAAGGAAACTTTTTATTAAGGTTTTCTCATCGATATGAGTTCATACCATACATCGAAAAATGGTTGATCTCAGAGTTCTTTTGAAGAGAATTTTTACAATTCTATGGATCAAAATATGAATATCTGCCACCATGGAGAAAATCAGAAAAATTCTAAATTTTGCGGTAAAAATCATAGAATACGGCCCCTGGCGCACTGATCAAATAATGTTTTGGTATTTTTTTTGCAAAATTTTCGTAACTCTTCTCACTAGAATCGTTATAGCTCAAAAGCAAGGTATGATAGAGGAACGCACTTTGGAACATCTGAAAGGTGAGCAAGAGACCTATACAAAACTACTCCAAAATTTTGGTTTTGATCCCATCTTGGTTATACATGGGGGATTCTGTGGAAATCACTTTCCCATCTTTTTCTCAAAAAAATATTTTTTTAATTTCTCGAGACCATATTTATCCATGAAAAAGCTGTGTTCTTTAGAAAAAGAATTGTTCCAATTATCTCTTCTGGCTTTTGAGCTAGTTTTCGGACAGTTTTTGATTTTAATGATAAAAAAACCTCAAATTTCTGCGTATGCGTAGGAGTTTCGGATTCTGAAACCACTTTTCTCGAAAAGCTGAGAAAATTTCCTTAAAAATCACTACCTGTTGGGTTGAATTTTGTTGATTTAAACCAAATTCCCAATGAAATCTAACAGCCATACAAGAAGCAGTTTGATGCGAGAATCACTGCAACGGTTGCCTTGATGCCTTCATGTTTTTGCTTGATTTACTTAATTTCATCATTTGGACGCTGAAACTTTGGTTCTAGTTGATGGAATTGAACTCAAAAACAAATCATTTTCGAGGGAATTTTCTCAGCTTTCTGAAAAGAGTGGCTTTGGAATTCCAAATTCCTACACATGTCCAGTAATTGGGGTTCTTATCATCAAAATCAAAAACTGTCCGAAAAATAGCTTCAAGAAAACAGGCTGAAACTATCTTATTCGTAAAAAACACAACTCTTCACTTAGAAGAATTTGCTTTAAAGAATTAAAAAGAATAGCTTTTTGAGAAAAAAATGGGAAAGTGATTTTCAATCTAACCAAGATGAAATGAAAACCAGAGTTTCGGAATTATTTTCGATAGATTCTTTGCTCATCTTCCAGATGCACCAAACCGCGTTGCTCTATCTTACGTTGCCCTCGAGCTATAACGATTCTAGTGAAAAAGAGTTACCAAAATTTCGCATTAAAAAAATACCAAAACTTGATTTCGATCAGTGTGCCAATATTCATACTTTTTGACCTATGGAATTGAAGAAATGAACTTAAGGCGATGCGGTCACCGTGCACGCTGAACTTTGTTCACAGAATTCTCAAAATCTTTTCCATTATGGGCTAAACGACGAGTTATCCAGGCTTTATTATCATCTAACTTGGCCTGGATAACTCTTCGTTTGGCCCAAATCGGACTAGATTTTGAGAGTTTTGTGAACGAAAATGTGCCAATTTGTAGGTTAGAAAGTACCCGCGGACAAGTTATTCCCGTTTATTAGTGATAGTCTTGTGATTGGTGACAAATAATGAGTTGTCCACCACAACTCAGGTGATGATACGTAATGGACAAATCGTCTCCGACTTCGTTTCGTGGAAATTTTTTGATTTACATCCAAATAAGATATAATTTCCGGGTTGCACGGTGACCGCATCGCCTTAAGAAAACTCTTAGATCAACCGTTTTTTGGTGTATCGTTTTCTCATAGAGTTACTCATGTGACAGTGGTTGAATAGTGCCTTGAATGATAATTTGATCACAATGAAGTAGAACAGTTATCTATTCAATCTTGGTCAATCTCATGGAGTAAAGTTGGTTAAGAATTTTCAATATCCTCAAAATTGATGCTCGATCCCAACAAATAGCCTAAGACTCCGCGTGTTACGATACGCGACGAGGGCAATAGATTTTTCAAGGCCGAACCAAAATATTTCCACCCCAAGCTTCGATTCGTCACAGGATCCTGGATTTCCCTAAGATCGCATGATGAAAGCTGACATTTATCTCCAGAATACTCTTGATAAAAGTAAGTCCAAGTCTTCACCGTGAATTTAGTCGTGCAAAATTACTATTGTCCACAAACCAATTTGACCATCAAAATTTTACGGGCCTCATCAGGTCCGTAAAATGTTCAAACTTCCTCATATTTAATGACACTCATTCTTCTCCCTCAAATAAAACAATGGCAAGCCTAGGCATGTAGAACATAAAATTTAAAATCAACCACCACGATTTCGCGGATATTCATCATCCATGAATAAGATTTCAACAATACACAATCCATGTTCAGGATTTAGAAGTATCAAAGGAAGACACACTCAAACATGATCAACAGTAGCAGATTAAGCCTCTCAATACGCTTACATATTGACCAACTATAGTGTCACATGTACTCGTGATTGCGCCAATGATGATCAGACAGAAGACGAGGCCTATACATGTATACAGATATAGATAAACGCATACTTGTCCCGCGCAACTAATCGATTTCCATGTAGAGCTGATGATGCTGGTAGTGTGTATATATGTATGAGTGTGTGATCCTCTACTTCAAGCGTAGCATGTTCATAAAGCGAGAAGCAATATACACAGGGACGGATACATTCATGTTTGCTTGATTAGCGTTCTATCACGTTTCAGTTCAAAACGCCTAGGCATGCAGACGGCTTATAGGGAAATCGATTTGAGTGTCGCGTATAGCTTTGGCTTGGCCGATTGGAAGAAAATCTCTGGAGACTCATTTCAATGCATTCTCACTTCGCTCTATATTCTTCTTCTTATTCTTGAATTGAGATCGAGGAATTGTTGAGGAATTTCTGATGAGATAACTGGATTCTAAAATCATAAAATTTATAGTGATCATTCCCTGGTCATCTTAATTTGGAAATCCTGCACTTGATTCAAAAACTTGCATGTTTCCAAAATCGTCCATTGTTGATATATTCCCGAGAAAATCTCGCCAAAACTAATTAGAGCGACCGAGCTGAAAAACTTGATTTATCTGTGTTTTAGATGCATGCAATCAGAACTATTATGAATATGTATCATTCATATATTATTCTATGATCCATCCCTAAACTGAAGTCAGGCATATATACCACTTTTGAATGTGAAACATGTGCATATTGTGCATGTAGGGCGTGATTCATTTTTTAAAAGAGTCAGTCATAATTCATGTCTTGATGAGGGTGGATTTGGAACGGGTTGAATAGCGGGATGCTGGAGAGCCGCGTAATTATGACAAATAATTCTGCAATGTCAGAGTGGTCTGGAATTACTCTGAGGAGACTGCTCCATGAAATTCATACACTCATATTTTAGCATACTCTGAGAGTGGTAGAAAAATGCGTCACCTGTGATATGATTAGAGTTAAAATTTTAAAAAGTATATTCTCACGTAAAATGAGTCTGATTTTCGTTGAATTTTCTCCTGCGAGTAGGTACAGAGATATTCAGCTTACAAATTCTAGAGATTAGGTTTCTTGACAAGTAGAAGTCTTACTTCTATTTGAGGGTGATTGATGAGTTTGAAAAATTGTTGCGTGAAAATGATAGTGGGGGCAGAATATGGGGATTTTTCTTTTTTCATGAACACGCTCGTTGCAAAGTCAAGAATCTCAGTTCCGTCTCTGTGTGCGGTGAGACCCACTAGTGGGTCCCGCGTAATGTTGAATCCTACAAAACAAAAACTTCGAGCACACAGAGAAGACCGGTGGGATTCGCCGGTGGATCCCGTCGTAGCGAACGTGTGAAGCCATCTGCTGATTCAAGATAGAAAGTCGGACTTTGTTGAGAGACGAAGTTTCAACTTTCCGTGCTCTTTCAAAAAATTTTTTACGGACTGTCGCAAATATATTAATTAATGACGATAACAGCTTCCTCGAGTGAGGCTCAATCAGAAATAGTGGGTGTTGAATCAAATTGATATGGTTACAATGAAAATGATAGAATTACAGATAAAGATACTGCGCTAAGCCCATGTCTGACTAAAGCCGTCTTTTTCTACTTGGGAGACGTGCGCCGCCCGTGCTATCGTCCCCTTCCTCTAATGAGCTCGTTCGATATCTTTAGAGCCACTCATGCCTCACAGTTTAGTATTAACTTTCAGTTCAACGCAGGAATCCAAATTCTTATCATTTTCAATACTGTTATTCGATCTATTGATGACCAACCACCACTGATTTTTCCATCTTAATAAATCAATGTCTAGGAAACAGTGTACTGAAAAGAACTACAATGGAGCTCAATTTCAATTCTTTTGATTGACTTCTAAATGTGTGATTACAACTTTTACCTCAATTTTGAAGCTGATATCTGCACATGCTAGGCTAGAAGAGTCCACATTTTCACGATGCTACATCAATCTTCAACAATCGCCATTTTTCGTGAAAATTAGGGGTTTGAAAAGAAACATACAGTGTCTGACAAAAGCATTCAAAATTTTAACAACCCGATTATGAAAATCTATCGTGATCATCTTTGATCCCAGATGAGAAGTTTTCTAACCTATTTTCTATAACCCATTTATACTCCAAGTGGTGCGAACACTATCTTTGATTTTTTTGCCAAATCCAGGAAAAGAGTGGGCATAATAGAAGAAACATTATAGGTCGTGTGAGCCCCTCACTGCTGCTGGATAACGGAATTTTTTCGAGAAAAATCTCTATTCAGAAAAACAGTCGTATGCTTAGACCAAGGTCAGTTTATCGTCATTCTGAGATCAAATTTGAAAGTTTCGGGTAAATTATTCCTTAATCTATCGATTTACATGGAAAATGAATGGTGGTCAAATATCTACGTGAATTTGTGAAAATCGGGATCATTCCGAATCGCCGTGGCTCAGAGCTACACACTTGAGGCCAGAAATGCAGTATTCAACTCATTTGAAAGTCTGTGGAAGGAGCTGCAGAAAAAGCTAAGCCCAAATCCTTTGTGCCTAGCTCGCTCCAAGATATCGAGCTCTGAGAAGCAATATAGACGAAGAATATCTGAAAATCTGGTAAATTTTCAACTATTACCATGAATAGCCCTTCAATGCTTCAGAACATGACTATAGGCTCGAATCACAAATTTCCATTTAAAAGCTTCCAGCTACTCCCAAAATTTGACTAGAAGTTCTTGCACGACTGATGAGTATTTCGTTGTGTTTCACTAGGAAACGAAAAACTCGTGACTATGTTGAGCTATAATGAGGCTAATGCAATTTAGTCGGATGAGTTCGTACATATCAGCTTCCTGCATAGAGTAAAATTGATAGCTTTGCAAGGTATCACTGCAAAATTTGGTATACAGACGACAAACATGCTTCATGCGGGAAATCGGCTTTCGAATAGCAATTTACCACTCCATTCATTCATGTTGGCATAATAACGTTGTAATGGTAGAGGATCACTCATATTCTCAAAATCAATATTTGCGAATTTTGTGAATTTGCCGTCATCGCTTGCTCGAATACGGAAAATACGAGAAATATACTCAATAAGCTTTCTATGGCTCATTTGGAATTGATTTTACATCTACAACTACGATCATGTATGTACATACGTTCGAGGTTTTGTAAAACGTAATTGGAGAAATAAGTTTGGATTTATTTCAGTCACATTTTTTTCTGCTATTGAAAAATTCTGCTTCTACCTGAAATTTTTGCACAAAATTGAACACTGCAAGAGTTCACTTACTTGAATCATTATTCATCAATGTCTTTAAATGAAGAGAATAATTAAAAAATTTTCTGTAAATCGAGCACAAAAGAAGACCAAGATCGCTTTATCATCCAAATGCACTACGAATCAATCCCTCACCCCAAGTATCTCATGGCATTTTTACCTCGACTTCTTCTTTTCTTTCATATT
Source organism: Eretmocerus hayati (assembly GCA_029851415.1). NCBI lineage: Eukaryota > Metazoa > Arthropoda > Insecta > Hymenoptera > Aphelinidae > Eretmocerus > Eretmocerus hayati. The sequence continues at coordinate 160,374,747 of CM056741.1, forward strand.
GGCATGGATGATTCGCGAGTTTGTTGCACAGACATACAAGAAAAGGAAGACCGGCAGCTAAATTCCAAGATAAAAGGCATATGATTCAATTCAAGCGAATCGCAAGACATTCTTCCGAATACTTTGGATGGATTTGTTATTCACAGCTCTCTGACTCAGTCGAGGTCGAATTTTCAACCCTAAATTGTACGTATTGGTGTGATAGTTCGAAAATTTAATGACCTCTCTGTATAAATTCGAGAGAAAATTTTACTTGAAGCGAGTCACAAGGTCGCAATCCTAGTCTACACAAATATACACGTTTCTACAATTTTGTTTACTATATAACTTTTGAGAATTTGTCCAAACTGAGCACAGTCCGACTTAGATGCATCATTCTAAGCTATTGGGCAATAGTTTATCTCAAGGTATTAGTGGTTGAATCTTATAGAATGTAATTTTTTTGTCCTGAGAGTGTGATCACTGGTACGTTGAAATCAGAAATCATTTCCAATGCCAAGTATGACTTAAGGTTTGAGAATAGAAATAGAATCGTCAGATAAATCACGAGAAAGAACAGATAACAATAACTTCGATGTACACATTATTCAACCATGGATTACCAACATCTCATACCCCAACGCACTCGATTTGACAGATTCGCAACTCATTACCCATGAACAATTCCGATTAATCTCAATTTTTCTATCTCTCTCTGATTATCTCTGGCAAAAAGAAACTAAGACATCATCGAGAGTAAAAGAAGGAGAAAAAGAAGTTGTCAATGAGAAAATGACCGGAAGGCTGAAAAGTAACGATCCTCTTTCTTGTTATCTCGCTTCATTCTCACTCCTTGAGTTATCGCTGTGCAGGCGCTTAGCCCTTCGTTAACGAACCATTAAATGACGTATAAAAGAATCGTCTGCTAGTCGAGGAAAACGACCGACGCGACGTTGACGAGTACGACAACGTTGAAGATGACAATATCCTCAATTTAGTAAAAAAACAACGATGAAAGTTGAGGGTAAGAAGAAAAATGTGCGACAATCGGACTGGTACTCTATTCTCAGATTGTGTCATTTTATGGTGGCTCGACACTTTTGCTTGCTACGATTCTATACCTCTATACATATATTCGCGAGTGGGATTATATCTGGATAGCGAATATACAGAGTAGCCAGTTTTCGTTTTTAAAAAAGGTCAACGCTTGCCGTTTGAAATGCGCTGTGTTAAACGCTTGGAATGAGAATTTTTAACAAGAGCTGGGTCAAAAAAACTCGTCGACATTATTTTCTGTTCAAGGTGGAAAGTTTTCCTGTATGTGTGAGTGAAGTTTATTGAAAGAAAGAATTTATGAAGGGTTAATGGTTGTAAACTTGTTCTAGAGTGATGAAGACATATGCCTCTGGCGATTTGAAACTCTACAATATTTTTTGTGGATGAGACGATGATTATTCAATTATTACCTACCGCATCAACTCATTCAAAAATTTACAGTAAAAATTGTGAATCAAAACTTTCCCTCGTCAAAATCGAAAAATACCGATGCACCGCTGAATTCATTGTTTGCAGAATTCACTTCGTGACTTCCAAATATTTGGGATTTTCCCTAAATTATTGATGCCTACGTCAGAATTCTCGACATCTAATCGATCACTGAATGCAAACTATGCCAAGATGAACAATGCATTGTTTCACGGGAAAACAATTTCGAAAGCATGACACATCATGAAAGGATTTTTTTGATTGCGTGATGGCAGGCTTCACAAAATTCCATATTATCTAACCAGTGCTCTCCAATATTTATTGGAGAGAGCTAATTTTGTTTGAGGGCCTTTGTGTTTCATTTTGCCATGGAACAATTTTTCAAAAAAATTAATTTGCAACAAACTCTTTCTGCACTAGCTGAATTTCGTTGTTATTGCTTTCGACCTGTGATTATTCATCAAATTTTTTCATTCTTGTGACTGTAGTTGCAGTGAGAAACGTAGTTCTTTTAACCTTTTAACATGGGTCATTGATACTTTCAGTATCCAGATGTAGAATAATAAAATATGAGTCATATTATTCACCGATTAAAACTGTGAATGAATTGAATCGATTGAAATGCCTGGTCAATTAAATCAACCCATCGACAAAGTAGAATCTGTATCTATGATAGATCATTTCCATACAGAATTGCGTGATCTCGCAGAGGAGTAGTTCCACGCGAAACAGACCTCCGAAAAAAGGTCATGTGTCAGATTGTTCTCTTGGCTTTTTCATTCGATTCTACCGTACAAAACATGAACTTTTCACCACCCATGAGACCTTATAAAAATTTCTCAGGTATGTGGGGCACATACTAATTCGTCCTTTTCACCATCTCCAACAACAAAATTTGGGTGTCTTTTTCAATAAACTTCAATATTTCTCGAATTTTTTTAGAGATACAGAGATGCGATTTGCAGCGTTTGGAAGATCTTGAAAGAACCTATCGAAATCGCGATCTTGTGAGATTGATTCTGAGGTTATGGGTGGTTTTAACGAGCAGCAGAATGATAAACAGAAAAATATGAATCCCTCAAGAAGCGATTTCTTTCATTCGCTGAAAATTTTATATTTGATGTAAAATGTAGTATTTTTCCAGAAAAAGTAGTCCCGAACATTTTGTTTGCGTCCCAAGGCCTGTTTTTGCTATTTTCTGCAAATCTATTTTCTAGGCGATTAAAAATTGTCTGTTTTCTGCGCACGCGCAGGGATTTGGATTGATTCTGGGAACCAATTCCAATAAAAAGCCAAGAAAATTTTCTTCAAAATCACTCTATTGGTGAAGTCAACTCCATGCATTTGGAACAGAGCCACAACGTCCAGAAGACCACTGGATCTCAGGAGGTATGTGGGGGGTACCGAAGGGAGTGATACAGGAAATCTGTGCAGGATGGCGTCTATGCTCCGCACCCGAACTGAGGGCTCATATTCCATACGTTGCAGCTCCGATCCCAGTTATGAAATTGACTTCGCGAAGTGGTCATTTTGAAGGAAATTTTCTTGGCTTTTCAATGGGATTGGTTTCCAGAATCAATCCGAATTCCTGTGCATGCGCAGAAAACAAACGATTTTCACTCGCCTAGAAAATAGATTCGTAGAAAATAAACCTGGGTGCACCAAAAGAAAGTTCGGGACTATTTTTTTCTGAAAGAGCACAACATTCTACATCACATATCGAATTTTCAAGGAACAAAAGAAAATGGCTTTTTGAAGAGTGAATATTTTTGTATTTGTCATTCTCTTGCCCACTAAAGCCTCCCATAACCTCAAAATCAATTTCACAAGATTGGTTTCGATAGATTTTTCCAAAACCTCTCGAATGCCACAAACCACGTCTCTGTATCTCTGGACGAATTCGAGTAATATGAATCTTCTTGAAAAAAAAACCCGAATGTTGTTGTTGGAGATGATTGAAAAGGATGAATTGATATGTCTCCCACATACCCGGACAATTTTTCTAGGGTCCCATGGGTGATGGAATTTCATGTTCTTTGCCATAGAATCAAATGGGAGAGCCGAGAAAACAATCTGAGACATGGCCCTTTCTCGTAGGTCTGTTTCGCGTGGAATTACCCAGAGGTATTGTTGGGTCAAGTTTTGGGTCTCAGTGAACAATATTGTAATGATTCATCAGAATTTCAGGACAAGTTAGAATTTGATGAACTAAATTTGTCGCATATGCAATTTTTATGTGATCTGAAATACGAGAATAATATTTTGTTTAAATTCAGAATAAATATCTCAACCCTGGATAAGTGATTTCATTCTTCCAGCAATAGAAGAACTGATTGCTACAGCTGATATCATTCAAACCCTGCTCACTCAAGCTCAAAATCACTTAATCCAACAGAGTAGGCAAAATCAATAAAATAGAATAGGATCTTCTCGCAATGTCACCGAGTTCTTGAAAAACTTTCCAAAGCTCAGCAATTTCTTGAGAAATTGTCGAATCGTTCATCTCCGTTCTCCCAGTAGAGTAGAGTAACGTGGCTTTGGCATATCCGGAGATTCTCAAAGCCTATTGAATAGAAACCCAGTCGCGTCGATTTCTTGAGTTTCTCCTTCTAGTGAAAGATGCACCCTTGGCTCATAATTTGTCCCCTCGAGGAATGATATAATGCGTTTATCTATATAGGGTATGAAGTCAAAGATATCGAGAGCTATACCTTTTATCCAATTCAATAAGCCTCTTTTAGGCATTGAATAATGAGCGAATTCTTAAGTCTTAAGCATCTGAAATATAACTCTACAAATACCCAACTTTGGCTTCACATTTAAATCTCATTTCTCACATCCATATCACATTCATATATAAGGAGTTTCAACAGGGATTGCTGATCGGATTTTGTCCCTCTTAGAGTTTATAGATCATCGAGATCTCGTCGTATTTATGACCAACCCTCCTCTCACATAGTTATAAAAAGATAAGTACATGGGTGATCCCGCCGAAAGTGAGATTTTCCGTGTTTCAAGTTCCTCCAAGTTTCTATGACTTGGAATATACACTAGCAATTTTTTGGGGTGTATTCTATCAGTGCGTAATTTTTGAGCAGATCCCAACGTTCCCGTACTTTGTAGTGCTTCATAAAGGATGGAAATGTCAATTCCGCCCCCTGTACACAGCCAACCCTTGACTCTTGAAGTTATTGCAATGCACATGCGGAGTCGAAAACCCTTATGTGTAACTATGCACTTCAAATTGTGTGGCTTTATATAAAATAACCCACCACTTTGCGAGTCAAAATTGAACGCTCAGCTCACGTACGTTTATCCGACAATTTGAAGACGGGTTGGGTTCGCACCAAAACTGTTTGCACAGCACTAATTAGCTCCGCAAAGACCCCAATAGTCCATTAAACCTTCTTAACCACGTCCCCCCCTGATGAGACCCTTTTAAGAGTACTCCCCGGCTGTTTTCAATGCCATCTCGCGGTCCAAACAGTTTATTGTAAATAATTAATTGACCTAACAACTTTGAGTGGACAGTGATGCAGACCCATGTGCGGTAAATTCATCTGTAAATGTTACAAAAAGTTCCATTGAGATTGGTGCAAAATTGAGCGAGTTTAGTTGCAGCGAAAATTTTTGGAGATTTTCAAAACTAGTGAAAGTTTTGCTGCAACTATTCTCGCTTAATTTTGCACCAATCTCAATGGAACTTCTTTTTAAATTTGCTGATGAACTTCCCCCATCTGGGTCTGCATCGCTAACCACTCAAAGTTAATCGGTTAATTAATTACTTAAAATAAACCAGTTTAACCGCGAGGTGGCGTCGCCGCTACTCCAGAGAAGCTGGGGAGTACTCTTGAACTTGACATATCCTTGTCTGGCTCTAATTTTGAGTTCCATAGTTTTCAATCCTACATTTTCCAATTCAAACAAATGTAAATCATCCGCATGGCCCACCGAAACTCGTATGGGGCGGAAATTCTTTTTCGATCCAAATCAATCCCCGTGACAATAAAAAACTCCCTTTCGGTGGAATCACTCATATACCATATGATGAGTTGGTTGCCGGTATAAACACACTCCAACCGAGAGACACACTCAGACCGAAGACTCGGATAAATCGCTAGAACTGTTTCGCACAACGGGACCTGCACATAATCCACCATACCACTTGAACCTCCCTGTATGAAGCCATATACGACCACCTCTACAATTCTACTACGTTTGTGTACGTGTGTATTTGTATCTATATGTGGATTTGTCAGGAGGGCAAAACAGCGTGCAACAGGCTTGAGGAATATATAGACTTGGTGAGAAAAGGGGGAAATAGAGTATGGGCCAAGTGCCAACTATACATATATGTGGGTGTTCGTGTGTGAGGAGTTCGCGTGCATTGCTCTGTATATATACACGATCGCGCCCCTGGGCCTCGTCTTTATATATAGCTATCATCGTGGGTAACCCCGAGTACGACGAGGACGACGAGGACGACGACGTATAGCCTCTGGCAATCCATTACATGTGCACCCCTAAAATATATGTATATAATGTAGGAATGAGATGGTGGCATCCTGAGCTGACGCCTACAGCTGTGTATACGGGAAATTTCCTCGAATGCAAGACAGAGAGAGTTTTCGTGGGTTTCGAATTTACCGAAATTCCTGAATTTCGAGAAAGAGAGTGAGTCTGCAGATGCCGTTTCACGAGACCGGAGACGAATTTATATTCACTCTATTCTATAGTAAAGGGAAGGATAAAAATTACGTCCTGGTTGTTCTTGAATAGATTTTAAAGGAAGGTTTTAATATTTTTTTGTCGATAGTGAGTTGGTGTGTGGAAAGTCTATTCGTGTAGAGAGAAGGAAGTTTACACTGGAGTGCTTGAAATTTGTGAGGATGATTTATGAACGGTATCGTCTATACAGCGCATTCTATTAATTCTGTCGATACTCGTGGGTGAATTTAGAATTTCATTGTACGAGACAATGTGTGTGGGTTACCTCGAGATTTGCGGTTGTATTGAGATGTAGAGTAGAGAGGAAAAATGGAATTTTTGTGTCAGATTAAAATGAACCTGTCGATTTGAAAAATTATTCCTCCAAAGCCTCTGGTACGGATTTCTATTTTATACGAGGCTCTTGGAAGATAACGAAAAAGCAGGATTCGTTTTTTGAATGCATAAAAAAAAATTGAATCCATTAAGGGTGAGTGGCTCTTGAGTGAGAGATTTTTCTGTATCATACAGTAATGTGACCGACTCGTTGAAACCTCCAATCAATTTCTGCGCACTAACTTTGACTTGTCTCAATACTCTTGGCCGTTCGGTTAAAGAAATAATTTCTGAATAATCAAATGCACGTGGACAGAATTGATGATATCATTAACGGAATATAATAATCTCCTCGGCATCAAATTTTTATTCATCCAAAGCGATTCATCATCTGTAGAATGTTGAGACGATGGTGATAAAATACGTAGAGTGACCAATTTTCCAAGAGAAAAATTAAATGTCAAGAAAGATAAATCGATCACAATTAATTGAACGCAAATGCAATGTTCTCCGAATTTTGATGTGCTTAAACTGTTTCATCGTTTTAACAAAACGTCAAAAGGTTGAGACGATATGGAAAAGTATGATTTTTGTAATTTCTATCAGCATGATGAATAAGAAGAGTTTAATCATGACATTTTTCCATTAATTTTGCCAAACCCTACGAATGTTGCCAGGGGTTTACTCAGTTTTTCCAAATATATCGTTTCTGATCTATCTTTTACGGATTCTGAAAATGGTTTATTATGGTGGCCAGACAGTGATTTTCTATGTTCCTCACCGGAGAACCATATTCGAACATTTTTCTAGGGTTTTCGTGATGGAAAAATTCCAAATTTTCCATATTCCCGAACTCATTTCGACCGCTCAAAACTCAATCTCTTCATGTCGATTGAGTAATGGACTCCTGGCGATCGTTACGGGCCTACTTGACAGGGTCGATCGAAAAACTATTTCGGATTTCAAATAAAAGATTTATTTGGATTCCAGAAACTTCAAAATAATTTTGAATTGACTTAATTAATCAATTATCATCATTGAATTCGATTCCAGGTAGAGAATTACCACTATAAATCTCTTCAATAATTATTCACTCAAGGGTCAAGTCATTATGAGCTAGGTCTGATTTCATGACTAAGAGCAAAATAGAGAGAAGGGTGGTATCTAAGCTTAATATCATGTTCAAATTACCATTTGACGCTTCGAGGCGTGCGTGATACCCGCTCAGTTGAGGCGACAGAGTCACTCTCATACTCTCCCTCGTTTGTATTTTGTACCCACCTATATACTATACATTGGGTATCGTTGAAACGTAGTTGGTGTACTGCAGCGCGTAATTGAAGGAGTAAGTTTCTTCATGCATGGTAGACTAATTTGTTCGTAATTCTGGAGTAAAATCCGCTGAGAATGTTGAAATAAACTCGCTTACGCTCGAGAGGGTGGAAAAAATTAATTAGCTCATACGAGAGGGCGACATGCAGGTAAAAAATTTTCTACTCTATTATAGGTGTATGTATCATGGCACTACTCTGCATCGAAAATTCTCGAGTTTGGTTTAGAAAATTTTGCGATTTTTATCCACTTTTTCAACTTTTCAGAGTTTAGCGTCTAACTCGTACGACGTGGAATGAAAGGTTCACCCTTGTCGAAGGCTCTCTTTCACCTATTTCTGCGATTCTGAAAATTTTCACTTTGAGCCATTTCTGACGAACTGACCCCGATGAAAGCTCGACACTGATTCTCGTAATATTTTCAATGGAAAAATACCTTTCATTAGATCGTAGCCATATTATGATTTGAATGAAGATTCTGAGAATCGACAAGGTACCAATGACCCAATTTTGAATCATTATCATTTTCAAATTCAAAGGGCTCTATAATACGTAATGACGGAGATTTTAACTACTATTATACCTATCAGAGTTTCCAAGATAATCAACTGTCAGATTGTAACAGCTGTTCAAACTCTACGACGATTACACTACACAGAGTAATTCTCTACTACGCTACGTAAATATTGATACACGTCAAGAGGACTCTGATGTCTGTAAATATTGTCTCAGCCAAAACTTTATCCGACATCTAGGAGTTCTGAATTCTCACCCCCCCCCCCTAACTCACACTGACAATATTTCTACGCGAAAAATTTCCTCGACATCATCCACATGTAAGATAAAATATTTTTACCGAAGTCATACTCTATATACTCTTTTACCAGACGCAAAATTCGTCACTCGAGTTATAGTATTCACGAAACTAAGCCGTTAAGAGTTTGTGAGATGTTTGGTGTAACAACAAGTATGCACAACTCGAAGATGCTTGTGCTGCTGCGGCATGTAGCTGAAAACGCAGAAGAAGATGTTTCAAAAGTAGAGTGGCATTGGCAACGCTTTTTTCGATGGAATAACAAACAAACTACAGGTGTGAGACGAGTGTAGCATGGAATGTCAAGATAGTAACTTTAGTTATTGGTAGGTGATTGGAGAGGAGAATGTGGGAGAAGGAGGTGTACTTTGAGAAAAGGTTGACGGATGTGCGTCGGAAACTTATAGTTGAAGTTGGAGGGATGGGATCTAATCCAAGCGAGTTGAACATCTCTGGAAACTGATCCTATAATGCTGCTACGACGATGATAAGAGCTGCTTTCCGAGTTCTACTGATGCTTAATTCTACACTTAGTGATTAAGGTAAGTGTACCCAACTTGCCCCCATTAAGCCATTTTCTTAATAACTTTGGCCCATCTCCATATTTTCCAACGTACCTTAGCTCATTTTGAAGCTTGTCTCAAGACCTTTAAAGTGAGTTGAAGTACATTCAATTTGAATATACTGGAGCCAAACTGTTTTAATTCTCCCAAAAGGTGATTTTTCGGAGTTTACAAAAGTGTGTACCCAACTTGCCCCCATTAAGCCTTTTTCTTAATAACTTTGGTTTACTTCGACGATTCTCAACGTGCTCCAACTAATTTTGAAGCTTGTTTAAAGACCTTTGAAATGCACTAAACTACGTCAAATTCGGATCAATTGGAGCCGAACTGTCTCAATTCTTCTGAAACAAATGATGGAAATCGGCGATAAAGTGTTTTTATCGCCGTGCACGCACATTTGGAGCTTTTCGTTGGTTCGAAACACTATTTCTGACCTATTTTGATGTGATAATCACGTTCCGAGTGGTGAAAAAAGTCGTACTGCACGCCCTTTCGAAATAAACGTATAGGGGCATGTTAGGTACACTCCGATGTTAGCATCCTTGTTTACAAATCGTCTCCGTGTTTTGCACATAAAACAGCTCCATATTCAAATTTTGCAATTTTGAAAAATGGATTTTGAAGGTCTTGAAACAAGGAATCGAATGCGCTAAGATACGTCAAGATTGGTTGAACTCGAAAAATCTGGCGCCGATTTTACTGAAGGCGATTCCCTCGGTGCTTTCTTAGCTAAGCAATCACGAAAAATAGAAAAATCACTTTAGATTTTCTGGAGAACGCAGGAATGATTCGGGGTCGACGCAAACTACTTACTTTCTTATATTTCAACATAACAAACGTAAAAAAAAATTTCCGGGAGGCCAAGGAATGCCCATCCCCGAGATCGGCATATGGGGGCAAGTTGGGTACAGAGGCAAGTTGGGTACACTTACCTTATATCTAGTACACCTGGGGATGTAAAGTTTGTGCGGATCATCGTTTTCGTGAGGTTTCGAATTATTTTCCTGTGACAAGTACGGTGCGAATGGAATATTTATTAGAGTCGGAATCAACGAACTCATTAGTTTGATAAGACGTAAATTTAAAAAGACACAACTGCTGTTCTAATCTCAGTTATGTGTGGGAAAAAGGTTCAAAAATAGTTATCAGGTTTCGTGATTCTGCGACAGAATTGATTAATCTTTTCAGACAGACTTGGAGATTGGATAAAGATTCAGGTATCAGATGAAGTATCGTAGATACCTCAAGTTTCTTCAAGAACAGTGGATAATAACAGAAACAAAAGAATATATCAGATTGGGAGGTAGGAATGTCACCGAATCTTTTATTGGGGCTGTTTCATTTCGATACTCTTGGTTTCTACTCGAATGCATGACCAAATTCTATTAGAGCCATTTTTATTCTAATACTAATATCGATTCTGTCTTCGTCTTATTGAAATATGTACAGGCTGTTTCACAGTTCCAAAAGTAGTATATTTTCGCGCATGGGCGGGGGAAAAGTTCTTTGAATTTCAATATCTCAAATGAGAACGCTGTATAGAATCTTCTATGGGACATTCAAAAACTCTATCTTGCACTCACTCCTGCAAAATTCTTATCAACATTTGTGTGGAAACCGACAACTTTTGACTTTGTCTTATTTATACTTTGGACATCTCCACAATCTTCAGTTTTCACGAAATTTGTCGTAGAGCAAAACTTCTAAGGAATTGAAGATCATTTTCGTAACATCCAACAAAGCAACACAAATGTATTTACTGTAAAATCATAGTAACTTACATATTCTTATGTAAAATTGCGCGTTGAAGTCGCAGAGGTTTTTTACTTGGAAATATTTATTTGCACTTGCAACGTCACAAGATTTTAAAATCACGCTGAGCTTATCCACAAAACTCATGCATTTTTGATTCTACATCCTGGAAAAGCTCAAAACTTCACTTTCAAATGTGCATTTCTGTACTTCATCCAAACTCTCTTTCTTGGACCTCGAGGGAGTCGTTTGAGGTTACAATCACGGTTTACGGCTTGAAAGAACGATGCTGGCTCTTGAGCATAACGCTATGTAATACAGACAATGTAAAAGTCGTTGAAGCATTAGAATGTATAAAAATTTTTTGTTGGTGAAGATCACGGAAATCCGTGGTCTTACTTGTGGCATGCAAGTGTCGATATCTGCCGATGAAAGAGTTATGAAAAAAAATAATAATAATAATAATAACCGAAAAACATGAAAAAAAAAAACCATGGCTGTTAACCGAAACGGTATTCAAATCAGTCGCAAGTGTCAGAAAATTTCAAATTACTATATTGTAAGAGGCAATTATAACTTATAGTTTCGGCAAGATCTGATTGACATCGTCTGAAAAAATGATGAATTTCTATTCTAGAAATATTTTTACAAAGAAACCAACGGTACAACAGCTCCTACGAATTGTAATCTACTATTTTCAAATCTAGGGTACGCTTGTAACGTTGTGCTTCAAATTTACTCGTACTTTCGTTACGATCCATCAATTGTGTAATAAGACAATAATAAGTTTTTCTTCCATGACATTGAGTACTTCATTTCTGGTATTGTCGAAGGCATAATCCGCAATGACACTGTGACGATTAATATCAATAAAAAATTTTATGAAAAATCCAATTTACATACAAAAGTGTGTTTCCCTCACTACAATAAAAAATTGTACTTGACATTAGTTGTGTACATCTACTTCTGTAATGACGCATCAAAATTATTCTTTCAAAATAGCAATTCATACTCTTGATCTATATTTTTTAGTTTTATCATAGGAAACACGATATTTTGTATTTCAATAAGTCCTTCAGTCCCTCAGAAGTTACGAAGTCTATCTACATCTCAACTCGGATGTACAATTTAAAAAAAAAAAGAGGATTGCATATTCTGAATATTCCATTTGATTAAAACTCACTAAACGAGCTCCATCAGAAATACAGTCATCACTCGAAAATAAAAAAAAATGAACAAAATGAAAATGTGAGTGAGAGCTGAGCTAGCTTCTCGGTTCCAAGTATGCAAAATACTCTCTTCACACTTTTTTTTTAATGAGAGTAAGTGACTCCCACGAGACACGGCACCGTCCAACGTTTTTACTGACCAGGAGAATTAGCTGAGTGGGTAGAAGTAGCAGGCGTTAGAAATTCGAGCTAAAACGTTGAATAGGTAGAAGTGAAAAAATATTAGTCATGACACGATTTCTGTATCTCGGTTGTACATTAAAACATTGCACACTTTTACCTGGAAAACTTTTTTTTATTCTCTTTTCCTGACAATTTTCACCACGAAAAACAGGAAAGTGTCAAAAATACTGAACAAGAATGCGCTCATACTTTTTTCCCGCTAAATCTATGATTTATTCCAGTGGAAAAAGAAAGTCCATATCAACGCATATCTGTGCAGGACTGACACAAGAAAATTCATCATCATGATTGTGACTCACGTCCATCTGGTGGTATTGATCACGATAATTCCTTCCTTCCAATTTTTATGAGACTACTACCGTGGTGATCAATGAATATCATGCATTCCTCGATATTTTTTTAGGCTAAGTTTTACTTGGAAGGACAATTATAGAGGGAAGACAATTTCCTCCTCGATAAAATGTTCAGACCCAAAACCTTCCATCCCTCAGAGAATCGAGAGATAATCGAAGGGAGCATCGATTCTATGAGCTAAAAATATATCTTCACATTGAGTTTATCTTCTATCAAAGGGTCTTCGTATAAACTGGATAGCTCGATGACATAGTGTACACACGTCCGTCTCTAGGGAAAGGTTGTTTTGATTCTCAACAATGAAGACCTTTCGATTGGATACGATAACATATCAACTCTCCAGTATTATTTCAATTTGTCAGTTCTGAATAAACTACTGAATGAAGGACCGAATGTAAATTATATTAATTGAAGAATTTGGTGACGATTAATTTTACACTGACTCAGACTGAAAACCAATCGCTCAGAAGCGAGATACAACCTCATTAAATCTGTGCAAAATGTACTATTTCGCGTCCGAGTGTTGGTCGCAATCATCACGAGGATGTGGAAAATGAGTGTTACTCCTGTGTATCGAACTGTGTTTTTGACAAACTGCGAGTGAAAGTGGTAAATCAGTGCGGGAAAGATACTTTCTCGCACAGTGTGCCAAAAATAGAGTTCGATACACGGGAGTAACACTCATTTTCTGCATCCTCGTGATAAGTCCGACTCCCGCATTCGGTGCCGGCTGGAAAATATGATTTGGTGTGTGAACTAGCATCCCTGCCTTCACATTGAGATATACTATTTCGACATGCTGTGCGGAAAAGTGTCTTTTTCGCACTGATTTTCTACTTTCTCGCACAGTTTGCCGAAATAGTACATTTCGATACAAGGGTGGAAAAACTTTTTTCGCGTCCGAGTGTTGGGTTTCCGGCCTGAGCCGTAGGTGAAGGTCAGAATCAACACGAGGATACGAAAAACCTATTTTCCCACCCTTGTATCGAAATGTACTATTTTCATCGTCAATGTAGAAAAGGAAGTCGAAAAAGTGTGCGGAAATGTCACTCTTCCGCTTTGAAGATGGAAAACTATATCATTCTGCCATCTCATGCAGCCTACACTGTGAATGAGGTGAAACTGATATTCATTTCCTGAATTCTCAACGACCTTTGAGACATTCTAATGTAATAGAATTACAAATGACACGATAATCATCATGAAGTTACCAATGCTATCCGTTAATCAACGACAGAGTCTCATCTGATTCTAATTTCCACTCGTATAATTTGATTCTTGTTTGCATCTCGTTCCCTCACCTTTCGACTTTAAATTCACATCAGTTCTGGATGCAGACACGGAATCAGTTATACACGTATAATGTCAACGAAATATCAAGGTTTGAACATCGGAATATCTCACAAAAGATTCCCCGGAGATTTCTCTATTTCTAAACAAATTATTCGGTGTACTCAAAGTGCTAGACAATGTCATTTGAGGTTTGCGAGCCTCATTTACAAATGATAAGTTGTATGATGTGAATAAATTTCACTTTGTCATTTCACTGAGGAAGAGAGTTATGCAAACAAATTATGTAAATCCTCTCCACTCTCTCGCTTCGCAATATCACGTTGAGTGCCGTAATGGAGGTTGACGATGTTTTGTTTTCGTTAAGAATATCGACTTTATTGCTACAAGAGCTTCTTGGTAAACTCGAGCATCGGCATCCAATTAAAGTTCGATATTGATCCACGTAGAGGATACTCTTGAAGCAGGCTTTGACTATTGGCGAGTTTTTATTAATTAAACTAACACCTTGGATTTTCTCCAGTTTCGATTCTTGCAAGTTCACTCACTTTTACTTTTTATTTTCCACAAGGTTTGCTTTTTTCGAGGCAATATTGAACTTGTTCTTGACTAACATACGGAGAAGCTAGTTATCAGAGCAAGAAAGAGGAAGGTTTTCTTATATTAAAGTTTGTTGGAATGTTGCAGTTGATATGATACGCATAATGTGTAAATGTTAAAGCCGAGGCGTTAAATTCAATGATTTCACGGGATACCTAGGTCATTTCATGAAATAACGAGCCATTCTAGTGAAAATGTAAAACGGCTAGATTTTGCGACGCTTTAACTCCACCTTTTATGAAATACATGCACTGAAAATCTATCGGGGTTAGGTCATTACCGACGTCGGAGTTGCCACACTACCGATTGTTCGGTGTTCCTCGATTCTCGATTTCGGGGTTCTCTGGCCCCCGAAGAAAGTAAAAAAGAGTGCAAGAGATGTGTGGGCACGACTGTGCAGGTTAAAATTCTAATAGGATGATTGAACCAATTGATTTTGATTGATAACGTTCATTGAATTTGAACATGAATAAATGTTTATCTGCAACGCTATGATTTTTTCTTGAATGCAAAGATAACATTAAAGAGTACCACTTTCAATGGCAATACTCGTGATCACAACTGCATTGAGAGAAATTGAAGAGTTCGATAAACGTTCGACAGACTCGCTTTGGATTAACAACCATATTTTCCAATTTTTCGAAAGTTTAATGAAGTGATCTGTGTATGATTTGAGTAAAGTGTACGTAAATTAAACATCTTCGTGGGTTTTGGAAAAAGTCACGCCGTGCTGAGAGTTGGTACAATGAGTGAGTTTTTATCAATTACGAATTTCTACGATTTTGGATCTTGCATGTTAAGAATGCCACATCTTCAACCTCATGAAGCGCTGCTCATTTATTCGTATCCGGAGAGATCCGATCTACCTATTGAGTCCATATCGACGGATTACCTAATTACGCTTCAAAATAATTTTGAAAAACCTCAAGTTTATTCAGAGCGAGTCAGTCTAATATTTATCAAACGCTACACTTTCTCTCAATATGCAGTTTTGATCACGAGTATTACCTTCATATATGGTACTCTTCAATGTTATCTTTGCATCCAAGAGGAATTCTTAACGCTGTAAATAAACATTAATTCATATTCAAATTCAACCAAGGTTATCAATCAAAATCAATTGGTTTAATCATCCTGTTAGGATTTTAACCTGCGCAGTCATGCCCGCTCATCTCTTGCACTCTTGTTTACTTTCGTCGGGGGCCAGAGAACCCCGAACTCGAGAATCAAGGAACACCGACCAATCGGTAGTGCGGCAACTCCGACGTCGGTAATGACCTAACCCCGATAGATTTTCAATGTGGTGATTACACGCTTTGACTGAGCGCAGTCAGTCGAGAGATTTAATTCATTTCAAAAATAAATAGCATTAGCCACGGCTCGTCCATGTAACCAATGAAATTTTTATGGTTTTTTGGGCTGCTTCTGAAATTTCATTGGAAACTTACCTCAGGACGGACATCAAGGCTTCAGAATCATCTTTATACGTCACAAATCCAATACTTATCATACAGTAGGCCATTACAATGGCATATAAAATTTTCTTTCGAGTAGCATGTCGAAATTATCTCATAAATGGTAGATCAACAACTCATTATGTAGAGCTACTGATAAATTACACATTTCTATGATCTTATGTAATTTTATGAGCCATGATCTTACACAATTCCGTCTTGCGAATTTTTTTGGGATTGAAAAGTTCTTGCCCGTATACGCAGCTCAAAACAGTAGAGGATTCCTTCCCTCCTTCAACTTTTACGCAGTGTGTGTAGCCTCTAATAAGTACTGACACCAGCGCAACATTTTTGGTCGATTTTTCTTTCAGGTAGGAGCAAAGATTTGGCAGGTCTCTTGGAGGCCATTACAACTTGATTTGATTGTAATCGGATTAGGAAAAAGGCAGAAAAGCGACTTGTCCAACTCATTCACTGGCATATTTCACGCTTTCACTGGAGCCCGCTGGTTATTTCATGAAATGACTAGTGATTATGTGAATTTTAAGCTCATTTCACGCTTTGACTGAGCGCGCTCGTGATTGCATGAAATCGCTAGGTATTTCATGGAATAGTTGATTCAATGTTCTGACTGTAACATGAACACTCAGCGATCTGCGTTCACACGGAGAGAAAAATTATTTGTTCGAAGTTTTTCCCTTTGTTACTCATCAACGCATTTTTATTGAACCTAAAAGATGTTTCATTCTGCATACGACTTGAGACAGTTCCGAAGACTTTGGATGAGATCTTCTGTCTCGTTTGAAGGCAGTTCCGTGGAGAAACTATTCTCGAGAAGAACATGAATCATAAATTCATATAGTGCAATGTTGATCAGTTCCTATCATTATCCAAAAAGATCAAATGATCGCACCTGCTTCTTTTCTCTGATCAGCATTCTTATTTGCATTTGACATGAATAAACGAATTCATGGAAAAAGAATCCGAAACTCACATTTTACATTAAGTTTGACATGATATAGCATCCAACAAGCTCGTTTGACAACATTGTATTGATGCATGTTCGTTTTTTTTTGCAGAATTTATCTGGAGAGCAAACAATTGCTCGAATGAGCTCATGAAAATGAACTCATCAACTTCGCCAGATATGGAGATTTGCTGCTACGAAAGCATCTACTCGGCATTCATTGAAACCAGATCCATTCAAAATGATACCAGTGTTCAACTCAAGCACATTCTCCAAAACGAAAGCGATTTATTCCTGCAGAACGAATTTAAGGTACTATAAGCTCAAATATATTTTGATAGATTTCTACATGTAATTAGTTATTCTTGCCACTGGATTCCGTGTGTTTCTTAGTTGAGAAGGTGGTTAGCCCAATAACTGGCGTCGCTCTTTGATATATCTGCGGCGAGACCCACCGAAGGGTCCCACCGCACACAGAGACAGAACTTCGATTTTCGACTATGCAGCGAACTTGGTCAAATTTTGGTTGAGTTCCATCTATTTGGATCAGTTCATCGGTTTCGGCTTGAAAACCCATTTTTATCATTCTGGCCTATGAAATGCCGCTTTCATGTGCGGTTCCAAGGTTCTCATAATGTAAAATTATAGCTGCCCTGTGCTCATAGGCTCATTTCCGGCGTGGAGGACTTAGTTCTTTTGATTCGCGCGAGAATCATCCTAGCGCCCAAACTGAATGTATGCGCCTAGGGCGATGATGTAGCTCCATCATGTCCTATTCCACATCCTTGAACACTCTCCCGACTTGCCTTCGGACTGATGAAGTTATCGACTATACTGATCATTTGGGCAAAGATTTCCTGAGAAGTCTAAAAAGACCATCAAATCCGCTGGATGAACCATACAACGCCTATTTCCCTTTCTCCGTAATTCTTAAAAGAATCTCATCCGTCACTGGGTGGCTGTGACGTGCTGGCATTATCAACGAAATGTACGGTTTAACACTTTCTCTGCGACGGGTCCCACCGGTGGGGCCCGTCCCACGCAAAAAAGGAACTGTGATTTTGGGCGTCGCAGCGAACGTGTTAAGTTCTCTCTCGGAACTATTTCTTCTTGCTGAATACCATGTTTGGATCATTTGTGATATCATATTGGTGACTCATTCATACAAGATTCTAACGGAAATTAAGGTGTTTTCTTGAGGGTCAGCCGGAATTTGCAATGCCGATAGCAAGTAAACAAGCATATGAAAATCGCCAAAATTATTATTTTACTTACAATAGGATTTTTCTAAATAATGTGTCAGATTTCCAAAAGCTGTCTATGATCGAGCCTTTATCACCAAACTGACAATCCTAAACGGATGGATCGGAACATACTGCAGAACCTTGAAATAGTGGACACCATCCGTGCATCAAAAATCGTCCGCTAAACTGGGGTGTCTGCTAATTTGAGAGAAATCAGCATGTGAAATGTGCTAGCGGTACAACTCAGACAGTATTTTGAGGTGTCCGATAAATCGAGTAACCATTTAATCGAGGTTTCACTGCATTTGATATTTACTCAAAATCATTATTTTACTAGTTTATTACGATCTATCTCGCCAGGATCCAACACCTTGCAGCACAAAGTAGGCGGTACACTAGGCTTGTGCACCTTTGACATGATATGATTCCGGTGCTTCCGTAATTTGTACGTATATTGCAACGCTCGCCCAATCCACAAAACACGATTCATTACAAATCTAGTATTTTTGAGCACAATTGGAGCATCATAGTCTGACCGAAAATCTTGTCATGGATACCTTGAGAACTGATCTTATCATTTCTATTGGTGAGCATCCTTCGAACGTGGTCGGAGTTCTTTACTGATCTTCATGAACTGACGAGAATTTCATCAATTTGAAATATCATCTAGAAATTTTCAAAGCGAGGAAGAATGAGAACATTTCCCTCGGATTTGGGGGATTGTCCATATCATTTACCAATCCTAGGGATGTCATTGGGACTCTCAGTAGTAGCAGAAGTTATAATAATTAAATCCTCAGCAACATTCGTCGTCTGCCTGGACCCTGCATGTTCGCGCGCCTATGTGCAAGGTGGGGTGAAGTATGGCCGCATGGGTCATGGATACATCGATGGGTGCATGAGTGGATGGATGGTTGGTGTGGTTTGGTTCGGTCTAGTTTGGTCTAATGCGGTTGGAGTACCGTACTAGAATCATACTGGAACCGTATTAGTATCGTACTAGAACCACCGTACAAGTACCATGCGAGAATCAACGTACTAAAAATGACTAAAACTGTACTTGTAATGAAGGGATGTCGGTAAGACTTCTAAGAATGCCATGCTGGTACGACCACATAGGAAAATACGTTTTGCCGGTATAGTCTCAAGGAAAACGCTTCGCAAGTACGGCCACACTCAAATCCCCCTCCCTCTCCAGGCAATATCCCACTCCCCTACCACCCCTCCATGACGGTTACGTAGCCTCAAGCAATCGTATGATTGTATGGCCTCTAAATCTGTATTATTTCCTCGTAATTATGCAAGTGTAATCACGCGTGTATGGTGCTTTACATCACCACTGAATGTCATTCTGTCACTCAAACATCCAGGAGAAGTGTGTTGGCAATGATACGAGTCGATACAAGCAAGTATCATATGGAAGTATCATATGGTTTTCGCACGCCACCGCTAGGTGACTACTAGTTTTCCTTGTTTGTTCTTTTTCTTAATACAATATTACGCCATATTACACTATGTTACGAAACCTGGTAATGACGAGAGGGCAGCTACCCCTAGCCACAAAAGAAAAGAACAAGAAGAGTGGAATGGAGGTGAACAAGATCTTGGATATTTTCGACGCCGATGTACTACAAGTCATTATTATTTCAATTTCTACTCCAGCTTTCGCCTAATGCCAGACAACATTCACTCGGTCATCACAGGCGACACGATTCTGGAGTGCTGAGATATAAAGGTCAGTGTGCGAAGGCCGAGAGGAAGGAAACTCTTGCCCATCCCCACGGGCGCTGTGCAGGATACTCCTGCGTAGGATATCCACTTCCTCCGGAGCCACCACCACCAGCCAGTATGGCCGAATCACCGCTGACACCATCAGCTCCATCTGCGGTCCTCACTCTACCACCGGTAGCTGTGATGCTCGCTCCACCTTGCACACAGCGAGAGATAGCGGCGTTAGCCCCTCCAGCGCCACGCTCTTTTGAAATCAAGGTTACCAGCTCCGCCGAAGGATTTTCTGATGTAGATGACGAGGAACTAGGAGACGAGAATTTCTAAAAGGAGGGTTCTACCGTCTATATTTGTGGAGAAGGATCCACCGGATCTGTGGAAGCTGGTGGCTGACCAAGATCTCACCCGTACGGGCCGGCACGGTCTGTTTAACTATTATGATTGAAACAAGAAACGGATTCCATAAATTCTCGTTCTTTAGGCGAGAATATGTTGAATGTTCAACACACTTTATGGGAAGCAAATTACACAACCGAGATCGTGAACGGGACTCATAGTCCCAGAAGGAAGGCGGAAGTGTTGGAGAAGAGAGTGGAAATCTCCATCATCGAAAAATGATCGAAATTGGCACTTTCTCAAACTCATATTGGAAAGATCTAGATTCGTACTGATGAAAATAAATAACGCCATCTTGGGGTACGCGGAATGACCTTCAAAATGAGCCCTGATAAAGTCCTTTTTGGTCAACTAGAGCCTCGTAGATCCATTTACAAAATGGGGAAAAAAATTTTGGGTGTCCTGAAACTTTTGACCGGCAGTGTAGAGCATCAACTCCAGCTCTCGAAGGAACAGGATTACCAGAATCTTTGAAGAGAGAAATTGGTTTTATATCCAATGTCTTACATAATCAAACGAGGCGGATGCGGAGGCAAGTAAGAGATCATCTGTTGGATTCGTATGATGAGTAATCGATCATAATGGCGTATTTTTTGATTACCGTAGATTGGAAGCCAATCGAGAAAGAGATGAACATGCTATTATGCTACAAAATGAGTATATTGAGTTGACCGAGGCTCAAACAACAGTTGTGGATACTATTCTAGATAATGAACATGGAAGTCCGGGCAATCGGTATAGTAAGGAGACCAAATTGTACTTCTCGTCTATCTATAAAAGAGGGCCTGCAGCTTACAGGTACTTTTTGACAGAATACCTCATTCCTACGATATGGAGTTTGAAATTTTTTGGTTTTCGCAGATACCAATGTAGACTTCTTGCTTATCCGCGTGAGAAGTATCTTAAAGATTTTGTGAAAGATATAAATGTGGAAACAGGGATTCATAGAAAATTGGAAGACCATCCAGGGGCGGTCCCAGAGACCAACTTTGGGGGGGGGGAGGCAGTTTCGACTTTTGGGGGGGGGGGCGGCCAATGAGCGCGCGTTTTCCTATCTCTCCTATACAAAATTTTTGGCTTTGGGGGGGGGGCGATCGCCCCTCCCGCCCCCCCCTTGGGACCGCGACTGAGACCATCTCATCGAATCGACCAAAGATTCGCCCGAAATCGAGGAATATGTTGTCGTGGTCCGGGATGAGATGCATTTGATGCCACACCTCGACTGGGATCTAGTCCATGACAGGATTATTGGATTCGAACAGTGGGGCTCAGATACGACAAATCATATGGCCGACGCTGTACTCGCTTTTCTTATCCGAGGAGCTAATCCAGGGTCAATAATGCCATTAGCTTTTGGTTTCTGCAAAGAATCAACAAAAGCTCCGCAATTAATAGAGTATGTGAAAGAAGTCATTTGGCTGCTGAAAGGGGTCGGACTGATCCCGATTGCCAGTGTATGCGATCAAGGAAAACCAAATCAGACAGCAATCGACGGATACATGGCAGACACTCATGATACACCACGGCACAAAAAAAATCTGCAACGTTCTGAGTTTACATGTGTGTTTGTGTGTGTGTGTGTGTGTGTGTGTTAGAAGAATGAGTATAGATATGAAACTCGATTTCACTAGATGTGAACGTCATGTACACTTTCTTACAGATAATAGATATTACATTCATCGATTCGAAATCGTACACATCTGGGATATTCCTCACGTAATCAAAGGCTTTCGAGATTTATTGCTGGTCAAGTGGCTCGAAAAAACTGACGTTGGTGTGAGAGGAATGCTTGGAGGAATGCCAAAGACTTCAGTTCAAGTAGCTGCAGCTATTTTTCCCTTTGATAAACTCAAGGATGTCTTGAATGGCACGGCAAAGACAGATACTCCGAAAGAAAGACGACGGCCCATCAAAGAAGCCAGCAACCAGCTCAAGATCATAACAAATGCTAAACGAAAAATGCATAAATCGAGGTTTTGGGTAGTAGATGACAAGGCTGGGCCACCTAGGCCAGCATCAAAATCAGAAGCTCCCAGTTTCTTCAATTTACAGTTCAATCTAGATAGCTTCTTGCTTCTGCGGGAAAAGTTGACATCTTTAAGGATTATTGAACTAATCCAGAGATTTCACAATCAAGATTGCGGTGAGAATATGTTTGTCGTGGCGCCAAGTTAATGGAATGCCTACTTTCTATCAACTCGGGCCGATATCTAGGACTTTGATGAAAAGTTTGTCTTCAGAGAGATCGATTCAGAAAACTAACTGTTTGTCGACGCAGGTGAGTTCTTGACGTCTTAGGGGAAGCATCGACTACTCATGGCTCACGTTGGACGATCTATAGAAATGTCGATCTCAGTATCCCATCCATTCCAAAATGCATTCCCTACAGCTCAAAACATGTCAGCGTGCTCGAATGGAGCTCTCTTTTGAAAGGAATAGCAGTTAAATTGAAACAGTGTCCGTCTTGTTTCGAAAGTTTGTCTCAAGGCAATGAAATTGTCAATTCACCGTCAGCTTATGAAAAAGCTGAGAGGCTAGACATCGGCCTTATGCCTCGCATATTTGGGCCAAGAGAGTTGATAACAGGTAGTATGAAGTAAGTATAAAAATGAATCCTCATGCGCCTGCTCCGAATATTGCCCATATGTATTACAAAATCTCCGCGTTATGCTGCGGCATGCATTGGATGCTCCGCTGCTGCTCATCTCTTCTGCTACTACCAGTGCACTGCACGCCTGAAAAGCGTCCAAAAAACTGGGGGCAGGGGAGTTTTCGGGTGTTTATAGGATACTGGAAACCCCCTTACCGGAAGACTGGGACCGGAGAAAGCGTCCGTCTCTCAGGATCAGCTAAGGATCCTGACTGGGGTCGGGTAGTCGTTGATTTCCCAAGATCCAAAGGACTTACTTGCGAGGGCGGATGGGCTCGTTTTTTTTGGGGGGGGGGGGGGGGTAGGCCGGGAAGGGGAAATCCTCATAGACACCCACAAGAGTGCGGGTAGTGTCGGATTCACCCGAGAAAACTCGGGCACCTATCGACTAAAACCCCTCCCCGGACGTCGCCAACCCGCAGGTTATAGTCCCAGAAGAAGGAAGGAAGGAACATAGAGTAGAGAAAAGATGAAAGGTACAAGGAGCTTGCGAAGAAGCGGGAGCCCTGAAGTGGTCCAAGATGCCACTCAGGGCTCATACGCACTGAGCCGGACGAGGTGGTAAAAGCACACACATGGGTGCTGGGGCTGAAGACTGGGGGCGGGGGAGTTGTCGTGTGCTCCCGAAAACTAAGATCTCCCTTGCCAGAGGACTGGGGCCGGGGAGTGCGCCTGTCTCCCAGGTTCAACTAAGGATCCTCTTTGCGGTTAACTGGGGCCGGGGAGTCGTTACTCTCCCAAGATCCGAAGATCTCCCTTGCGGAGGGATGGGCTTGAAATTTTTTTCAATGATATAAGCTGAAAGTTCCGAATCATTTGCAGACAGAACTAACCAGTAGCTACCTAGCTGTGGCGTGCAGAACTGTTCTAAATGATACTTGCTTGTATCGACACGGATCGTTGCTAGTACACTCCTCTTGCATGTTTGAGCGACAAAATGCAATTTGATGGTGACGTGGATCACTACACACGTGTGATTGCACACGCATAATTGCGAGGCAATAATTCAGATTCAGAGGCCATACAATCATGCAATTGCTTGAGGCCATGCCACTACGACCGAGGGGTAGGGGGGGGGACATATCCTGGAAGAGAAGGTGGTGAGGGTTTTCAGTGAGGCCGTGCCGGCGAAGCGATTTCTTCTGATGCCATACTTACCGACAAAGTGTTTTCTTGAGGGCTTGCCGGTATGGCATTCTTTGAAGTCGTTCCAACATTCTTCCAGTACTCGTACTATATCCATAGTTTAACTTACTTGTACCGTACTTGTACCGTACAATAATCACCATACAAGTGCTTTATGGGAATCATCGTACTAATACTGTATTATAACCATACTTAAAGCGTACTTATACCGTATTGAAATTTAGTGCTAATGCTGTACGAGAATCATCGTACTAGTATCGTGCGAGAATCATTGCATTAGTACCGTACGCGGATTATCGTACCTACTTCAGCCTAGTCCGGTCTAGTTCAGGCAGTATGGTCTAATTCGGTCTAGTTTGATCTAGTACAGTCTGGTTCGGTTCAATGCAATCGAATACCGTCTGGTACATTTCAACTTTGTCTAGTCTCGTCTGTGCCAGTCAAAGTCCGTCTAGTTTCTCATGAGGTCCAGTGCGGTCTGGTACGATCTATTTTGTTCTGATCGCGTTTCATTCTATCTGGTCTGGTATGGTTCGGTCAAATTCGTTCTAGTTCATTCTGGCTTGGTCTAGTTCGGTCTAGTTTGGTCTAGTTTGGTTCAGTTCGGTATAGTCTGGTCAGGTCTGGTTAAAATATATCGGGCTGCCTTTTCACGACGTAAAACTTTTTCCCCATAGCCCATCTCTCGCCGTTGGAGCGAGAGAGATAATACCTTGCTTTAGTGTCTCTAGACAAATAGTCTCTCTCTTTTGCTCCAATGGCGAGAGATGGGCTGCGGGGAGAAACTTTTACGTCGTGGAAAGTCAGCCTTACGTGTCCGTGTGGACAGAGAACGGGGTTGATTGATCAATTGATTGATTGACTAATAAATTGATTAGTTGACTGATTAATCGGCTGATTGCACAATTCACAGATCGGTCTTGTATCATGCGTTGTATATTGGGAGTCATGCGTCATGCTCGTAAGTATCATTCAGTGGAGCCATTTCAATTTAAAGCAGTCTATGTAAATTTTCCAAATAATATATCTATCAGCGGGTAATGATTCAACATACATAATATCATCTTTGCGACCTCCATAAGAAACTCCTTCTGGAAGCTTGAAATGATCATGAAATATTCACAACCATAATTATTCAACTACAAAAGGATTTTGTAGTTAAAAGGGCCTCCCATTTATCAAGGATATTTACAAGCCGACCGATCGGTCGCGAGTCAGGTAATATGGTTAACTTTCAAGAATTTGTTAGGGGTGGTTTCCAGCTCCAATCAGTTTTAGAAATTCATTTTTGTAATTGTACAATACTCATCTCAAAATGGTTTGCCCTCGTATACCAGTCTACATTCAAAGTACATAGGGGAGAGTGGGGCAAAAGTGGACGGAATCTGCAGTGGGGCTATTTGACGATACTTGGGGCTAGGCGCGCTATGGGATTTTGAAGTTCTACTATTGAATAGATTGTAAAAAAATTTCCAGACCCCTGAGTCTCAGCGTGCATACTTTTTCTCGAAGTTGAAAAACAAAAATCTGTCCAAATTCGCCCCGCGTTTGGGAGCAGTTTAGGACAGTTTTGGGGGCAAATTAGGACAGCCCTTGAAGATTGAGGTATAATGCAATATTCCTCACCTATTAGAGTCGCATTTGCTCATCAAAACACGTGGTAATAACCCAGAACCAAGAGGGAAACCCACCTGCGACCTTTACATCCTCCTAGAGCCTCAGCAAGCTAGCCATTTTCATGTGAATTTGGAACATTATTGAAATAGGCGCTTCATTGGTGCACTAGCGTCTTCAGCAATCAGCAATCGACTCGTGGCTTCTAAGAGTCGACTTTTTTTTTGTTTTTCTTCATATTGGAGGTATTCATACTCGCGCCTACGTCAACGATCCCGCTGATAGTGTGTAACATTCAAGGCAATGTCACCGAATGTGAGAGTGAAAATGCGAAAATCGAGGACTATCTTGGAACACGTTGAAAGCGACTTCTAACCTCTAATCTGACTCCTGAGACGGCCATTGGGCATCGTAACTTCATTTTCTTACCCATTATCAATCACCTAACTATCCCTAAACCTCCCGCGCTCCGAAAAACTCGCCCAAACGCATGCCCGCCTCGATACGGGCAATTATCATCGAAAAACACGGACAGGTGATCGGTCGACCGATTTTATATGGGATTTAGCATTGTCCTAATTCGCCCCATCCAGTTTGTCCTAAAATGCCCCCAAGCATTTTTTTCGCAAAATTGCGATAACTTGGGTTCAAGTGGGCCGATTTTGACCCACGACGGTTCAAAATCTTCGTTTTGTGACGTAGTTTTCGACCCCCAAACGGCGATCAAGCCAGTGTACTTCGGTAGAAGCAGCGTGTAATCTTGCATTTTCAGAATAAACCGCGTTAGGCCGTCAAAAAGCATCCCTATGTCAGCGTGGACTCCCAGTATCGTTTCGGGAGGTCTAACTGCGATAAAAACAATTGTCTGTGATGGGATTAAAAGAGAATTCACGCGGCGAAAGCCTAGACTCGCCTCCGACCGAGCTATCTCACTTATCCAATTTTGCCCCCGTCCAATTTTGCCCCACTCTCCCCTATACACGATACATCCCTTTCCTCCCATATGAAAATAAATCCTCAACGTCGTTACAAACTTCTTGCATGCTTATTTATCGATGAGAACAGCCAGGAACAAAAGGCTATGCGCCGGATGTTATATTGCAGCTCTCGTTAGCTCTCTTGACGATGAGAAAAACCAAAGCCTTCCGCGGAAAATTCACTTTGCAAGCATAAAACCTCGACCAGCAAATCGATACATGCATTGGACCTCTTTCTCTCTATCTTTCTCATTTCCAATATATTTCTTTGTGTAACAGAAGCCATGTGTCCAAAGCCAGAGTAAGAGAAAAAAATATTCGAAAGCTTACCATGTCGTACGCGCGTACGTCAAAATGTAGAGAAGAAAAAAAAACAATAAAAGGTCCAACGTCGAGTGCGAGAAAAGGTATGATGACAGAAAAATACGACGATGGTGGTCGTGGTGCAAGGTATTATATGGCAAGTCAGTAAAGTATATGTTGGTATGTATGTATGTATATGTTGTACGAGAGGGTCTAAAAACGGAGCTAGAGAGAGAGAGAGGTCGAGGCTCGATGACGAAGAAGTTGAGCGTGAAAATCGAAGTAGAGAAGGGTGAGCAAAAGCTGAAAGAAAGTGTAGGTTCACAGGAAAATCCATATAGCCGGGCTGATATGGTGCGCGCAAACTCTTCAACACTTTTTCTCTTATACGTGTATAATACATATTTATGTCATATATTTGAAAGTCTGGCTTAGAATGTAGAAGAAAATGAGTGTTTTAAGTGAATTTAGTGTCGATTTCCGAAATGGCTGATATTAGTCGTTATGCCACGTGTTCCGAGAGACTTGGAAGGGAAATAAGTTAGTGAAGGGTGGGTACTCTTTGAAAGGATTGGGATAGAGTTGATCGTGAGAGGCCGTAGGGTGAACTGAGAGAGCTTTTCAGTGCTCATTTTCACTGGAGAGTATCCGATAATCAATATTTGCACTTATACTCTATCGAATTATTCAATTACGTGATTGGGAACTTTAAATTGAATCGTCTGTTGAAATTAGCTGATAAGAGACTTCACACTTTGCAATCATCTAGATGATTTGAACTGACAACTGTTTAAACTTTCCTTCTCCCGCCGAGTGTTATAAGTTATTGATTGGGACGATGATATTTGTAATTCTTCCTAAAAAGCTGATCGTATAAGATTCATGATTGTGATCTATCTCTTCTCTGCGTCAAAATCAGTGAAAATTGATTCCATCTAACTAAATTTCACTGGGGCACAACAGTCGTTAGTAGAATTCTGCTGACTATGAGCGAAAATTTGAAATGTTTCAGTAGATCAGTAACTACTAAATATTACACACCCTCGTGGTAAGAGTCGTTGGCGAATCATTTACATGACATGAAATAAAATTACACGCTTCAAAAGTGTAGGCTGCAATGAGTAAAATACGTCCGTTCTCTCGTTACATCTGGATTTTGCATCGTATCGACGATTCATCTTTCACCCCGCACTAAGTTTATATATGATACTTGAACTCTCATCAAAATACTGTCAGGCTAATTAAATGAATATCGGAAGCCACCGGTTAAAAATCAGATTTTTTCCTGGTCAGTTGAAGGTTCACCTATTACACTGGGTTTCGGGATGAATAAAATAAATTTGTGTATTCTCTTTCATTAATAAATTTAGTTCTCCATTTCGCTCGGGTTATAAAGCTGACACTTTGATTATTTTTGACATAATGGCAGACCATAAGATCTACCTAAAAGTATTGTAGCTCTACAATCGTCTCATTTTGTACGAACTCTTGCGTATCATACGACCCTTGAGGTAAGGAAATTTTGATTCCGAATCACTATTCCGATCATCTATTTTTGGCTAAATTTTTTCCGCGTTATTTTTCAACTACTCAAAATATGTTACACTCTTAATTTCTTGGGGTAGAACTTCCTGTCAAAAGAGCTACTGGAACCTTCATTCGAGCCTTCTTGGGGTGGATTTCTATCTCAAGAGACTGAAATCTCAGCCCAAGTGTTGTACTGAAGACGTTTTTCAATCCCAGCTGAGATGGAAAAGCGCGTTGTTGTTAACCGTGTTTGCTAACCTTTTGCATCGACGCGATTAAATATCAGAAATTTTCATCGACTGTTTTCAATTTGAGGCCTCCAAAGCTTCACCATGGCAACAAGGAATGATTCATTGGCAGGAATATGTTGTGTGACCCGAATATGGTGCGATTTGAAACTCCTTTTGGTAAGAGTTTCACATCGGTGCTTGAAGTCACGTAAACATCAGGTTTCTTGCGAAATTCTTCTTTTAAAGTTTGTATAACTACAATTTTCAGTTGAAAATTCAATAGCACTATGAATTCACAACGAGAAATTTCATAATTTACAAATTGTTTCTCTGAAAATTCACGCCAAGTTTATTGTTTATTTTCGATGATTGTTTCAGTCTTATTCGGGCTGAAATTTTTTATCAAACTCAATGGGCTATTTCCTGTAACTGTTCGGGTAGAAATTTTAACCGCTTACGATTGGAATCCACTCCAAGGAATTTAGAGTGTGAATGGGCTTCTTGACGAAAGGCATGGCTAGCGAAGTTAAAATTATGAGTGTATCAAAGCTTCTTCATGAGCAATGCTAAAATTGTCGGCGGTATTGATGGCGAAAGAGCCTATTGGACGAAACAATCCTGGACTCTTCGTATTCCACGTTTTACTACAAAATAAGTAACTATGTAGATTTGTGTGTCCGAAAATAAAGTCTCACGCTATCAACACAGAACAGACGCATACAAAGTCATCCCCTTCAGAACAGAGTACCTTGGTTCGAATATCGGCCAGCACCAATGTAAAATCTCACAAATATTTATTCAGTGGCTCTGGTGGCTCTAAATTTACCTGAAACTGTAAGCTCCGCAGGATAACCTTTTAAATCGGTTGAATAAAAGTGCAGACGGATGTCGATATTTATTCGAAATGGTTCATCTTTTTGAAAATTGGACAACCAGAATTTTAGTACATTACGCGTCGAGTGCTGGAAACATTTTTTCCTTCGGGAAACCGAGCTGGACGTGGGCGAAGTCAAAGTCCAGCTTGGTTTTCCCGAAGGAAAAATGTTTCCGCACGAGACGCGTATGCAGTTTTATACGTCTGTACGCAGAAACAGCTTGTTTCTAGGCCTCCTCGCGAAGCGAGGAGCTACGCGAGGCCTGTTTCTACGTATGGACGTATGAATGTTATTTTCTATCGAGAATAAATTTTCCATTTTCATCCATCATAAAAATATTTTTACGTACCGGCAACTGGGGTAATTTTGGGACAAAAATCGCATTTTTTCCGCTTCAAACTCCAGAAACTTGCACGTCTTATACCAGAGGCGCATTGTATGTGTAGTCAATCGAAAGCTTACAGCTTTAGCTTTCGATTGCGGTATTTATAAAGTCCGTTTGGACATCTCTGGTTGGAGTCGTGAGCGCTAAAAGTCGTGTTCCAAAGTTAAACCGATTTGGGGTAACTTTGGGACAGCATACATTATAGAGGGAATTCCACGGTTACCGTCAACTGGGGTAACTTTGGGACAAAAATCGCACTTCTTTCCTGAAAACTCGTGTAATTTGTATATCTCGCACCAGTCGCATCAGAATTACATTGTGTCTATGGTCAATCGTAAGCTTTTCTAGCTCTCGATTGACAGGCATCGAAGTATATTCAGATGTCCTTGGTCAGACTTATGGCCGCTCAAAGTCGTATTCTAAAGTTACCCCAGTTGACGGTAAGCTGACATCGCAAAACCTAAACTTCCTCAGATCTAAATAAGCAAGAAAATTATGTATACATTTCGCCAAAGATTTCCTTCACTCAGCAACGGTTCAATTTTGCGACTCATCGAAGTCGAAAATAAAAATCATATTTGCAGAAATCCGAGCGGGTATCCATCCAATTTCATTCGTCGTTCCGTCATCTTGAGATATCGAAGGAATGTTTACCCTCTGCACCCTGCTATATGTATACTATGAGCAGACTCTCTTCGAATCTCAAGTCTCAAGCCTCAAGCCTCTCTTACTATTGTGGCTACCCCATTCTCAATTGATATGAGATCCACAATCGTCGAGTGGTAGTATCGTAGAAAATTTACATTTACCCATGTATATATATATATATATATATATATATATATATATATGTATATATATGAAGCAGAGTATGGTATCCACTCGTGGCATTGCCATGAATAAGGACGTGCTCGATAAATACGTGTCTATTCAATGCTATAACGAGATTCGAACCATATAATCGACTAACCCGTCGATATCCTGGTCACGAGATTCTAGATCGGTAAATCCAATTCCCTTCCTCATTCTCGAAATCTTTATTGAGGATGAACTTGTTCCTCTCGATCCATTCCTATTTCTATCTCTTTTTCTACCTATATTTCGACTTTCCTCTCAACGGTGGTAATACGTATAGACTCTGGTGAAATTGAAAAACGTAGTTATGCTCAGTTGAAAGAATAAAAGTGAAGCAGTATACGAAAAAAAGAATATCGAATTCGCAGCGAATTAGACGACCTATAACCGCGTATTCTCGTGTAACGTCAAGTCCATTCTGTACTTCCGAAATTACTACTAATATCCTCACTTTGCAAAGCATATCAACAGGTTTGCTAAGCCGCAGATCATCACATTATTTGGCAGCTGTGCGAACTTTGAGGAATCCATTCAATTGTCGATTCCTATTCTATGAGAAGTTTTCAGATCTGAAGGAGGATTCGGTGAAGAATTTCAGAATTTTCATGTGCATCGTTAGGTATGAAAACTATTCAAATTTTGTTCTGAAATAATTTCAACAGATGCTCTCATTTTACGGAACATCGATATCACATTTTTCAGAAGCTAGGATAAAAGAAAAAATATCTGATGCAATCAGGATTTGCGTAGCAAAAAAAGTTATGTATAGCCGTGCCATCGAATCCCAGAAAAGATGATCCGTGAAAGCTCTTCGGTTATGTTTCCGATAACGTTGTTTTGGAAATCCGATAGCACCGTTGCACCCCAGCTAAAATTCATCCTACGCTGTTATTCTGTGGTGTAAAATTTTAGGAAAAAAATAGAAAAAAATTTATGATACTCTAGGTCGATGGGGTACTCTTAAAATATCATAACATGATAATTTTCAGGAGTTCGAAATGACGAGAATTTACATTTTCTCCGTCATTCGTAGAGATCTTATGATGTGAATGGCAAATAAGAGGACAAATTCGTCAATGAAAAAGGGCCCAGCATCACGCTCACAATCAGTCAATATCACGAGTAGCCAGAACAGTAAACTTCAACACATATCAATTTCAACATCTCTATTGCTCTCCAATCTATTTTTTACCTTGGATGTGAATACAATGGAATGCAATAGTATTCCTCGACCCCTCGAAACCCAGACCATATAGAATCGGAATAATACTTCTTTTTGAACTGAATTCACTTTTGTGGTAGTTACGATGAGGCGCAATACACGTAGGATCTCGTAAAATATTCGGAAACATTACTATTCGACCGGTCATGTAGAGTGTTATAATGAGATTTCTCACAATTTCAGATATTATAAATCTTCTAGGGGTGTCGTCTTGGTCAAAAGACTCTCATTCATATCACTGAATAACACCCGTAGACTCAAACCCGACCAAAGTTTCAGAAAATGTTAAATACAGCGCGCACAG
Organism: Eretmocerus hayati; assembly: GCA_029851415.1. Lineage (NCBI taxonomy): Eukaryota > Metazoa > Arthropoda > Insecta > Hymenoptera > Aphelinidae > Eretmocerus > Eretmocerus hayati. The sequence goes on from CM056741.1 coordinate 160,407,247, forward strand.
TGACGATTTATTTTCACCAATCTGAAAATTTGGCCTAGCGATGTTTTGAAAGTGGTCAGTGTTCCCGATTAGATTTTAAGTATGAATTGATTATTCTGAAAATATGATGAATTTGACAAAAATTATGTAAATATTGTGAAACTTATTGTAAATTTGTTAATAATTTATGATTGAATTATCAATTGATAAAACCTAATGAATTTTCTATGATTTGTAAAATATCGTCGGGAAAATTGGACACTTAATGTACTATTATGAATTAATAATTTTTAGAATCATTAAAATAGAGGAATGCCTCTATTTCTGTGCAATTTGAGCACCGTGTTATAAGTTGAATTCTCATGAAGGTGCAACAAGAGGTTGCACCTTTCCAGCCGCGTGCACGCGATTCTTGGAATCGCGGGGCCGCATCACGCTCCTCACCGATTTCAATCGATAATAGGGGAGACCGCGTCGTGGAATGCGTAGAGGCAGACCATGGGCGCATGGCTACTCATGACCATTCAACTATCGTTAACTTTGGGTTGTCATGACAACCAAATAGTTGTTTTTTTTTTCTTCGTTGCAAAAACTGAGGATCGGCTCACTTTCAATTCGACTCGCTTACGCACTAGACGTGTCCAGTCTTTCCAACTAAAATCTGATTTTATTTGGTTTCGATTAATTTTCGAGTTAATAAACTTTCTAGTTCTCTTTCAAATTGGTGTCACGATTTCTTTGCGATCGCAATAAGATTAGTCTGGCGAACAGTCAGGGACGTCGTTGACTGTTGATGGACATCAATAACCATACAGAACAGAACGGTATGGCCTAAAATAAGATGATGGAACCCTGAGTGGCATAAAATATTGATTAAAGTTTACGAAATTCAACATATTGTCCATGGGTCCTGCAGGACCCGACGAGTTGTGAAGGGTCAGTGATAAAACCGAAATGGGTAATCATATGCTCTGGGTCACGACAATCATTACATATTCAACTCACGATAAGGTACCACTCGTACTTCTTATTTGATACTACTAATTCCAGTCTCTACGCCATGTAATAACTTTTTGCATGATTTCCTATTTTTCGTGATTTTATAGACACACTGAGAAAAAAAAATTGATGATGATTTTATCGTAAGTAACGCATTTGAACGATTTGCGATGCTCGAATGAATAAATGATATTCGAAATGAATAGATATTCCTTCAGAACGATGAAATAAAATTCATTTCAAAGAAATATTCATTCATATGGAATATCATAGATAACCAAAAGCAAAATCTATTTCAGATGGTTTGTTAGCAAACCATGGAAAGATTATTCACATCAGATAAATATTTATTCAAATTACTCTCTTGAGTTAGGGGATCAATAATTATCACTATTATTAACAATTTTCACTAATTCCATCCTTATGTAGTTAAGATACTCGCTACTTATATCTAAGATAACAACGCACTTTATTATCATTACCTAATTGTATCGCTCGCACTGATATTACATGTATAATACATTCATTCCTGAAAAATAAGTTTTCGAATCAGTTAAATCTATGAATAAATATATTTATTGAATTTCAATAATTTTTTTTCTCAGTGCATCATTATAGATGATGCATCTGAATAATTGAAAAAAATACTCTTGGTGCAAAAATTCTTGATCGAGAAACCTCCATGACTTTCATCTTTGACACGTTTTGAATTCATAAATGTATGAAAAGAACGATATACAAGCCACGAATACGATTCTGTGTCATATTTATGACTCCGTGTTGGATTCAAATATGCTAAGTATATGATGTGGTTCGTGAGCTAGAGGTATAAGAATTGAGAAGCTCAAAAGTCTATATAAAAGAAAGACAGGCACGCATTTGAGAGTTCGATTGAGGTGAAGCGAGCATGGAAGAATATCGGAAAGAAACCGATATATAAATCTATCACTTTGACATTTTGAATCGTGCGCCAGTCTCCTTTTCAGCTTTTGCAAGAGCAGTGGCATTCCTACTCCATTGCAAAGTATGCCTTTTAACCCGATCAGGATGTCACGTGCGAGATTGGATTGGTTTGTCGGTTGAAATTTTTAACATTTGTGAATCGGATGTCTATGCATAAAATTATCGATCGACAAACTTCTTCCATTTTAGAAGGATTTGTAAGTTTGCTAAGGGTTTACTCTCCCCTTTTAAGGAAAGATCTCATCCGTAAATGCTGAAAAAAAATTCTCTCGTCTTTATCATCAGACTCAATGAGTAACCTTTACTCGTAGTCACTCAACAAAATTGAAAAAACAAGCATGTAATCCTAGATAATGAAAAGAACCAGGGTGATCTTGAAGCAAACTTATCGATCACTTTTTATGCTCATTTCCCAAGGGCACATCTTTCAAAGCCTCATTACCAAATCGTAGTAGAATGCGGAACGCAGGGCATCAATCCTGATCTATTTTCATAACAATCTACCCAAGAGCATCAATGCCTCCAAATAGATATATCGAACTATATCGCCCCGGTGCGAAAATGGATCGTTATTCAATTGGAGGGTTCGCGCGGTTGCAGAGCAGCCCCCCAAGAGGCAATATCACTCTCGGCATTAATCTTGGCTGTATTTCTAGTGATCAATCATCGAGAGCATCGTGAATGATGAATGCAAATGTCGAACAACACACGCGAAATACTGGAAAGCACCACTCTCAAACGGTATCTCTCCACAGAAAACGTAACAATTATATTCACAGTGCTTCGATTTTGTGACTGCGCGTAACTGCTAGTTGATAATCAAAACAATTGGGCGTAAATACAGCTTTGAATTTTCAGTACTTCTTCCCATGTGTTCAAAGTAGATCGTGCTTCAAATTTATCCGTTAGATCCCTGTTCGGGTCAAAATGACCCTAGGCAACTTTCCAACATTTTTTACGATGCCGATATCGTAAAAATTTGACCGCCCTGCGCATTCAATTTGAACTGTCAGTTCAATCTCACAGCTATCGGTTTGTGCAGATGTGACACAGTGCTGTTATGAATCTCTTGGTAGCAAACGTTCAAATCAGACAAAATTCCAACTGGGGTCATTCTAATGCAAAAAATGTCCGATTCTAATTAAAAGAATCTTGCATTAAATACAATTTCGGGATTTTCAGTATTTCATTTTCAGGACACTTTAACATAACCAAAACTCTTCCGAAGGTAAATATAGATTTTTTACTCGGCTCGCTTAGATCATAGCATGTCACGTATGATCAACTCAGGAAGTGAGTCTACGAGTACTTTGACATCATAAGCCTAAGAATGGGTACAACTTAATCTTCTTTCATGATTTTAATCTTGTTGATTTTTTGAAAAAATCTAAATGAATAGCTCGATCATGCAAAAAAATATGAAAAAGAGCAAAGTAATTACGCCACGGCTCGTGATTATCTTCATTGTGTGTGAGATTTTCATGAGAATGGCTGTGTGATGAACCAGTTTTCACATAATTCTATAATCAGAGTTCTCTTCTGATTTGTTTCACTGTTTTTCGATGTAACTCAGACGATCTCTAAATTATCTCAAAATCTAGAGCGTGTACCAAAGAAAATTTCATTCCCCCAGACCAATCAAATAGATGAACAATGGTAACTACGAACTTTTAAGCTTGATCAAGAGACAAATCCACGAAGTAAGAATCTGGAGCGTCACCGACACTTAAAACGAAAAAAAAAAAAAATGGACGAGAGAACCAACGATCATATTTTCATAGGTGCTCATATCATAATTTATCGGTCCAAATCAGTTCAATCTATATACATATTTAAGATTTCATATATATTGTCAATGCGCCATCTCTAAAATGAGGCACGTAAAAATTGCACAAATCAAAGCACTGTCAACATATTCCATTAATCAATCCGTCAAATTCCGTCTATTGAAATTCCCAGTCTTTCAATTGAATTATGGAGTATTATATCGTTACCTCATGCGGGAAAATCTTATCCAGCACCTTAACCTCAATCAATCGATAATGTGCTTTCGACTAGTGGATCACATCAACCTTCCAAGCTTCCAAAGCTCTCGAGCTTGCAGGTTCAAGACAAAATCCACTATCTCCCTTCAATTTCTCACGATCCCAACCTGTACTACACCCCAAGTCAAATAACTCATTCAGACTATACAAGTCTACTCTAAAGCTCTTCACTGTTTCTGTCCTTCTACGTATACACTGAAAATCCATAGGAATTTCCAGTAAAGCACTTCGGCACGACAGCATCTACTACTACTCTCTGGTCTGGTCACAACAACACTGCATCAATTGATTATTATAGTCTATAGATACATATTTCAACCTCAGAGCTTCTCTACCTCTTCTGCTATTCGTCGTTGTCGTTGTCGTCGACATCGACACGTCACGATATTATCGAGCCGACGCTATTTTTAAACTTCGCGCCAGATACTTCATCCTTTCAATGCACCCCTTTACCATTTAAAATAGATCTCACGACATCATCTTTCACCATAACTCCCCGTTTTATGCTACTTCTTCATCTCGTTTCGAGGTCATTGGCGTACATATCCGTGAGTTTATTGTGATTGTGTACGTGATGTTATGCGGGATAACGATTATTATATCTTAGGGTCACCATCAATTGTCTGCATTCCAAGATGATGAATGAAGCTTGAATATTCAGTCCCGATCTGGAGTGGCTGCCTGGCAAGGATACTGCCGCCTCTGAGAGAGGAGAGTAATTGTTGCGCATTCCGAAGAGGGTGGGTTGGTCCTACAGGCATCCGAGCGATCTTTTTTGTTCTCTGGAGTTCTGTTTCTTTCTTTTCAGATGGGTATCCATCAGACCTAGAGCGTTAAACGTACGAATCGAATTTTCTACTATAAGAGTTCATGAGACACAGTCTAGAAGCTTTTCAAAGTCACTTTAGTCAATTCTACGTCTGGTTGAGACTTATTCTATTCTCAAAATGCTAATTTCTTGAAATACAGATTGATGCTGATTAACATTTCTATCACGTGAGTCCTACAAGCTAGCTAAATTATTCAGTCTTCAACATAACACTTCGACCGCGAGTACTAGAATACATGTAGAGTTTGTTATATCACGGGGAAATGGTCGGTGAGTGAGAGGGTCGCGCGTATCATAAGGATCTCCAGCACAAAGCAGGAATTTTCTGAGCAAAATGACTTTTTGCAATAGAGTTATTGCATGTTTTTAACTGTTTCTCTCGCAGTAATTGAATGGATGAACCTGCAAGAAACCAGCCATTTTAACTTTTTTACACATTTCAACTCTCCAACTATGTAGGTACCTTCAGAATTTCGAATGCATTCGTAATGCGATTGCACTCAAGATTACGCCCTCCTCAGCCCTACATGATTTTCTTTTTCCATGGAACATCTTTCGATTTTGGAAGATGAACTTCTCGCATTTTAGCTGCAGCAGCATTCTTTCATTTCATTTTTCATCACTTTATTCTTCCATATTACATATTTCCTTCAAAACTGGACGAAAATCTTTTTGAATATCACATTTTGGTTCAAATTTCCAAAGAATTCCTAAATTGTGGAAGAAATACACCACAAATTCATGAGACAAACATTAGCTGTATTCATATTCCAAGAAATGAAAATTCATTCTTGTGATTGAAAATAAAATGATTCGAATTTTGAAATGAAGATCATACGATGCAACCAATCAAATAGGAGTTAATACAATTTCTTGACAATGTTACTGATAGTCTTTTTTTGGTAGCCGTTATGCACAATCCAACGATCCTCGTGTAGCAGGCTCCAGAACGATCAGGTTCTTGAATGGAAGGACTTTTTCTTTTGAGAAAAATAGAATACTGATTCAACTCAACTAACATGAATCAAGAAACTATCCAACTCACCTGGAAAAAAACGAAAAATTCTTCCACAATGACCTCGGAAAAAAACTTTTTTCTACGAATTTATCACGATCATCAAATACTCAATTCATCTGGTCTCAACTCCATGCCGACAATAAGGCAGAGAATTCTCACGAAACTAATTTAGAACCTTTCTCCTATCACTATTTGCCTCGGAATATTCTACCCAGTGGAATTCTAAAGGGCGATATCTGCTATTCATACCCTTAGGACGCACTTTGCGCTCCCGCAAGATTTTATTAAAATATGACGAAGATGTAATAAACACGAAATACTTTTCTGTTTCAGGTGAGTGGAAACAGTCAATGGGGATAATCTGCTCAAATTCTCGATGCGAAACTCGACTTTACTCTCGAATGAATTTCTTGCAAGTAAGACGGATGGACCTATCAACTCATACTGCATTTCGTAGTCATTGTTATGTGAGAGGTGGAATAGTTCCCAGTTATCTACAGGTGTGGATTTCTTTTTCTGAGGCAAATCAAACATTTATGCACCCGGCACATACCTCTGACGTTTCTGAGCAAATACGTTTTCGATTCCAGCCATCTCACGGGTGTTGATTAACCTTGAATGCCATGACCAAAAAACGGATGTGTTTTGGTCATCAAAAATGTAATTCATAATTTTCCCATGCGTCGCTTCATTCTGATCGTAAGCCAAACGCCAATTCTAGACCGGTCAAGTTGTCTGTAATCTAGCCCTGAAATGAAGTTTCCAGGATATAATTATTTCTATTAGAGGGTTACTGAAATCTATCTCCATATTTTCAATCTCAATACTGAAAATCTCATATGAGTAATTCCACGCGAAACAGACCGACGAAAAAGGGTCATGTCTCGGATCTTTTTCTAAGTATTTTTAATCGATTCTAATATGGTCCAAAACATGGACTTTCGAATTACTATGAGGTCCAAAAGAAATTTTTTGGTCACATAGCGAGAATTTTTGAAAACGATGTAAAATCCTTTTTTTCAAAATTCCGGCAACTTTTTTTTCACTAAAATGCGAATAAGTCGAGTTTGCTTGCGGATAAAGACACGCGGTTCACGGCATTCGAAAGGTCTTCAAAAAATCTATCGAAATGCATTCCTAGAACTTGATTTTGAGATAAAAGTCGAAAAACACGAAAACATTGATTCTTCGAAAAGCCATTTTTCTTTATTTCTAAAAATTTAATATTTGATGTAAAATTTTGTTTTCTTCCAGAAAATAATGGTCTCGAAAATTTTTTTTGAGTTCTAAAGCCTATTTTTGCTATCATTTGCAAATTAGTTTTTCAAGCGATGGGAAATCGTCTGTTTTCTGCGCATGCGCAGAAATTTGGGTTCTTGAAACCAATTGCATCAGAAAGCCAAGGAAATTTCCTTCAAAATGACCACTTGACAAAGTCAATTCTATCAATTGAGATTGAAGCTACAACTTGCAGAAGACCACTGAATGTCGGAAACGACCAAGAGGTGGTCGGAGACAGCAGTGACTGAGTTCCGCGGACGATGGCCTTTGCCTATCGATGCACTCGGGCTGAAGCTTCATCTTTCATACGTTGTAGCTCCGAGCCAAATTGATGGAATTGACTTTGTCAAGTGGTTTCCCGAAGGAAATTTTCTTGGCTTTCTAATGAAATTGGTTTCAAGAACCCAAATTTCTGCGCATGCGTAGAAAAACAGACGATTTCTCATCGCTTGAAAAACTTATTTGCAAAAAATAGCAGAAATGGGCTTTAGGACTCAAAAAAAATGGTCGGGACCATTTTTTTTCTGAAAGGACACAAAATTTCACATCAAATATCAAATTTTTAGAAATAAAAAAAATGGCCTTTCGAGAAATCAATGTTTTCGTGTTTTTCAATCTTTTGCTCGACAATAGTGCATGTGATCTCAAAATCAAGTCCTAGGAATGTATTTCGATAGATTTTTTAAAGACCTTCCGAAGGCCGTAAACTGCGTGTCTTTGTCTGCAAGCAAACTCGACTCATTCGCATTTTAGTGAAAAAAAGTTGCCGGAATTTTGAAAAAAAGGGTTTTACATCATTTTCAAAGATTCTCGCCATGGGTCCAAAAAAATTTTTTTGAACCTCATAGTAAGTTTAAGATCCGTTTTTTGGACCATAGAATCGATTAAAAGTACTTAGAAAAAGACTTGAGACATGACCCCTTTTCGTCAGTCTGTTTCGCGTGGAATTACTCATATCAGAGTCCTAACTGCACACATTGTGTCCAAAATTAAGGTACATTCGTTGGACAAGTTCCCACATGCCCATTTCAACATTAATCTCGACAAACTTTTCGCGAACTTACAGAACACAGTAACCCAGAAATCTCAGTATACTTCACCTTGCTTCCATCCCCTTATAAACACCATGTACTCAGAGCTTACTAAGATCTTCACAATAATCCAAGCCTTCCCAAATAGATGTTTCCAGCTCCTTCCCACCAAACGAGATATCCAACAAAATCCGCGTACAACCATCCGTGAATGAGGCCAAAAGCAATCGTATACCCAAAATCAAGATTCGTATTACCCAAGTCTCGCAATATCCTCGCAATACCAAGCTACACACTAATACACGACATTTCTTGTGTCCCACTTCCGCTTATATCGTGGTATTCTCATTACGACAGAGCTGCTATACACAACAACGACGACTATCAAGGGGTGGAAAACATACATATATAGATATATAACTCACACACATATGTAAGAAATAAAAATAGGCGTGCCAAGGAACCAAGATTTTGCCGCAAGACACGCGTTCCCATTCATTTCTGGCTGACTTGAGACAGGAATCGCTTTATTAGTTGAAGAAATACGTGGGCACCCGTGCACGCGACAAGTCTAGCATCGATCCTCACAAATTTCCCATAGGCGTAGAGTGTAAATGTATGGACTCTTGGCTTGGTAGAGAATAAAATTGCTGAATTTCTTTTGGGTTGGTTGCCGGGGGCTAATCTGTGTGTGGAGGTCCTCTCGTATGACAGGATAAATTCTGAGGCACCATCATATGATAGGTGAGAATATGTTTGAGATAATAGAGAAGGGTAGATGAGATAGGCAATGGGTCTATTCTGTGCGAGGGGAGGAATTTGAGTTTTCGGTATTCTTTTTTTATTCACAGAATAATTCACAGGGTTGAATTTTGTTCGAGGGGTGAACTTTCTGTTGGGCTAGACTGGCGGCGTGGATTCTTGAATTATCGATTAAAGTGTGGTGAATGTACATGAGGAGATCCGGGATCTACAAGAGCTCATCCCATGAACTAGATATCATACTAATACGGTTTGCTCAGCAGGGGTTGTGTTGGGAGTCGATAATCTCGTTGTTATATCGCTAATCGCCTTACTACATCATAGAGAGTGAACCGACTCTTGAACAAGAATTTCTTGGAAGGATTCTTTACGATTTGAAATTTTCAATTCTGAATTTTTTTGATCTGCTAGATACAAAATGGACTGAAGAGGTGATCGGATACCGTTAATTCTCTCAAAGTTGACCTTCCAAAGTGTAAATTTATTATATCAAATTCGATTGTAATATTTAAAGAAGCCTCAAAGAGACTATTTGTGCATATGAATTCAATCATCTTTCTGATCTGAATTCCGTGGAAGAGAGCGTAGACCTCAATAAATGCCAGAATTAAGATTTCAACCCTTTTCTCATTTCTCTCAGGGAGCTCTATGTTCTAGATAGTACCGTGGTCCGAATGAATTCTTCGTTATGTTAGAAGCATTTGGATTTTCTAAAACATTCTTGTGGACACCTAACAAATGTAATTGTAGGATGGTTTCGTAAACACTGCATGTATGAAATGAGTAGCATTTGTGTCGAAGGATGATCAAACACTGAATCTCATCAAATGAGAAATTCAGAAAGGATACTCCACGAATGTCACTTTGAAAATCTTCCTTCCATGGAAATCAGAACAATTCACTATATTGAGCCTGTACATTATAATAATTAAGAAGCCAGGCCAAATTTGTCCGTCCACATACTGCGTATCGGGTCGCCTATGCGGGAGGGGTGAAGTGTGATGGGTGGGTGGATGGGTCATGGTTGGGTCATGGGTGGGTGGGTTGGTGGGTGAGTGAGGGTTAATGGTCAGGTGGGTGGGTTGGTGGATGGATGGAGTGGGAATCATTAAAGTTCAAGTGATACGTTCCACTAAGTTCCAGTGAAAATTTCACTAATAAATCAGTGAAAATTTCACTGAAAAATCAGCGAAAATTTCACTAAAAAATCAACGAAAATTTCAGTGAAAATTTCACTAAAAAATCAGTGAAAATTTCACTCAAATTTCAGTGGAAGTTCACTAAAAAAACAGTGAAAATGTCACTAAAATTCACTAAAAAATCAGTGAAAATTTCACTGAAAAATTAGTGAAAAATTCACTAAAAATCCAGTGAAAATCCACTGAAAAATCAGTGAGAATTTCACTAAAAATTCGGTAAAAATTTCACTAAAAAGTCTGTGAAAATTTCACTACAATTTTACTAGAATTACAGTGAAAATCACCTCATCTTCAGAAAAATTTCCACTCGAATTGCAGTGGCAATCGCTAGAGTTTCAGTGAAACTTTCATTGAAATTCCAGTGAAAATCGCACAAGGTTCCACTGTCTATTAGATTCGAATAGTTGTTTGTTTCAGTATAATTGCATCATTGGATGTAAATAACTATTTCGAAATTAGTGTATTGACTGAGTCAAACGAGATGGGCAATAAGGGTATACATGTTATTCATTACTGGAGAGAGGAATATCCTTCGTGATTAGTTTTCTATCTAGGTACAAATCATAAGTGGGATAAGAGTCATAAGGCAAATAATCGTAGATTTCGCAAAATCCTTCCAACAAATTAAATTAATTAAGCGTCTGTCCGATTTTATCCGTCCGGATGCCTCGTATCGTGGTGATATCGTTGGTGCTCTTGGTGGATTAGTGGGTCCGGTGGGTCGGTGGGGTCCGGTGGGTCGGTGGGTCCGTGTTGGTGATGCTGGTGATGACTTTTGACTTATCCGTACGGATTGGGCAGTTGATTTGATGGTCCGATCAGTTGTTCTAAGATCCAATCAGTCAAAACATTCCTTTTGGATCGATGGGCTGTGGCTGGGGTCGAGGCTGGTGCAGGGACTGGGGCTGTGACTAAGGCAGGAGCTTAGGTTTTTGCTGGGGCCGAGGCTGAGGATAAGGCTGGGCCTGTGGCTAGGGATGAGGCAAGGCCTGTGGCTTAGGGCGAGGCTGGACTAAGGCTGGGGCCGGAGCCGGGCCGAAGCTGAGGATGGACTGAGGCTGAGGTTGTGACTGGGACTGAGGCTGGAGCTGTGGCTGGAACTGGGGCTGGGGCCGTGGATAGGGCGTGGCTGAAGCTGTGGCTCGGGCTGGAGCTGGGGCTGAGGCTGGAGCTAAGGCTGAGCTGAGGCTGGAGTTGGGACTTGGTCTGAGGTTGGTGCTGAGGCTGAGACTGGGGCTGTGGCTGAGGCTGAGGCTGGCGCTGAGGCCGAAGCTAAGGTTTAGGCTGAGGCTGGAGCTAAGGCTGAGCTGGGGCTGGAGCTGGGTCTTGGTCTGAGGTTGGTGCTGAGGCTGAGACTGGGGCTGTGGCTGAGGCTGGGGCTGGGACTGGGGTTAGGGCCGTGGATGGGGCGTGAAATTATTATTTCAGAATCCACTGTATTATGAAATCTCAACGTTACATTGTTGAACTACAGAAGCAATTCAGGGTTCCATACCATATCAGAGACACTTCCAAGCCGGACGAGCGTTAGCGAGGTAGGCAAAAACGCTAGTAGCAAATTAATCTATCAATGATTGTGAAATTATAACAAACTGTGATCATTTTATGCATTGCAATCTGTGACGAGCATGTTTATATCGTCCCAACTGTCCCTTTTCACTCTGATATCAAAAGAGATCGAGATATTCCTTTGCCCATCATACAAATGCAATATTTAGCTTTCTACTGAATCAGTAAACCCTAGATTGAAAATTGAGTACTTTTAACTTCAAGTATCACAGAAGACTGTTTGAGATCACATTCTCAAAATTATGTTTGAAAAGTTGCATCGATTGTCAATAGTATTCAATAATTGAGTGGGGACAACAATTTGAACGTTATCATGAAGACAACAAAAATCTCATCTGAGCACTCTCTGTTCTTTCTTTCTCCTTCACTTATACTTCCAATGAATACAAGTGCGAACAATCAGAAATGTGCTCATACTATTGGGTACTGTTTCCTGAAAGATTGGAACTGTGGAATTTGAAAAAGAATTTGCACGGCAAACTGCGCTTTCGAGGGATCGATACGATGTGAGGTAGTATTTACGCACAGTAATTGAGATTCGATTGCCTTTTCATTGATTTATCGCACCATCATTTTCACCCACAAATTTTTCGAATTCCTCGTTTATAAATGTCGCAATCGCTCCAGCTCTTTTGATGGAATACAATCAACATTGATACAATGCCTCTTGCATTTCATTTTCAGAGATATTTTACCAATTTTCTCATTTCCAGCAATCGAATGCATGACAACTTAACCTTTTCAACGTCAGACCACAATTATTATATTTCATAATTAGTTTCCTCAGATCGTAGAAGAAGGTTGGGACAGAATAATTTTAGTCCTTGAACAAGAGACAGAGAAGCCTATATCATTGGGAAATTTCCTCCAGTCGGTAATGATGACATAATTTTTAGAATATTTAGAGAGTCTTACAGGACTCATGAGACTCTCAGTCGTTAATTTTTCAATTAACTTGGCGCCAATTAATGATTTTAAATATTCAATATCAAAAATTCATTCACAGACACTAAAACAGACTCTATTTGAGCTACAATAGCTCTAACACGAAATTCATGTTTTGTATCAGCACAGCTAATATTAGGAAGGATTGATGGAGCATAGCTGAGGTAACCAATATAGGCGTGAGTGTAGCCGTAAAATGTCAACAATGGGTAATCAAGCGTGAGGGTGTACTATTACTATGCGTATTTGCCAGACAACGTGATGTGCAAGCAACAGTAGTACATTGGAATAATAGTATAGGGTCTCAACCCCCTCATCTCATCCAATTAACGCTACGCCTCCTCCCCTTGTATTATACCTCGTTGTACTCGAGTTTCCTGTTTGTTTCCTGCTCTGCGTTTCTAAATCAAGCGGAAGATACCGGCTTTCTCTTCTGAAGTTATGATTTTAGATTTACGAAACACTATGACCAATAAGTAACAGAAACTTTCTGCAGTCTTATTCAACATGTTGTGCTCATGCCAGACTAAACTTTCATGTGATAACTGTGATACAGAGTATTAAAATTTTACGTTCTTTCATTCACTTGAAAATTTTTTCATGACCGAAATTATTCATCGAGATGCTTATAAGTTACATTATCACATTCATTCCCGATAGTCTTCTGCTACTTTGACACTCAGGATTGTTTTTTCCCGTGAAAATAGGACTGAATTGGGAAAAAGTTCAGGGTTTCAAAAAATTTCAGGTTTTTATATATTTTTTCCTCATTTGATTCGGTATTCAGCCTTGACTATTGATTCAATGAATTTCCTACATTGACAGACATCTATCAGAATTTTCTGAGATTTTTGAAAAGTTTTGAGAAACATTAGTCAAGAAGCCTTTGTTCTTCAACAAATAATGTACAAGAGTCATTGCCTGTCACGCTACAGCTCTCTTCGCTAGTAAATATTCTTGAGGAAGCAAAGGCCCCTGAAAGGCTTTCGCAGCTCAAATATGATATTTGTAAAATGATGGTCAGCGATCGGTAGATGATATTAGAGAGAAATTTCTTATGGAGTTCGTGAAAATAACATATTGTTGAACTGGTGCAGCTAATTATTATAGTTGTAACCTCTCGCCAGTCCGTCTGGCCACCCACTCAACAACCTGTCATCCCACCTGACCGACATCGACCAAACTACCTACCAAATCTCCCGCGCTCACACCACCTACACGGCCACGTATTATATTTTAGCCACCCCAGCCCGGCCTAGCCTAGACAAGACCGTCCGAGATCATTCGTGATCATTCCAGACTAACTCAGATCGTTTTAGATAATTTCAGACCGTCCCAGATCCTTCTAGACCGTGCAAAATAAAGAATCAATCAATCAATTAATCAATCAATACCGTCCTAGGCCGTAGCAAACCTTACCAGACCATACCAGAACGTCCCACATCGCAGTAGACTGTTTCAGACCATTCTACTACTCCGTCCCAGGCCGTACCAAAACGTCCCACATAGTATCAGATCGTTTCAAACTATTAAATACCGTTTCAGGCCACCCCAGGTCCCAGACAATACCAGACCATTCCGGACCATTTATCTACCCGACCAACCACTCACCCACCCATTCGACCATCGACCCATCCATGACCCATACGGCCATTCATCATGATTCACTTCTTCCACGTAAGCAACCCGACACCCGAAATCTGGGCGGATAAATTTTGTCCAGAAGTTTAATTATGATAGTTTGACAAATTTGGTGAATGAGGTAACCATGAAGTTAGTAGCAACCGAAGTGAAAGACTTACAGACAAAAAACTCCATGCTATTGGAGAATTGCTTTGCGTGGTGGTTAATTTCGAGATTGTGTGAAACATGATGTGATTTTGAAGTTGATTCAGTAAAATTCTGGTGAAAAGTTCGAGAAAAATTCATTTTTAGGTAACCATTTTGTAACCTTTACGAACAATTACTCCAACAACTTTCAAAGCTATTGAACTCATTAGAGTGCAAGAGGAAGTAGTTTTATTCTAGGAGAATCGTATTAATCTTATTCCAAATGAATTTCCATCAAATCTCAGCACACCACAGCTTTCTTCGGAGTAAAAAGCATCTACCTGGCGTGTAAGTGTCGTTCCTTCAACCTACTATTGGTATGAAAAATATTTAAGAAATTCTCCATCTTATTATTCATCTCAAGTCTATCTAAAGACTTCAGAACTCTTTCAGGAAATTTTCATACCATCATATCAAAAAATATTTAAAACATATTCCCATCAAAATGTACAAGAGTTCCAATGTCACGCTCCATATAAAATTACAAATTCTAGTCAATATAACGACCGTCCCATCACCTGTTCGTGTAAAACGTTAAAATGGGTGCACATGTCGATCGTTTCAGCCTATAACTAAAAGATATCAAAACGTGCACACGCGTGAATCTACTATATAGCTTGTGAAGCTCATATAATGACGGATACTCCAATGGATTACCCTAGTATGAAATTCCAATATCCGTATTCACGCTGCTGCTGCAATGGAACACGTCGTGATACAAGAATTGAAGCAATATGACAAAGGGAGGAAAACGAAAGAGATACGCATACGCAAAATGAAAGAATAACGGACGATTCAGCATCACAGCTTCCATTGTTTTATAGATATATCTAGAACAATTGAAGATGGATCTCAACTAGATCTATCGGTGACCGAAGGCATACTTTTCTTTACAAATTCACTGCGTTGACATATCGACATTTCAGAACCATCAATAGCTTTGTCAGGAGTGGAATTCGATTGCGGTGTTCGCAGTGACAGAGTTATGCGAACGCATCGTGATAGTGTGTGTGCAGTATATGCGACAGATGGGTAGCCACAGGACTGACAATTTGCACATGTGAGCTAGATTATATCCAAACTCTCCATCCGCAATTAATTAAATTCAACAATGAATCACTCGATCTAGGTTTGTCATTTGAGCAATGTGATAAGTGTTTATATTAAAAAAAGACACAGATTGAAGTTGATTCGAAAGCATGAAGTAAATAGTCCGTTTCGATAACCTGGAAAACTTTTGGGGTCACATCATGATTGGAAGTTTTATTTCGGATCATAGAATTAGAAAAGTGCTTATGAGAAAAGTGATTCATGCCCTTTTTTTGAATCACTAGAGCCAATCAATTGTCCCGGAAGCATAGTTGGTAACGCAACCGGTCAGCAAACAGAAAACCGTGAGTTTGAATCTCACCTAGAAATAAATTTTTTCATCCTTGTTTCTTTTCCAATAAATGGTCTGCAAAATTCCTTGTGAATATGCAAAGGTCTCTGATGTATTCCAAATTTGAATCAAAGTGAGTTCGGTTATTAATGACTCGGTATCACCTAAGCAACTTCTTTCATTCAATATGATCCTTTTGCATGGCCAAAGTACATCCATTGTAAAAAATTCCAATGAGAATTTGCTTTGATTGCAAACTCTGGGATTTCAGACATAGCTGGAATAGCAGCCATGAGACCATTTTGAATCAATTCTGGGTTTGCAGCGAGAAGAATCGGAAAAAATGTAAGAATCAGAAAAAATGAGTTTGCCGGGGCTTATTTTTGTGTAGAATAATCAAATCATTATAAAGATGAACCATGACTGTCCGTAGCTCGAATACGTGTAAGGCCTGCCAATTGTTGAGTATTCTGTAGAAGCGACCCTCGTTGAAGCGCATCCTGCCCAGTGTGCGAAATGATGATTTGGCAATGTACCAATACATTTCAAATGTTAGAGTGGAAGCCAGCTTCCTACATCTACTGTAACAATCGAAATGGTTGAATTGACCACTTAATTGTACATGTTGACTAGCAAACCTTATTTACCTAACGGCTTGTGCTGCAACGATTGGTATCAGAATACAAGCGTGATTGTGTTTTGATGAAGCTGTACGAAAAATCAGAATTTTCTACCTTTACTGTACGATGTATTCGTGAATTTTTTGCTGGATGACGAAAAGCCACAATCCCGGGGCTGATTTTCATGCGCCGTTGAATCGAGGGAGATGAATCTTTTTTTTCCAGCGAGGAATTCATCCGTTCACGTTGTTCGATTAGAGAGCAGGAGGGCTTCGCGTAGAAGAATTTCGAGTGCACGAGAGGTAGAGATTGTGGCAGTGAGATTTTGCGATGAGGCTTCGAAACGGGCGAGATTACTTTTTTTATACCTTTGCCCTGGGAAATATTCACGTAGGTTTCGAGGAGATTGAACCAACTACCGAATCACTCAGTTTTTGCATTTTTCGCAGAAATTCATGGGATTACTGGATGATTATTGGATGAACTCACATTAAAACTATGAAGGATCCATCATTCTTGTCCTAGACCTACACTGTGAACAATTTGTTGATTTTCGACCAAATTGGTCAACCTCTAGTTGAAAATTTAACCACTGGTCGATCACCGAATTCAACCACTGGTTGACAATTCTACCACAGCGAATATAGGACTGAAAATGGGAACCATGGAATTGGTCGATGGTGCTTCCGGGGTGACATTATTGGGTCAAGAAAACATGTTTTTCCATGTTTCTTCATCAACTGGTACAAAAAAATATCAGCGCCGGCCAAGCGAGCCTTTTTGGAAAAATCCAGGTAAAGCAACGTTCCCACTATTCATTATCCGAATTGGTGACCGCTCGGCTGGGGCTACCGCGTTTAGTTTTTGCGAAATATTCGACGACTCTTTTATTATGGGTATGATACGGAACCCATAGGATTAGTTACAGGTGGTCTTCGTAAAACGTAATTGAGTCTAAAAAACGAGTTTCTTCACGTTCTTTCGTAAACAAATAGAAAAAAACACGAGCCTTCTCAGGTCTAAAACTCAGGTTGAGCAACTTTCGGCGATCCCGTATCCAGATTAGTGACCACTCGGATGGGGATCCTAACTGTAGCAGCCCCATCCGAGCGGTCACCAATCCGGATATTGGATCGCCGATATTTGCTCAAGTGGGTTTTCAACTCGAGAAGGCTCTTAACGCTAGCACTCTTGGTTATTTCTAATTGTTTATGAAAAAACTCAGAGTAACTTGTTATTCTGACTCAAAAAAGTCGTTTGGGCACCACTACTTACCAATCGAATGGATCCCATATTCACTCCCACACTAGGACGAATTCTCCGCGCGCGGGACGTCATGTTTTCAATTTGATTTAGGAAATTTAAATCAAACCGGTATCGAGATGATGGGTATCTGATTTGGTGTACGATGATTCCAATTTTGACGGTAACCATCAACCTTTATTTTTATCAAGATGAAAACCGTATCCAATTTTTCGTGGCACAACGAATGAAATATTCCATGCATATTCGTAAGGGAGCGCGTCTTTCCCCAAAGCAACTTTTCGTACTGAGAACTGGATATGTCCGTCAAAATGACACAATACCGCAATACGACACGTACTTTTATAGTCACAATGCGTAAAAAAAACGTCCTATTGGTCAGCATAAAAACAATCAGAGCCCAGTAAAACCTGTTCTGGAATATTGATCGTTGTGACGAATGCACCCAAAAATCAGTTTGACGGTTACCGATACATGTCAGTAGTGAATTTGAGGTCTCTCAAGAAGAGTTTTGAATGTGCACGCCTATAACGGATTTGCAGTGGGCGTGGTGTACATGAGCGCGCACGCTGATCCACTTTTTAGTGCGCCGATTAACCCTTTCGGCAGGGGCCATCCATCTATTACGTCCACGATTTTTAGCCTACTCTTGGACCTTTCATGACGTCCTAACTCAACGGAAATGGTTTTCATCTGCCGTTCACACAATTTCAATGATGTATCACAGTGATGTTGATTGCAAACTTCCAGATTTATCATTTTTTCTACAATACCGAAACGATTTCGTGAACGAACCCTAAAAACGCCCTTGACGACCGATGCGAAGACGGCCACGAACACGATTCGAGACAACAGCTGATCGAGTTCGACTTCGATTCGATTAAGATATGCGATTCGCGGTAGAAAAATGTTGAATCAGTGGTTGAATTTGGTGACCAAGAAGTAGTTACCGCAGAAATCAACCAGTTAGTTGATTATCGGCGCGTCGTCAACCTCTGGTTTGAAGTTTCTCCCACAAATTTTTTAAAGTGATAAACCCTCCAATATTCCCTGAAAGAGAATCGGGGGTCATAATTGAGTAGTCTATTATGCGTGCTATCAGTTCTGGTTCTGGGATTCATCGGGAACTGCTCAAATTACTTAGAATTTAGGATAACTAATAATGATAGAACGCCAGCCCAAAATTTGTCCGTCTGGATCCCGCGTATCGGATTGCCTACGTGGAAGGGGTGAAGTACGATGGGTGACCGTATGGGTCATGGATGGGTGGATGGGTTGGTGAGTGAGTGGGTAGGTATTTGGGTGGATTATCTCATACGGTCTGTAGCTGTCTGGGTGATCAAGAACGGTCTCATACGATTCGTTATGATTTGGTGCGATTTAATACGGTCTGGAATGGTCTGAAACGATCATAAACGATCTGGTACGGCCAGGATTGGTTTAGTACGGTCTGGAACGATTTAAGAAGATCTAGTGCGGTCTGGAACAGTCTGGGATGGTCGGCAACGGTCTGGAAGAGCCTGGTTTCGGCTTGACTGGGCTGGACTGGCTAAAATATAATACGTGGCCATGTAGGTTATGGATGGTGGCGCGGGTGATGCGGTAGATGGGTGAGTTGATGGTCGGTCGCGTGGGTCGACTGGTTGATGCATGGGTGGCTAGACGGGCTGGTAGACGCTTATAACTCTGAGTGGCACCAGTTGAAGAAAATGTCTCTCCAGGAACTTCAATGAAAACCCTTTTTTTATACCATCAATAGATCGTTACCCATCTTTTTCCAAATATCACTCTTGAGCTAAAAAAGCGATTCAGGGGCCTCTGACTTATCAAAAACACGCACAAGTGGTATTCACAATAATGTTAGTGATGATGGATTCTCTATCGACTCTTTCCAAGTTGAATGATTTTGACTTCTGTCGTTATTTGGGCAAATCTCAGAATTTGGGCGATTTCGATGTTTTGGCTCGGAGAACGTTCTGGCAATCGTCCCTTGAATTATTCCGTCCTCTACGTTGAAGTTATCAAAGATCTCCTCATGGTTGATGATTTTCAACACTATTCGAGCTCGTAGTTTGCTCGAATCGAACGCAGAAGCATGTACCGTTCGCGTGGATTGCAAATTTGGCATGTCCCGCTCAGAAATTCGTGCACGGCTTAGCTCACAGCTGTTGGTGCGATTGACCAATTACCCTATGAATCTCGGGAATGATTGATTAGGTATCCAAAATCAATAAGCTGTGAGCCTGGGACTGTGCCTATTACTGTGTCTGAGTGGTGACTCCTTGAGTGAGTGTCCAACAATTTCCTGATTTTCTTAACATCGCCTCTGCAAATGATGTGGTGGTTGGTGCGTTCAAAAATTCATCCTTCTCGCAATGGTATCTTGTTCTTTGAGCCAAAACCCACAAATCTAGCTCAGTCACAGAAGTGTGCTCCACACCCTAGTGAAATGCGAGACTGAACAAAAAAATGTGGTCCTGCGTGATTTGGTCCAAAAAAAGCGTTTTACGCGTGGCACATGGAGGAACTAGCTTCGAAAGGGCTGGGACCACGTGTGATCCACCCTTTACACTCGAAAACATGTGCCTGAGAGCCGCACCGGTCGTTAAATGAAGCTTCGAGTAATGCGAGGCTTATGAAAATCAATTACTACAAGAATGCGATTTTTAGTACGTGGAATATCTATGTCTAATGCTACTAGGATCACATAGGATTACTCTAGAATACCCAAACTATCTCAATACTCGTTTTTTTAATGTTCAAGAATAAATATCCGAATTTCGGCAACTCAAAGGTGCCTTGCCTATGCTTATACACAGGGACTCTCAATTTTCGTTCAGAATACGAGGTGCGATGCTCCAAAGTGAACTACACGAATATTCCATCATTTTTTAGGTACCAAGACACCCGAAAGAAATTTTGTAAACAGATTGCAGCTATTTCGAAATGTTCTCAAATCTACAGCTGGAAATCGCCCGAATTCTGAGATTTGCCCATTTACCAATATTGACGTGATCATGAATTGATGATGAAATCGATGTTGTGATGATATTCAAGAGAGTGGTTAACTTTGAATCGTCAAATGCCATCAAAATCTCAAATAGGATTTACATCGACGAGGTGAAACAGCTGTTCGATATGAAAAACGAATCCAACACTCTCGAAATTTCAACCATCATAACTCTTCAAAATCCGAAAGCAGTCTCAAGTTTGACCTCTGGAGTTGTCTAACCTGAAGCTGGAAAAGTATTCACTGTAACAATTTTCCTTCTGATGTAAATGATGGAAAGAATGAATTCATAATCATTCCACATTGAGGATTATACTTTTTCTAAAATTAAGAATTGAATTATATCTGCTTCATTGAGAATCCTCATCAAAACGAATTCTAGATTCAGGTCACAACACTAATCCAAGAAAGAGATTTACAACAAAACCAGCAAGAGGTTATCAAGATATCCTATCTGCGTCATCTAGATATACGGCATCAGGTGTAATAACGAGCCTCAGGGTCGCAAAATTTTTCCAATATCGCGCGAAAAATACAAAGATGCGTCTAGAGATACAACATTCGAGATGCTCCAAGCGAATCAAAAGGCACCAAAGGATAAGCCTAAAGCTTCCACCGCAAAGCAGAGTCTTACTTCCTTGTATACTATAACTCTCTGCTTTACTTCTATTTCGCTCTGCGAAAACGAAAGAAAAGATCGAGTTTTGTGTGTGTGTGTGTTGGATATCCAAGCAACGAACAAACGAACAAAGGATTTCGTATTTCTCGCCTCTTCAAGAGTATGTATAGTGACATCAGGTACCAATGCGGAAATACGCTGACTCTACAAAGGTACTAACCCATATTATATATATTCACGTACTTCTATGAGTCTATCTCTCTCTTTCTCTGATGCATAATCATGCACGCATCACTCGCACATACGATACACCTACACTTGAATTTCAATAACACCCAAAGGCTTGCAAAGCATCGATCCAATTTATATACCATTGCAAATACAGGAATACGTACATCTCATTCACAGTTCTCAATCTGTATCTGTATCTTTTTCTTTACCCTTTGAGACGAGTACAAGGATTGAATTGCAGAATTTGCGTTTGAAATTATTACAAGAGAATGAATGTGAGATGAAAACTGTATAGTCGAGCACTTGGTGAAATTTTCCCAGTTTCCAAGAATTCGAATCAGGTCATTATGGTGATTGAGTTGAGTATCTTTGTGAATTTTGTTCAAGACTTGAGGAAGAAGCTGTATTCTTGGACTTTGTTGAATAATCGAGTAGATTTTACTTGACATATCTGTCGTGTACTAGGTGTATTACCTTAAATTGGTCGACTCGCTTCCTGGAATTATTCAATTTCTTGGGAAAAGTTTCTGTGGATATCTGGTTACCACAAGTTTCTCGAGACCCAATAAAACAGTAGACTGTGTCTCGTGCCTTATTATTATCATAATTCTTGGAAACGAGAATACATTCCTGAGTTTTTCAACTCGCTCAGTCCTGTTAAAAATTCATATTGGAAAAGAGCTCTGGTAGGCCGACATCTTAGACATTTCAAATATTCTCGTCAAGTGAGAAGTGAGGCACAGAGTGAACGTATATGCGTTCAGCCCGCCAAGATAGAAGAAGAGCAAGTAGCTCAACTTTAACACGATGAAGAACAAAAGGCAGAGGCAAACAGCTGAGAATTGTATTTTGAATGATGTTTCAGTGATGAGGAGTGCTCATTGTGCTCTTAAATTAGAGAATATTCATCTGTGAAATGAGAAGATGGACGTTCATTTTCCTAGTGAGTGAATATTAATTTTCCGAAATGAGGTTCTATTCAAGGGATGTTTGTGAAGCAATTTTCAGAGTTTACATTGATCTGTGTGTGCCAGATCTAATATCAATGGCTGGTTGTACAAAATTATAGAAATTGTGTACACCTTCCATAGTTTTCAAACAGGCGCTCGATTTCTGCTTAAATTTTCCAATTTTTGGTTTTTTTGCCCAAAAATCAATACAGCCTGTGCTCTGGACTCATGAGCAATTAAGTTAACCGACTTAATGGCGCTAAAGAGGGCAGGTCCTGTTGTCGAAACAATGTCCAAAAATTTCTAGTAGTTGTGTACACGTAGTTGGTTGACGCGTGAGAACGGCTCAAAACTTGTGGAATTTTCGTCATTTTCCTGGGATAACGGGAAAAAATATTCACAATGGCTCAACTGATTTCGTAATACAGCTAATTTCACGAGTACAATGGTTCATTTGAATTGCGGGTCTCTCCAGTTTTCTGGTTGATATTGTGTGAGCCTGAATAACAAACTTGAACGTCCACTTTCACAGTATTCGAAAGAGAAAGCTACAGAAAAGCAATGCACTGTTTTTTGGCACTCGATTGGAGGAATTTCGATCGGCAATGATATAAAATCGTGCCAAAATTCCACCACAGTAACTGGGGGTAAAAATTTCTTGTACACCATGAAAGATCTATCCCTGAAAATGAATATACATTGGAAAATTCTCAAGCATGATGCTCATTTTCAACATCATTTCCAGAAATTGAGGACCCACAATCCACTCCAAGAGGATTTCGAAGGTTTCAAACCTTGTCAAACTTTTGATTTTTTAAGCTTCTGCGAGAGTCTTTCCATTTATCATGTTGTTATCCATTTCAAAAATTCCTAATCCAAAAGTTGTCGTGAGCTCATTCCAAAGAATAACTTTCAACACTGTATTATTGATATTTCAATAACTGACAAAATTACTCTATTATCAATTCACTCTATTCCTGGAATCTCAAAAATTTGGATGTTCTAAACTACGGTTATAGGAGGTATGGTCATCAAAAAAGATTTTTTCACCTTCAAAACTGTTTGAGACTTATATTTGATAACCTCATCAACAGTTATGAAATTCACATAAATAACTGATGCTAAATCTTGCATGGAAGATCTTATTTGGTGTTCATGGATTTTTACCGTTTTGTCTTGTGAACTTAAATATCAATAAAGATACGCATGACCTGGGGGTTCAGGAATAAAACCAAGGCAGTATTGTTCAAAAAATGTGAAAGATCTGAAGTTACTATATCTTGATCGCTTAGAAGCAAGTTAGAGGAGTGGAAGAAAAAGAAAGATATGAGCTTTACTGTAAAGTCAGCCCACCGTGAAGGACTCCATATTGCCTGGCATCTCTGAGATTTTACTGGACTGTAAAGTCCGAACGTACATATACATGAATACGCTAGCCCAGAGATCTAGAAGAAATGGTTCCGATTTGTGGGAGTCTAGTGCACAGATGCGAGATCATATTTTATTTCGACACCTGCTACCTTTGAAATTGACTTTGCTTGATATCACATTTTATATACCAATCTTCAGTGATATGCATCAACGATCGGTCAGACATGATTCCATTCAATATTGAATTTTGTGATTGTAATTTGAATAAGGTTCAGATACTATTTCATGCACGAAATAGTTGATATTGAATCATTAGGGATACGAGATATTATCAGAATCATTAGCATATAGTTACAGATAATCCTATCTAAATTTATATTTGTGGCAATTTTCGGTCAACTCACGCTAATTTTGGGATGCCGTGGTGCGAATATGTTCGACAGCGACAGCACGATGGTACACCAAGCGTTATGGTATAATTACTCTCATCGTCACTAATGAACTCGATCTCTCTCCAAATTACCATAGAAATCAGCATTTTCGTAGAATGATATGGTTGGATAATTAATCGAATGAATGCGCACTACTGCATACCAACCCGTTCGTAATAATAGTCTTATAGTAGCAAAAAAATTTGTCCAACTAAATAGATTAGATTGATATTCCAAATAGGTGTGAATAAACAAGCATCTTTGCTACACCGAAGAAGACAGTCTTCAGAAAACTAAGATATAACTGATTAATGCGGATTGGAACCAGTCAATCGTGATATTCTCCCGGCTCAATGCTGTCATGTCAAGTAACGCTATATCTCTATCTTAAATAGGATAACTTAGATTAATCAGTTGTTCGTCACTCGTTGAGCGAAAATTCAGTTGACCCGTTGACCTTAGACGTGACTTCTGCACTTCGACATTCGCAACTACTTCTTGGTGGTCAAAACAACAAGTGATGGTGTCAAAACCATGAAAAATGGCAAAATTAGAAAGTCGGGAGATTTTCGATTGTAAATTTTTTCCTAGAGATGGCCGGCTATTTGAACCGAATTTTTCGCCAACATGTGATTCTCCAAAAAGTTCCTGATCTCTTGCTCATATTCCTGATGTTTGCATCTGAAATATCGAAAATAGCGCTTGTACAGTAAACCCAACCTCAAAATAACGAGTTCAGGTGATGCGGTCGCCATGCACGATGAACTTTATTCACAAAGGTCGAAATCTTTTCCAATCTGGGCTCAACGACGAGTTATCCAGGCACAATCGTCATCTAACTTGACTTGGATTTTTCGTCGTTAAACCCAAATTCGAAACTATTTTGAAATTTTTGTCAACGAAAATGTGACTGTTTTATGGGGTGGGAAGTACTCGTGAGCGAGTCATTCTCATTTGTCACCGAAAGTCATGTGATTGGTGACAAATGTCGAGTTGTCCACCACTATCCAGATGATGATAAATGATAGACAACTCGTGTCAAATTTTGTATTGTGAAAATGTTTAGTTACGTGTAAATGAAGAGTCATTTCTGGGTTGCACGGCTCCCGCATACTCGTGAGACGTGATTAGTCATCTAGTTGCGATTTGACTCCATTTGTGTAAAACTAAACAAAAGAAGGTCAATTCGAAAATTATTATTGGAACAAATTTCAATGAGAAAAGTTGGAGGATTGCCATATCATACAAAAAGATCATATGACTGAAAATATTGTGTGAACAAGATATTCTTCAAAGTATTTAAAGAAGTTTTTGTTCAGGTGGTTGCCAAAAAATCATCTCCAGAAATGGAATGATTATAAATTGTGGAATGTAACCCCTTCACAGTAAAAAAAAAACTGGTTTCTAAATGGCTCTTCAATTGGCCAAACCCTAAATTTGTCAAAAGACTTCTCTCTCAATAAAAGGATTCATATATCAACCCACCGTGTTACCAATCTCTGTACACTGTACTCCCATTCACAAATATCATGATATAAGCAAGTTGCAAACGATCCCAAGTGGCAAATTGAATCTTACGAGGGGCAAACTTTTCCATCGGATATAGCCAAGCCTTAAAACCCTTACTCAAAAGTGGATACGTGGCTATATACTTATACCTAAACTCAGGCACGAAACGACGGTAAAATAATGGCGCGTTGTATGCAAGACGGCTCGCAAGAGTCAAGGGCGTAGTATATGTATGGGTATACAGAAAATTGAACTTCTCTCTCTCACCCTTTGTATAGCAATCTCAACCTTTTACGAGGAATTTCATCATTCACACGTTCACCGGTCAGGAGGGTCTCACTTGAACGAGCTTGAAAGCAACGTGTAGATATTGAGTATGTGTACTTTAGTGGTGCATCATTCTCATCTCAAACCCTCTGGTGCCGTTGTTAGATGGTCACATGTATAAAGGAGGCTATATCTACAGGTTATATAGGGGCACACGTGCGCAAACCACCAGCCGTTTGACAGTTTAGCTCTGTTGAGCCACTCGTCGTCGTCGGTTTGACCAAGCCTGTATTGATCCGTAGAGTGTATATAACCTATTCTATCTCCATATATTGCAGATACCTCTGAGCTGCACAAACGATGTTGAATCATGAATATTTAAAGCGGTCCAGAGACTCGTTTCTATATACGATCAGCAATGTGACGATTATTGAAAGAGAAAGAGATTCTCTGAGGAAAGCGAAGGTGTGGGCTTTTGCGAATATTTTGGAATTTTATTGCGAAAGGGGGATTTGGGATTGTCTTATTCGTGAGTCATCGAGAATTTTCATTAAAATTAATATCGCGAGATGGATGGTGAAGTCTGCGAGTAATACAGAATTTTGATTCTGGATGGGGCGAGGAATGAAATATACTGAGTTATAATATTGATGATGGTGAGAGTCACCATTTTGGTTAAAATGAATAGTTCTTAGGAAAATTGACTTAAAATTTTTTAGCCTGAAGCTAGCGTAAGCATTCGGTAAAAATCAACCGATCACAGTTGCTCAAAACAATCGGTGTCGTTCGAGCCATCCCCGGCTAAATCCGGGGTGATTGCGCTATTTTTTACCAAACCATAGCAATACCTTGACGATTTTATCATCACATTGGTGTATTTTCACCCTGACTCAATTTGGTAGTGTAGAAACTGAAAAATTCGTGTTTTTCTTGCAAACCAGGGTAGCTTTGGGACTTTTGATTGGGAAAATACATGATTTTTCAAGGTATGAGGTAACTTTTGGAACACCTCAGAAAAACGAAGAGAATCAGGCTTCTTCGGATACCGGGTGGGGTAACTTTGGAACACTTGACGATTGAGCTCCAGGAAGCGCATAATGAGGTTCACATGATTTTTCCACGAGATTCCACCGTAATATATGGTAGCCTCAATGACACTCCTGAAGACATAGTAAATCGGATTTTTGATGTTCGAAAATGGTTATAGAGCCGTACAGCAACACGATGTCGAAAGTTCTCACGTTTCACTCTTACTGTTCCAAAGTTATCCCAGTCCGGGTTTAATTGGAACACTACTTTGAACACCCATTCTTTCGACCGAGAACGTCCAAATAGATCTAATCACTCGTGATACAAAAGCTGGAACTGTAAACCTCCGATTAACCACAAATACATTTTACTTTCACTGTAAGACTTGTAGTTACAGAGAAATTTCGATCAAAAATGATCAAGAGTGTTCCAAAGTTAGGGTGATGACAGACAACCCGCCACGACGCGATTCTCATGCCATTTCACGACACAACACCTCCCGACACGACACGTAATTTATTCCGATGAAGCCAACCATCGATGGATTTGATAGAACCAGTCATGGGTTGTGAAAATGAATCCAATCCATCGGTAGTTGGGTTCAGTCAAATGAATTATGTGTCGTGTCGAGTGGTGTCGTGTCGTGAACACGATACATACGCAAGATACAGGTTTGAGACCACGTACCGTATGTGATTTTTCTACAACCTGGCTGGTGAGAGTTGAACATCCTCCAGAAAGAATAAATTCACGCTGAGTGTGTCTAAACACTTGTAATGATACTCTGAGCGTAACAACAATGTACACCTTGAGCACAAATTATCGATCTTTACTCATATTCTATATCAGAATACTATTTTACGACACTGGTCTTACAGCCGGGCGCAACAGTTGGATCTTACCTCCCGCGTGACTTTTTTTGGTCCGAGCCAAAAAGAGAAGGTCAAAATTGATCCGGGATTGCGAAATTCAGTTTTGCGGACACGCATCGTAAGCCATATTCGACAAATTTAGAGAAAAAGTGGAGAATTCGCGCCCCAAGCCCTTCAATACAATATCTTGATCCACGGAATTAGTGCCTTTTTTCTGCTCTTGTATCGAAATGTACCGATTTCGGAATTTTCACACAATATCGGTGCGATACATTACCTTGTCATGCCTTATCATGGACCGTCTTTCTTTCTGCAAGATAATCGAGCTATCTTTTGACTTTTGATAGAGCAGATATCTTCCTTTCTATGATTAATCGACGAGTGTGCAGGAACTTTCAGGAAGATCTTTTGTTAAGTAGCTTGGCTGCATTGAAATTGATATTCTTTCATTCATCCTTTGATTCAATCATACATATATAACGGCAATATTTTTCTGTTGCAAAGGGCAACAAATTTTGTTCATTTCGTATACTCATTCACTCGTAGATGAGAGCATCGCTTAAGTGAAATATAGAATTCTGAGTGAGGTTAATTTTTGAAAACATAATCCCATCGTGATCCAGGCAGGCAGACGCGAATATTTGTCCCGAAGATCACAAAAATCCAAGAAAATTCAACAGTATTTCGAGTGCCACGGAAGCGATCAAAATTTTAGCCATGAATGACTAGTAGAAATTAAGACTTTGGTCATGAGTTTGGGGTGAGCTTTTTAAGTGGTGAATATAATGAAACGGACCAATAATGAAATTCTAATCAGCTATCGCCTCTCAAAATCACTGGTTAGAGTTTGTGCAGAACTACAACATCCTGTTTCGAACTCAGATTTGATTAAGATACAGATCTATGATACAACTGCAGCAACAAAACAATGTAATCGTAAATTATGATTGATTGTCAGATACACATGAAGGACTCTTAACCTTCCAGGAATTGGACCCAAAATTGAGATCACGCTCGCGTCAACGATAAACAGAGAATATTTCAAGCGTTAAAAATACCATCCTCGAGAAACGAGAATGGCGATAAAAAAGTTACAATCCATGCGTGACGCTGGCGCGAGTCTCCATTCAATTTTAAATCTTAGTGATATCTCTACACATGTGTCGTCAATAAGCGTACGGACCATATGAGCAGCCCTTTATCTGCATGCACTCATATGCAAAGGTTTTGAAACATATACGCCAATGTATAGAAGATGGGAAAGTTGTAGGAGTAAGCACGAGAACCTTGGTAAATGGCTGACATTAGCCGAATCGCTAATCTAACACGCGGCTGGCTGAGCTGTCGCCACCGTCATTGCTTTTGCCTCTGCTCTGTGCACACTCTCTCTCTCTCTTTTTTTTTTTTTTTTTTTTTTTTTTTTTTTAAGGTGGTTAGAGGGCAAAATCTGCCTCAGGATCCCTCGGATCCGTCCCCAGACACCGGACTGGTTGAGCTTACGCGGACTACGCATAGCCCACGCAGGCCATACCAGGCGGGACACGGGTTTGGGTGGGGCCCACCGAGAGGTGGGCCCGGCCGTGTAATATCCCTCTCCCCTCGATGTCCGATACCTAGGGCATCGGGCAATCAAGAAGGAGATCCACCTGCATCTACCATCTCATCCCGGAACCGCGTGAGCATTACTTCAGGATGAGCGGCATGTCTCGCGCTCGATTGCGAGCGTTCCTCTTCTCCATCTTCTCTCTTCGGCCACTTGTCGGCATCTTCTATCTTCACTCTTCATTGTTCCCTCTCTTTCTTCTTTCTTCTCTCTTCTTTCTTCTTTCTTCCCTCTTTAGTGCTCTTCCCTCTTCAGTGCCTTCCCTCTTCAGTGCTCTCTCTCTCTCTCTCTCTCTCTCTTTTTTTTTTTTTTTTTTTTTTTTAAGGTGGTTGTAGGGCAAATAATCTGCGACGTACGAAGGAGAGGCACCGGTCAGCCAAACACGGCTGGCCAGCACCTCCCCAACAGTCCCGGGCTGGAATCCGCATCGATACGGCCATCCGAACCGGGTAAACCCTCTCTTCCTTCTCCGTTGGCGCCGGCCATTGGACAAGGGAGAGACCCACCGACTCACCGATCCGGCCCCGGAACCGCGTGAGCATTACTCCAGGACCGGCGGCGCCTCGCGCTCAGGATCGAGCGTCTCTCTTCTCGTGACTCGCAGGTGTTGTTTCTCTTTCTTCGATCTTCTTCCATCTCTTCATTCTTCATCTTCTTTCTTCCCTCTTCTTTCTTCTCTCTTCCCTCTTCAGTGCATCAGATTCCTCCTGGAATCATTTGGGCCTCTTCTGTTTCAATCGGTAGAGTCACTGTAATTCGCCTGCTTCGAGGCGCCTTACTTCCCTCTCTTTCTCCTCTTTGCGGGTCATCACCAGCTTGATGTATCCGGTGAGTCTATCCCATGTCTCCTGGTTGCGGAGTAAGTACGGGACGAGATCTCTCTCTCTCTCTCTCTCTCTCTCTCTCTCTCTCTC
Source organism: Eretmocerus hayati (assembly GCA_029851415.1). Taxonomy (NCBI): domain Eukaryota; kingdom Metazoa; phylum Arthropoda; class Insecta; order Hymenoptera; family Aphelinidae; genus Eretmocerus; species Eretmocerus hayati. The sequence continues at coordinate 160,437,767 of CM056741.1, forward strand.
TCTTACTCACTTATTCGCATAAATTAACTTTGACGTGTGTTTGGAAGAGCCCGATAAAGTTTATATATAGCTCGGCACATCAGTCCCAGCGGTGTTGATAATTCGAGTGATATGGTCCGATTTTATAGCTAAACTGCACGACTTATGAGAAGTAACATTTGATGAGGCTATTCCGCCGAGAACATATGGAGGGATTATCTTTCTGACTATTCCCGATTCTCAATTATGATAAATGGACTATTTTTGCACAAACGGAAATACAGTCACATTGAAAGAATTTATCTATCTCTCTCTCCTACTCTTGATAGCAAAAGCTAAAAGTAGAATGAAGATTAGTCAATCATTTATGGTAACACAGGCTCCCCCCAAAAAAATGTTTCTGACCGGAAAAGGTTATAACAATTCTGACGCATTCTGAGCTGATGAACACGAGTCCGAACTCACTCTCGGCTTCGCCTCGAGCGGTAGTACACAACCGGGAGTAAAAGGCCCACTTTACTCCCTAGTTGCGTAATATACTAGTTTTCTTTACTAACGCATTTTCAACTTCTTCTCAAAGTTATCATGCGGGACCGTGGGTTCCGAAACACCGAAGCCACCGAGAAGCACTTATGAAAACTCACATTGGTGCCGGACGAGATTCGAACTCCAGCCTACTGCATTGAAGGCAAGGACCTTATCCACGAGGCCACGGCGGCTTCCAGCAAATTTTTTTTTTTTCGACGAAGTTCGTGTGGAAGACGTATTCCTTGGGAATTTCCATAAATACGAAGAGCCAGGGATGATTGGTATAGCAAAAATCACAAATCAAAATTACTGAGGTAACCGACGATGAACATGTTGGTACGGACCTCTATATGCGTGACCTTCCGTTCACGTTACCTTTCAACTTCCCAGCATCACTAGAAATTTTCAAAAAACACTTTTCCGACGTGAAATTCGACGTGCAATTTCATCCCGTTCTTGGTCTTGTTCTACTAACAAGGGAGGGTCCAACCTGCGGGTCCTGAATCTTGACGAAACTTTTGGAATCATCGCGTTTTCGTGAGAAATAAAGGTATTCCAAAGGATTTAGTTCCATAGACTTCCTATCACGAGACATAGTTGTGGAGATTAGCATTAGCCATATAGGCCTATGTTGAAAAGTCGTACATATAGATGTACTAATACCAATGCTAATCTCCATAGCTGTTTCTTGGGATAGGAGACAAATGGGATTAAATCCTGTGAGACACCTTCATTAGTCACTAAAATCATATGGTTCCCAAAGTTTGGGCCGAATCCAAAACCCGCAAGGTTGGACCTCTCCTTATAAGTCACCATTTTGGTCTAGAACGATAACATCCCTCCTAGGGTTTTCTAACACATCTAGCTTTTTTCTAGCTCCCTAGATAGTACAAAACTTCTCAAGATAGTAAATTCCGATGAAAAATGATGTACATGGTGACCTCACGTGCAGAAAGATGAAACCATCGTGGGCCCTTCCGGTATAGTCATATTTTGTTGCGAATGACAATTTTTTGGGATCAAGAATTACTTTATTTGTTCATCGAATAAATGTTTCGTAATACTACAGAACATGAAAATTCTCTCCCATCTGACAATTATGATTTTAGGATTCTGAGTATTCTCAATATATTTTAACATTCAACTCCTCTTCCGGTCGGTTATTCACGAATGACACTATAGGTCTGTGGTTCGGAAATTATGTCACGTAAACAGTAGATTGATGCTATTCTGAAGATCAAATGAACACTGCATCGATAGTGGCTCCAGAGTTTGATGGAATTCCGCGTTCTTCATTCGCGTTGGCTGATGTACATATTTTGATGAGATGGGATGGGTTGGTATGGAATCGGTAGGTTTAGGATAGAATGTGACAGGATGGGATGGGCTGGAATGGGATGGAGGATGGAGCAGGCTTAGATGAGATGGGGTAGGATTGGATGGGATGGAAAGGGATTGGATGGTCCGATGATCGAACAGATGGATGGATGGATGAATAAGCAGTCGATATATTACCTTACCGTAGTGTGATCGCATACGTTCATACGTGGACGCAAGGGTTCACGGTTGTTTCCGGTGTGTGCATTCGGCTCGGATTTCTCTCTGGCACAACATCGGTGAAGAAGTTTTGTCCTTCAAAAGGTGTGGAGACTTTTCTTTGCGTGATGGTGATGTGATTACGGCTCGAGCCAGAACGAGGGTCGGAATCATCACAAGAATGCGAGAAATAGGTTTTACTACCGTGTATCGGGCCATACTTTTTGATAAACTGTAAGTAAAATTCGTCAAACTGTGCGCAAAGTGCACTTTTACGCACAGTGTATCGAAAAATTATTATTTCCTCCACTTGAAATGATTTGGGGGTTCACATTCCATCTGCAACTCAGGAAATGACAAATAGAGTTCGTAAAGCGACGAGCGTTTTCGGCAATCCCCAAATTCATCAATTTGATGTTTTTAAAGTAAAGTGGAAATTCATAGACTACTAGAAAGCCACAAATAAGATGTAAAATAGCTAGGCAGGGCTCAAAACAAGAAGTTAGACATAGGAAGGACATCAAATAGGTGTCTGAAATTCAACGCATTGTTGAATGAACTTCGAAGAACCCACCGGACTATCAATAATTTCATGTATGGAACTCGATTGTCTCTTCATAATGGAATAATTCTGGTCAAAACCAAAAATTACATGGAAAGAAAATGAAATCCAAGTACGCGACTTGAAACACACTCAGTTGGAAGATAAAATGATCAACCTATTCAAAGCATTATCCAGTGAGATATATACTGCGTTAAAGAGCTCCACTCGGAACAGAAATTCTAAAAATATCATGCTGACATCCTACGCAATCTTGACACTCGCCCACCATTCTCAACCACTCCACTACCGTCATATTTCAAACAGTGAGATTCTATCTGGAAAACTCAAGATAGTACACAGAAACGATTGATCCATCGTTATATCTCACATGAGTGAGTCTCCATCCTCGTCTCTAAACACTTCTATCTTTACTCTACTCCTATATAACCAACAACAGTTTCTATAGTGATGGCTAAGCTCACAGAACAAGACAACGAAGAAACTCACCTCCTCCAGAGCAACATCAAGATGCCTCCAAAGTATGAATTAATCCCAAACAAGTTCGGTATCCCACCATCGTCGTCGCCTACCTTACACCTTATCGTCCTCCTTACCAATACCCTCATACACTGTAAATCTCATATCTATATTCATCGCCATTCTCCATATAATACAACCATGAGGTGCTTATAGTACAGTAGTAGTTGAGAAGAGCATCAGAGATAGAGGGATGAGAAAGCTGGTGCTCTGAAGCATCCCTTTCATTCAATATATCTATGTATGTTGTAGACTGTATCGCTTATTGGAACGCCCCTCATTGGAATATTGATACGGGGTTGAATCGCATACATACCCAGAGGGATGGCCCTGCCCTTATCGGATTGTCAAATAAACCTGTGCAATGATGATAATAATACTCAGCATTATGTTGAAGCTTTGATGATCGATGAATGGCGTATTTGCTTATGTGTGCTATCTGAGTTGTCTAAATTTCGTGTTGATTTGGGAAAGGTTTGCAGTGTCAAGTGTATTGCCTGAGATTACCTTTGATAATGATATAGGATCACAGGTTGGTGGATAGAGGGAATTCGAGAATAATCAGTATTTAATTTCAGTAGATTCATGATTTGGATTATCTTCGATCCACGAGAGTAGGTTGAAATTTGTCTAAATTTCAAAGTGATGAAATTCAATATCAAGATCAGGTTTTTTCACACGCTGCGTGTATTCACTCAATAGGTTTATGATAATATATCCTATTGTTGATTTGAAAATAGTACAGCCCATTACGCGAGCTATTTTCATACACAGATGGATATTTTCCGGTCAGAGCCGAAGGCGAGGGTTGGAATTACCACGAGAATGCAACAACTACCCTGCCCGAGTATTAAACGTTATCTTTTCATCGCCTGTTTTGGAAAGTGAATCAATTAACTTGTGCGGGTACGTCACATTTCCGCACAGGAGACAGAAGACAGATAAGTAGCATAGTCTGAAAAGCTACATTACGAGGTATCTCAAGATCGAAAATGATTTGAGTCATGAAATTCTACCACAAACCTGTGAAGAATTTTTATTTAGAAGGGCAAATTCTATTTCATATCGGGTTTCTAAGTAGTTAAAAGAGTTCCGCTTGTATTTGTGAATATTCGGCTTATGCCGAGACACACATTGTATATTTGATTCCCGTACAATCGCCCGAATCCGATTCCATTTGCCCGACTCCTAACCCCCGACTGGACATTTGCCCGACGGATTTTTGCCCGATGTCCTTTCACCCGATTCCCTCTTACCTTATGGCCTTTTTATCCGAAAACTTATTTTTGTGTCAACACCCGCATCAATATTGATATGAATTACACATAATATCTGAGATCGTACAGCGCAACTGTCAGTTGCGCTGTACCGGCTAGTTTGGGATGGAATCACAGATTTGCACTGGTGGTGGGGAAGAAACATCCTGATGTCTATTCTTGTTTAAAAGAATTGCAAAAGGAACAGCGAGACACAGAAACTTGCTTGCTTAAGCTAGGTCTTGGTATGTGAAGGCTGATCCAAAACGATCATGGTTTATGGTGCCACAGAGGCTTCGTGCTATCGCACACGATTGTAATGAATATAAAAATGATGGGCGAGTACTGCAATATCTGGAAGCAATGTCCTACAATATAACCATTGCTCGAGTCAATTCATTGGAACTTGGTACGAATAATATTATTTGACTATGCTATATGGCATTGATTTTGATATTTATTGATACTATAACGTACCATATTGAATTTCATTCATGCCCTGCCACAAGTCACAGTTATTGTTGGGTCTGGATGGTAATGATTGACTATGCATTGAATAAATTTGCATTTTACTGCTATTCTATTCTATTCTTCAATCGGGCGGTCGTCCCTGGGGCCGAAGGTCCATCGGGCAAATGTCTGATCGGGCGGATGGCGTCGGGCTAAAGGGATCGTGCGATTGTATATCGGGCAAACGTCTGTCGGGCGCGTGGACCATCGGACGCATGGAATCGGGCGAATGGGATCGGGCGAATGGAATCGGGCGATCGACCGGGAACCGTATATTTTGAGACATAAAGGCCACTGTTTATTCGTAATGAGTTAAGAAGTAACGTAAGGGTACCCGACTTCCGTTTATATCCAACTCGCTCCCATATGCCGATCTCAAGAATAGGCATTCGCTGACCTTCCTTCAGATTTTTTTCGTTTGCTATGTTGAAATATGCAAAAATGAGTGGTTTTGATCGACCTCCAATCTTTACTGCGTTTTCCAAAAAATTTCGTACTTGAGCGCATTCGATTCCTTGTCTCAAGATCTTCAAAATCCGTTACTCAGAATTGCAGAATTCGGATCTGGTATATGTGCATTAAAGAGTAATGAACTGTAAAACAAGGTTACCAACATCGGAGTGTACCCAATATGGCCCCTTATACCTATCTCAAGAAGGCGTGCAGTACGGCTTTTTTACCACTCAGGACATCTCGTCAAAAAGAGTCGGAAATAATGTTTTGGGCAGGCGTACAGCTCCAAATGTGATTGTACGGTGATAGAAACAAATAAAAAAGATTTCAAGCTCTTCACTGTATGATCACGGCAAGTTGAAAACACACTTAAACTCTCAAAAATCAATTTGGGAAGATTAAAACAGATCAGCTCCAGCTCATCAAAATTGGACGTATCTCAGCTCGTTTTCTAGGTCTTAAAACAGGCTTCAGAATGAACCAAAGTACATTAGAAGATGTTTAGGTAGGCCAGAGTTGTTGAGTAAGTGGATTAACACTCTTAATTCCTTGAGGTGGAATTTCCTGTCAAAGGAGCTACTAAAACCTCCATTCGAGCCTTTTTGGGGTGGATTTCTCCCTCAAAAGAGACTTAAATCTCAGTCCAAGCGTTGTACTGAAGACGTTTTTCAGTCCAAGCTGGAATGGAAAAGCGAATAATTGTCTATAACCTTTTGCATCAATGCAATTAAATATCAGAGATTTTATTCCAATCTGAGGCCTCTAAAGTTTTGCCATCGCAACAAAAAATGGTACATTGAGAGTAAAATGTGATTGTGCAGTGTGAAACTCCTCTTTGTAAGTATTTCGCATTGTTGTTTAAAGTCGCATAAACACCACATCTCTCGGTATTTCTTCAAAAGCTCGAATAATTCGGATTTTCAATTGAAAATTCTATAGAACTATTGAATACAACGAGAAATTTCATAATTTACAAATTGTTCTTCTGAAAATTCACGCCAAGTTTATCGTTTATTTCCGATGTTTGTTTCAGTCCTATTTGGGCTAAAATTTTCAGTCAAACGCGATGGGCTATTTCCAGTAACTCTTCAGATGGAAATTCCACCCGCTTGAGATTGAAATCCACTCCAAGGAATTTAGAGTGTGAATGGAGGCGAGTTGAGTACACTTACTTTATATGAGGACTAGCCTCCTCAGTTCTGTTTGAGATATCCACGAATATTGGATTTTGAGAATTGGTACAAGTTTTGTAAAGTGAGTCTTGAAGATTTCAGGAACAAGAGAGCAGAAGAAATTAGGTCTAATAGTCATGAATGGGAACATCTTCCACCGTATCTCTCAAGTAAGTAAGACGATATGGTATGAGAGTATTCGTAGCCTCAAATCTTATCACTCACAAATTCTTGAACGATCACGAAGAAAGTTGATTACCCATTAAATCATTTTGGTCTATCGAAATATCACTACCTGAGAGATTCATGACCATGAAAACTTTATATTCCATGATGATGACTCGTTTGATGAGAGACTGCTCGGTCTTTTTCACATGCCTACTTTGTGAAGTATACCCGAAGATTGATGATATCGATAGCACACGTTAGAAACGACATAATTAACATCCTCTGAGAGGAATAATTTTTTGTGACACACTGCGTCAAGGAATTCCTTTGTTGTTTCAAACACAGCTTTCTTGTAAAGGATTGCAAAAAATATAGTTTGCGGTACAGGCGTGTCCTTTTACCTTCGAGCATAATTTTCCAATGCACCTTAGACTGGCAATCTTTTTTGCATCAAAATTCACTCGAACGTGCAATTACTACTCAAAGCCAAAGCTGACCTAGATTCAATATACTTGACATAAGCATCAAAATTTAGAATTTACTCTCTATTATTCATCGTTTGATATAACAAAAATGAGTGGGCTCGTAGACATACATATTCGAATCTTTAGTAATACGCCATAGCATCACTTGTCCAAAAAAAGACAAAATCCCTCTGAACCCAGCATGCCAAATTATTTCAGATATATTCATAACAATAGAAAAAGTTCACATTACATTTTCTACAAAGGACTGTGATATCATAGTATCTAAAATTTTTTCTCATCGGTGAGTATTCTATTTCTTGCTACATTTATTCTCTCTCGGAGTATCCATTCCTCCATTTGCAGTTCTCAACTTGCACTGCTCCGTGTAATTTCCTGTTTGGCAAATACATTCGTTGATCGAACCAGTCAGCGTTTCACTACTTTATCGAGAGGTTGAATCGAGATAGCTTGTACAGAGGGAGAGGGCCTCTAGAGTATTATCGAGTGAATTCCTTGGTGATTCGATGCACCAAAGCATTCCGAGATTGCACTATTGTGTATATATGTGTTCCAATTTCTCTTGAAATCATCCATCAATTCGAATACCATTTTCATACAATGATCAAAGGGATGAATCGTACCATTGTAAATGATCAACTCATCTGAAAATACACATGCTTCATCGAAATACCGGGTTACTGCTTTTTGTCACTACATTAAAATTTACATGAAATAAATCACTAGTGAGTGCGGGTTGTCGAGAGCAAGCTCTGAATCAGAATACCAAAATGAATTGAAAAATGATTAATTATTAACCTCTGCCTGAGTACGTGAGAGGGTTGTTCAAACTTTATCGTCTGTAATCCTGTATGAGCTTTGAGAATATCGACTGTATTGATCCGTGCGAATGAGTGTAAAAGGGTTGAAATTAATTACAGCGCGCTTCATCTTCTGGAAGTTCCAAATTCATTGCACGAATAATGAATAACGTGCTTCTGTGATTTTACTGCTGTTCCAATATGATTGATATCTGAGTGAAAATCAAGAGAAAATTGTGAAATTCTTAAATCCTGTATGGATGAGCAGTTACAGCTATTCAGTTTGAATTTTTTTAGATATGATATTCACGAAAAATTTAATTGGAATTTTCAATAGCAAGAGTTTCCAGTGAACATTTCTCCGTTGGCATGATGGAGCGTTATTTTTTCAAATACTTCTAACAGAAACGTTCTCTTCTACAGCATCAGCATTTGGTCGATATCTCGTAGATTTGATATTCTAGAATCGTCAGTGCATCAAGATTTCCGCTGTCGATTCATGATATCATGAATAATCACATACCGTAGAGTTCGTCATTTTTCAAAATAAATGGCTCCAGACCAGGGTGGTCTGGATCACTTTTAGATTTTCGATTCATTACTTTGGTATTTCGGAGGATGTTTCTTTCGGTGTTAATACCATCTGAAAAAGTCCAATGGTATCATATGGAATTAGAGCCCGTTTGTATGATAAGAGAAAAATTTTTTTCAAGAAGTAATTTCACCGACAGAAACAGCTTCCAAACTACCTAAATGATTTTTTAAAAATCTGGTATGGGCTCATACCATGCGCTTTCAGAGCGACCCACATGAGAATATTGATAATACATTTTGAAATTCATAGAATGATTCACGAAAGATAGAAAATGAGATTTGTTGGGATGGATATTTGCCGACATTTTATGAGAGTTGAATATGTACATCGAAAACGCACTCGAGCGACATTGAAAATGTTCTCGTACTTATTTGAACCATTTCATTTTCGTGTAACTATTTGAAACGAGGGTACAAAATTAGTAATAGAGTATGAGTCGGGCATAAAAATGTTGATACATTCACAAAATCTCTCTGATAAGCCTCTTTCCTCAGAACTCAATATTCATTTACCCCCCATCCATTATCCCTCAACCGTTTGAAAATCTCTACTGTTTTTACATCTAGCTCTGCGTACAATCCTCATAATTCGAGTGCAGGATTAACCACAGACGTGTTTGCTCAGCTCTGGAAATTGCAAAGTACCACGTATTCGGCTTTTTATATGACATTATTTGATAGCATCCCCGTTGAGCACTATGCTAAATTAGGTAGTATCTTGTCCTCCAACATTATGCAAAATTTCCACTTTCGTTTCCTATGTTAAGCAAACGCCATCAGTCTTTGCACAGTGGAAATTGCCATCGAGTAAAAATGGATGGAGTGTCATCGCGGAGTAGCGAGACTTGTCGGAATATACTTGGAAAGAATTCTTGATGGGGAAAATGATGGTAGAATGAGACGAGGCTGAAAGATTTGTAAAAAGGCTACACGTGACAAATCCGTCTCGATTTTAGCAAGAAAGATATAGACAATGAGGTCCGAGTTATTTTTCGGAACGATTCTAATTTCATAAAAGCCCGAACAAAATTTTACAAGATGACAGGTTGGTCGAGCTTGAGAAAAATTATCCCCTCTCAGGTGTTTGGATTCTTCGACTTTGAGCGATGATGGAACTTTTCTGTCTTTGTTTGTGATTCTCATTGATACAAAACATTGATCTTCCGTTGTATCACTCGATCAATTCCGAATTAATGTGGTGCTGATTTTCATTTTACCACATACTCGTCAGAATATCGCATCAAATAGTTTGTCAATTTAGATCATTTGGTACATTAAAAAAGTAGCTAGAATTTGCAGACGGTCAAGTTTTTCATGATACAATCTATCCACTAATGAAGCACATCAGTTACAAAGTTATGCTGACTCTAAACACATTCTTCTTCCCTGGTAGAAATTCACTCCAACTTTTTGCCAGTTAACAACCATTATGTTGCATCGCTTTCCAAAATATGGCTAGGATTAACAGACAAATTTTACCCCAAATGAAACGGTGTAAACAACTAGATAATGAACATTATTCTTGGCCATGAGTCATGGACGAAAAATGGCTATATAAACTGTCTGAATTCAGGTGCTTCGATATATTTCATGATGACGCGTGTCTGCTCCGATTGTTTCACGGCTATTCCGATATGCATGATGTAGTTTCACTGTTTTGAAATTAGAGAAAAGCCGTAACACTGACATTGATAGAAAGTCTTGTATGAGTGAGGGAGTTCAGTGATATACAAGTCCCTCTACTTATTTGAATCAAATGAAACATTGATGAACAGAATGGTGTCTCAAACTGCTGCTTGCTCCGATTTCTTCAGTGACGCTATCTCAAAACTTCGTGGTGGAATTGACTCTAGGTTGCTTTTTTAGATCATATATGCTACTTTGCTCCAATTGTAGAACAATCCAATTATGCTCCAAACCACAAAACTTTCAACAGCATGGTTCCGCAACCTCGGAAGTATTCGGACACGAAGGTGAATATGAGTAATTTTGATGAAATGGTTTGTGCATCGACAACACGTTCAAAACACTGTCACAAAACTCTCTCAACGACACGAGCTCCCAACTTCGGAATTATTTTGGACACGAAAGTGGATACAAGCTAGACTGATTATATATTTCGTGCTCCAGATGGAACACAGAATAGACAACACACTCAAAACACAAACGAATACTGTCATTGCTGTAATGTTCCTCCTCTGGACTGCTCTGGACCGCATCAGGTCCTTGCAGCTCACTGCAGCCGTGCTGCCTCGTTGCCGCTCGGTTTCATACTGATGGCGTCCATCATGGCGTCTTGCTGCCCACGCTCAACCCCTCCATAGACTACACTCCAATGAGTTGTGGAAATTTTTCAGCCACAATTTGACCATTATTCATAGCTAGATGCCATAATCAGGAAATGACCATTTTTTGACCATCAAAAGCGTAGTCCATAATTCGACCATGACCGTCGCTCCTATTCTAGCCATTTACCAACCATTAGTTCTGTGACCATTTAAACTAGCTGTTATCTAGGATCCAAACTAAGTTTACTGAACAAATTTCTACCAGGGTTTATTCACATGTTTTTCTCATCATTTTTCCTCCAATACTTTATTCAAAAGACCATTCTGAATCTCATATATCTGAGCATTTTGATTGAATAATCTAAGCATGGATGCCATTTACAAGGAATATAGTTCTTCATCCACCTGAAAAATTCTGTAGGTATTGTATCCATGTTGATGGATTCTCTAATGTTCTTACCTTTCAAAGCATGACATCAGATGAAATCTCGTTCATACATACGTTGAAGTTACTCGATGGATACGAATGATAACCTGCTATGAGTGATGAGCTTTTCTCCCCATAGCACGCGAGCCATTACTATCATGCAACATTGGTAAATTCTCAACCTGCACTCAAACTTATTCTGTGAGGCTCAACACTTCCCAGGTGTGTAATTCACTATAACTGAAATTCAGTTATTATCTATGAATTATAAATTCATCATAGCTGACAGTTCAATGTATCTTGTCACACGAAAAAAGCTACTACAATCAGCTGAGCCCTCCGGGATGATGAATATCCTTTTTGGGGTTCAAAAATGCCAACAATAATAATCCTCATAGAAATAATTGAATTTCCAATATGTTTTGTACGAATGAAAGTAACTCATTATAACTGGAAATTTCGATTGTAAAGCTGAAATTATTAACGTGGATTAGGGGCCATTTAACGAGCTTCAGATGCCAACAGCGATGGAATTCTGAGATGAAAGTTGGCCAAAATTCCTGCAGCCCATTAACCGACCCAAAGCCACACATTGATCCCGTAATTGAATTTCAAACGCACGAATTGCTAAGCTGATGTGAATCTCGACAATACAGTCAAGTACCGAAGGGAGGAAATTCCCAGAAAGTTGATAAAATTCCACTTGTACCATAGAATCAGTTAGAGTATTTCAATGAAATGAAGCAATGTTACTTTTGATCTACGAATCTGACAATAAACACGACGATTCCATTCTGATTGTTTAGAAATTCAACCACCAACTCGGTTTTCAAAAATCGCATGACACTTCCATCAATATAAATTCAGGGCGGTAATCAATCCTATAGAAAGAGCTTGATTCACCATAAAACTCAAGTTGACTCAAGCTGCAGTCACCAAAATCGAATATTATACCAGTTTCGTTTTGTCTATCTCAGCAACAACCCACATTCAATCGGCGCTGAATCGTAAAAAAAGTTTACTCCAGCTCATCATCGCATAGGGCAGAAAAAAAGAGAGTAAATATTGAGAAAAAAAACTGTAGTGATTGACCTAAATGCATCCTAACCGCTCACCCACAGCGAAGCATTAAGCATTTATTTTCTCGCGCTTTTCAACCCTTACCATCGAATAAATTATCCTCAGCAACCACTACAATTCTCTACAAATGACATCATAAGCGGTCAATACGCATCACGCAAAGTAGACCACTATCAATCATCCTTCTCTCTTTTCTACATCAACTATACGTAGACATAACTTATTACCAGACTTTCATCTTGTCACATCGATTTTTTCCTCTCGGATACTTAACGCTGCAAATGTAGACTCTAGAATTTATTATTCCTTCCATTTTTTGGTCTTTTCCTAGCGAAGCTTTTCTCTGCCTTTCTTCCATCCCCTTTCTTTTCTAGGCCTTAATAAAGTGAAAAATCGACCTCACAGTAGCTAAACCTCTGAGAGTAAAGCTATCGGCTTTCTACGATGTTGAACAAATAAGCACCAACAAATGCTCTTGAACGTGCCCTGATGATGATGTTAAAGCGCTGGTAATATAATGTGTACATCAAATGCACGTGCGCGTAACTGCATGATGTGCATGTATGGTACCTCATTGTATCATGGGTACTCAGTGTTGTACGAGCATGTTTGCGATGGTTAAACAAATTTCATTGATATTATGAAGCTCACGCATTGACTGTACATTTCAGGACTAAATTCGACTCTATAATGCTATGATGAATAGATCAATTTCTAATTATCATAAGCTTATTGGAACTCGTTTGCTCACAGATATGATTGGCGAAACTTGCCATAGTGCATTTCTGAGAGCAAAAAGTTTAACAGAACTGACGATATAGTATTTTCCCATTCGAGGGTGAGATATTGGCTTTTGCTTTCCAAGTGACTGTTTTTAGCCCAAGCCCTGGTGAGGGTCGAAATTATTACGAGTAAAGGAAAATATTTCCCGCCCGAGTGTCGAAATACATCTTTCAATTGACTGACAAACTAGAGGTCCAACCTTGGGGGTCCTCGATTCGTTCCCACGGCGGGTCGGAACGGTGAAAAAGAGTTAGGGCCGTGATCATGAAAAATAAAAATTGGATATGTTTCGGGTTAGTCTCTAGATCATTTTCCAGAAAGGATTAAAATCATCGGTCGGGGATTTTCAAAATAATCGTCATTTTTGTGCTATTCAAACTCACGCGTTTTGATACTTCAACGATCCTTTTCCAATCACTCGAGCTATGATCTTTCAACTCAGAATAACTCTCAGAGCTGAACAGACAACAACATTCTCACGTATATTCATCCATATTATTCGTTGGTCTGGCCTAAGACCGCCAGAGATGGAGCTGCGGTGACACACCTTGAGATTAGTGTTAGTGAGCAGGAATACCCACGTTATTTTGACCAAAAGTCGTTCAAAACGAGCGTTCAGTCAGGATTCAGTGTCATTCATACACCAATATGATCCATATTAGTTACATCACGTTCAACATTACACGTGTATGTGAGGTCCATGCATGTTAGAGACTCACTGGTCTGCCAAATATGTAAAATACTCATAAAGATTCACGATAGATATGAAAAAGAATAGACCTCTCTATTTCATCTTTCTTGAATGACTGCGTTTTATCATATCCACGAATCATCAGAGTTGATCTCGAATCCTCAAGGTTGAGAGTCATCTCGAGAGTTTATTATCAGCGCCAAATACTTGTTGAGTTCGGATTTCAATTTCGAAAAGAGCCCAAATTTGTCATAGCGAGCAGACTTTTGAGTCCATGCATCACAGTGTTTTTCAAATGTCGACGGAGGATAAGATTCATCACGATCATCCCGAATGTCCAAATTGCAGACTACGAGTTGTATGTGAGTTCAATGGATTACATTTGGAATTCATTATCTATTCATTGAACAGGAAGAGTGATATAATTTTGTTCCAATAAGGTTCTAATCCCAGCCCCATCCGCTCTCTTAACCTTTCCGAGTGAGCCCCTCCCTCTCCTGTTGTGGAAAATTGGAAAGAGTGAGATTCACTCGAGCATGAGTAGAATTTTCACCCCAAAAAAGTTTCGTATAGTTGCCACGAAGAGGGAGGGAGGAAGTAACTGGGGAGGGTCGAGAGAGCGCTCAAAACAGAAGAAGGCGACGTATGAAAAGTTCTAATATCCCAATTGGCGGTCGGAGGATGTCATTGATGTTCAAACATGACTGTGGGATACGATTAATACCTTAGTGAATTCAAAAATGATGTATGATTTGTTCGAATAGATTGATCAGTTGTGGATTCACCTCTTGGGGTCTCTTCCCGATCAAACAAATGTTCGCCTATATCTGTAATATGCATTGCTCTACGGAGATTCTGACATCACACACGCATTTAAATGTACACGACTATTACATGTAGTGTTACAATCTTGGAATGGCTCTGAATCCTGACTAAATGTTCGTATCGAACGGCTTTCCATCAAGACAACGTAGGTATTCTACTCCACTATATCTCAATGTATATCACCACAGTTTCATCTCTGGCGGGCTTGAGCCAGACCAACGAATGATATGGATAAATATACGTGGGAATGTTGTTGTCTGTTAAGCTCTGAGAGTTATTCTGAGTTCAACGATCATAGATCGAGTGATTGTAAAAGGATCGTTGATGTATCAAAACGCGTGAATTTAAATAACACAAAAATGACAATTATTTTAAAAATCCCCGACCGATGATTTTAATTCTTTCTGGAAAATGATCTAAAGACTAGCCCGAAACATATCCTATTGGTATTTTTCATGATCACGCACCTAACACTTTTTCGCCGTTCCGACCCGCCGTGATTCCAGACTCTGGTAATCATCTCGTTTCGGTGAAAAGTGAAGGTATCTCCGAGAAATCAGTCTCATAGGTCTCTTATCCTGAGATACAGTTATAGAGATTATCCTTGACAGTACTGTATATATGTCATTTCAACATGGGTCTACATGGGTAATGCTTATCTTCTCAGCTGTATCTCGAGATAGGTGGCCCATCGGATTGAGTCCCTTTATTTTCTTTTTTCTCTTTTTCCTTATTAACGCATTTTCAACATCTTTTCGAGGTTATTCTGCGGAACCTAAAGTTTAAGAAGGGTTCCAAGCCATCCAAACCACCGAAAAGTACATGAAAATTCACATTGGTGCCTGCCGACTCGAACCCCAGCCTTCTGCGTTGAAGGCAAGGACCTTATCCACGAGGCCGCGGTGGCTTCCTAGAACTCCTCATCATAAAGTATTATTATCAAGTACTTTTAGAGAAATTCAGGGGTTGAACCCTTGTAAAATACCTCCAATTCCCAACAAAAAGAGATGACTACCAGAGTTTGGGACGAATCCAGGACCCTCAAGGTTGGACATCTCTTTGTGAGTGAAAAGTACCCGAAAAATGCCAACTTTCTGATTTTGCAGCTTTTTTCACGCCTTTATAATTGTTTCCTCTTAAGTTAAGTTGATGGATTTTGGTCGAGTGAAGAATCAATTGGAAAAGACCATGATGCTAGGCTCATTGCACTCATTTTAATTATATGAGAATGAGAGTGAATGGGCTAGAAATCAAATTTTGCATTTCTGGGAAAGCTTCTCAAAGTTAGGACAGAGTGGCAATAGAATGAGCAAAGGTACGTCGAAATTGATTGCACCAATTTCCTTTGGCATAGTTTCTGGTGACTAGCAAGTCACCAAAGTATCGAAAACACCTTTTCTGTTCTGAGAAATGCGCAGGTTATATAGGATCGATCCAAAACGTTTATTTTTCCAAATTCCAAAGGAACAAACATGGAAGAAATACCTGGCAAGATCTGTGAGTGCGTCCATTCGAAAACTTGAGCGCGGGCAAATTGGGTACACTTACATGACATGCATCCAAAGAAACGCGATGGAAACTTGTACGTCCGCCAAAAATTGAGCTCCGACTCCAAATTTTGTTGTATTTCCGAACCAATATGGTGAAATCAGTGATCTCCAAGTTACACCTTTATACTCAGTCTTCGAAAAGCATGACAAGCTATGTCAAGCATTCTATTACTATTACTGTTTACGAAACACGTTACGTTTCCTCGCCGTAGAACAATAGAGGAACAATGTCTTGCTCAGGACGGCAGATTAATTCGAGCCCTCACAATACTCCTGTTCAAAATCAATCTTTGACTTGTAAACAATCTACACAACCCGGCTTTGAGCATCATATCGAGGTATAAACGATTCATATTGTTGTGAACCCTTGTCATTACAAACTTGCCTCTCACAAGATAACGTATATAATCGTAATATTGCACTTGATATCATGCATGTTATACTTGGTTAAAATAGCATAGATCATGGATTCACCATTCACTTTCAGGATACTCTTAATTTTCACCAGGTTGATATTAATACAGTTTACGAGCCAGATATTTCACACTTATCGATGTAGAAATCGCTCAATATATACCGGATTTATTTTTAATTTTCACGTCATATTCGTGCACCAATTGATAGTGTATAGTGAAAAGCTAAACGAAAATTGAGGTGACCAGGTTGTAGATATCAATCAGGTATAGAACTTTCTATCCATGTTCTGATGTTATTTACTCGGTTCGAGGAAATGCATTAGTGTCAAACTTGGCTTTGGACTCAATCTGGATTTAAAGTCGAGCAGGATTACTATTACCCCGGAAAAGATGAATTCAAATGGGGATCTATTGTCCTTCATGAAATCCTTGGCGTCAGTCACATCAAAAGAATATTGAAAAAAAATTGAGTACAAAATTCCAGAAAACCCCAGCATCATCCATTGAATCAGGAATATCGAAATTGAGTTGACTGTTCATACATACGTTTTGTCCGGTCTCTCAGTGACGAGGAATTTTTCTGTGAAAATAAGTCTCATAATTAAAAGAATGCCCGGCTAGAATTGAGCTTTTTGCAGAATTGCTGACTGATGAAAATAATGTCCATCCAAATGAGTTCAGTGGATGAAGATATCTACAGTTTCAGAATCATTTGTACGTTAGAATCTGGAACATTGAGCAAGTGAAAGATGAAAGTTGAACAAAAAAAGAAATACCTAGTCAATACAGATCTAATAGATTGCGTGGGCACAGACGGATGCACCCGAGTGAGTGGCACTCTCCTGAGCATTTGCCTCAACTACTTGAACTTAATCACACTAGATATCTATGTGCATTCGAGTGTACAGCTGAATTTTTCAAACTACGTTCCCTCAAAGCCCACTCTACCTCATCAGTGACGGGAAATGCACTGAAAGTCGACGCATGCTTCGTTGATCAATGTTTCACTCTAGCTGAACGTCAAGTTAACAAAGCATTCCCTACATTTGCAGTCAATTTGAAGCTAAGTGAATGCATGTATCTTCTTCCTATTCTCTGTAAATAGCTCAGATTCAGTAGACTGTGTTGAAAGAATATTTTCTTAATGTTGGTAACAACATCGTCGATAAAATGTTCAAAGAAAACGTTAACTTACAAACCAAAAGAGACTCGTATTCGTTTTCAAAGATTTCATCAATGATTTAGTGACCAATTGGATTCGATAAACGATGCGGAACAAAACTTGGGAACGATCTCGGTCGCTGCTATCACTTTTCGCTCCATTGATTTCAAATGTCAAACTTTATTGAGCCATGCGATTCATCTCGAGCTTATCTGGGCAATGTTATGAATACATGAATATCATTTCTTGAAAAATACGACATTAGGTTTGAGAATTTTTCATTTCCCTTTCACAATTGGATTCAGTAGAATATATATAAGAAGAGGGAACTATTTTTATGTCTCCGGTGGTATGCCGTCGTCTTCTCAGTTCCTGTGGAGAAAATGATTTCAATCTTACTGCCAATGCCTGTCTGTAAAGGCTGAGAGTGAGATGAGATTTCAATTTTCTGGAGTTTGAAATCCGTAGATAATGCACGGCATGATGTTTATGTGGATCTTTTGGAGAGTGTCAAAGTAAAAGTTATGACACAATCGTGATCTTTTCAAAGATTCTTACACATTACATTTTACTTA
Source organism: Eretmocerus hayati (assembly GCA_029851415.1). NCBI lineage: Eukaryota > Metazoa > Arthropoda > Insecta > Hymenoptera > Aphelinidae > Eretmocerus > Eretmocerus hayati. The sequence continues at coordinate 160,456,126 of CM056741.1, forward strand.
TAATGTTATACTTTACATTTTTTGCGTGGTGAAAATAAAATCGCTAACTTTAGATATAAAAAAAACGGAATTCGTGAGAAAGAAAGGTGAGTATGGGACATTTCGTTTGAATTTTATCCTGAGGCTGAAATGAGAATGTGAATTTCTGAAATTTTCTGTAATCGTACCAATTTCACACAACATTTTGCCCAAACGTGATTGCAGGATCTATTCTGTGTGACTAACAATGAACCTTGGAAATCTAGTGTAAGGATTGACAACGCATCAGTCTCATACTTGGAAATTCATTTTTGCACAGTTATATCAAATCTTATACACACTAACCTGAATTGGCATTTTTCAAAATCTAAGTTCTCACGATGCACGCAGAGTTGGAGCTTTGAGTAGACCAAAGTTTTTCTTGATTTTTATCCGCATATTCCGGGATGAGAGGCTGTTCATAAGAAGAATACTTAGGATGGGAAACACTCAATGATAGCCGAAGAAGGAAGAGAGTGCGCAGCCTTTCCGAAATATCTCATATTCTCCCCGAAACGATAATAAGAAAAAGTATTTCGAAAAATCAAGACCACCAAAGAATCGGTGATCAGGTCGGTAGAAATGGAGAAAATCGATCCTAAAAAGGAGTCGATTCTTATTCCATGGCATCTTTGCATATTTTTATTACGAATTTTGAATACAAAAAGATCCTAAGAGAAACATTTATAATTCATGATGGATGCTTTTTTTCATATTTAACATGATTAGTAAAACTCCTAATCAATTGTCACACCCATGATGAATATTGTTTCCCTCTTTTTAATCATTTGGAACCGACAGAGGCCATACAATCACATTTTGAAACCTGATGACTTAATAAGCTGACATCAAAACCATGCTACCAATTCCAAGTAAATAACCCGAGATACAAAAAAAATGTCATTTCAGTACTTTGACAGTGTCCTGTAAGTGAGGAAATTACTCATTATGGTAAAATTTCCGTCATCAGTATAAAACCACACTCTTACCCTCGATCAACAAAGCGAGTAAAACAAAAAACCTCAATCTCCGGCTATAAGCAGTATAGCATCTCAAAGGATCAGCTCCTCGTCTGAATAGCGGTCACGAAATCCTGCTCTCAAAAGTAAAAAAAGTATCGATCGTGAAAAAGCTCGCTCTCGTTGACTCCTTTTCTCGGCATACTTACACACAGAGGACACCCAATAGCAAAAGCTCTGAAGGCAGGATATAGATGATATCGGTCCTGTATTCAATATATAGTTATACACATTGGTTGTCAAAGTGAATAGCCACACTAAAGAACGGATACAAAAGCCAAAGACGACATAAGGCTCTTTCTGTGTCTTGACTTTAGCTGTCCCATTACAGCTCGTCACGCTTCGGGTCTTATAACCCATCTCATTTATCCATAGATATACACATAGGGGGAGAGTGGGGCGAATTTGGACGGGGGCGAAATTGGACAAGTGAGATAGCTAGGTTAGGATAGATTCTAGGCTTTCGCTGAGTGCATAAATTTTCAACAGCATTACAGACAATGGGATGACGTAGGGGTACTTTTTGAGGGCCTCACGCGGTTTGTTTTACAAATGCAATAGTTCACGCTGCTCCTGCAAAACTAGGCGAATTTTATCGCCATCTGGGTTTCGAAAATTATACCACAAAACAAAGATTTTGAGCTACCGTAGGCCTAAATCGGCCAAATTGGAAGCTAGTCATTACAGTTCTGCGAAAAAATGCCTGGGGGCATTTTTGGACGGATTGGTGGGGGCGAATTTTGACAACGCTAAATCCTATGTTAAATAGGCCGACCGGATGCGTGCCTATGTTTTTGCGAAGAAATGTGCGAGTACGCGTAGGAACGAATTCGTAGCGCTGCGTGAGGAGTGCAAATGAGTTGTGTGATCGAGAATGGGTGAGAAATTGGAATGACAATGTTAAAAATCTGATTTACCGCTCACATTAGAGGTGAGAATTCGCTTTTTACGTTTTCGAGGTGAATGCTCATTTTATGCATTCTCGCTCTCGCATTTACTGACTCAAGCTTCTTAGTCACACTTTATCATTGGCACCGATATTGAAGGGCGAATATAAGCTCAGAATCACGAAAAACAGTCGATTCTTTGGAGCTGCAAGTCGATCGTTGACTGCTGAAAACAGTATCGCATTGACGAAGCTTCTATTGCGATTATGGCGAAAAATCTCATAAATGTTGCTCACTGTTGCTATTGGAGCATGTGACAGTCGCAGGCGGGTTTCTTATTGATTTTGAGTTATCACCACGTATTTTGGTGAGCATATGCAACGCAATTAGATAAGGAATATTGCCGCACGGCGTGAGTATAATAGTCCGTTCAAAGCCCTCAAAACTTGTCAAAAGTGCCCCCCAAGCGCGGGGCGAATTTGGACGAATTTTTCTTGTTAAACTTTGAAAAAAAAGAATGAAAGCGACGACTTAGTGTTCTGAAAATTTATTACAACCTATTCAATAATTGTACTTCAAAGTCCCGTAGCGCGCCTAGTTCCAAGTATCGTCAGATAGTCTCACTGCAAAATCCGTCCAATTTCACACCACTCTCCCCTACGTACACACATAGATAAGGTATAGATCACATAGATATAAAGATACACAAGTAAGGTTGAGTTTTCGCCGGGGTTGGCTTTGGAAAAAAAGTCAAACATGCAAAATGCATATACGCCTGAAGCGAAGCGCGTGCAACTTTGCGCATAAATTCACGTGTATATCTGCCGTTCAATTTATTCCCGAGGCGCCCTGGTCTACAACTCGACCTTTCTCTATTTCAACTCTCGATGCTTTTCACGTGCGCCAGTATCATTCGTCCTGTCCTCTTGCTTTCCACTATGCTAAGTGTATATTCCTTTTGTTTTTCGTATACACTGGCTCCATGTTGCCAAAGCATTCGAAATATTTTAGCCGTATTAGGAAAAAGCTAGACTGTATCGACTTCATTTCTCTTTTTGGCCGTTGAATATTGATTGAGGTAAGTGTACCCAACTTGCCCCCATACGCCGATCTCAGAAATTCGTTCACCTTCTCCTAAAATGTATATTAACACGTTTGCTGTGACGCTCTTTTATCCTAATTTTATCTTAGTTATGAACTAGACCATTGCGATTCAGTGAAAATGTCCGCGTTGAACTGGAATCTGCGGCAAAGATTGAAAGATGGAAAATCGCGGGTCCCACCGGTGGAACCCGTCGCAAGGAACGTGTTAAGACTTGTTATGTTAGAATATGAGACAATGAGAGTTTTGGATTGAGCCAGAATTATTTCTGCATTTCCCAGGAAATTTCAAAAGAATTTTCACTTTTTATGCTCGCACGGCTAAGAAATCACCGAAGAGATTGCGTTCAGTACAACCGATGCCGGAATTTTCGAGTTTGATCAATTCTCACATAATACAACGCATTCGACTCTTTGTCTCAAGACCTTCGAAATTCGTAAAACTATGATCTGATACTATTTCATGTGCTAGATGCAGAAAGGATTTGTAAAGCAGAAGGTCAACTTCGGAGTGTACCCAACATGACCTCCCCTCCACGTGGTCATCTCGGGACGTCGTACAATATGACTTTTTCTTACCACTCAGAACGTTCTCGTGAAAACGAGTTGGAAATAGGGACTGGGACCGTCAAAAAGATCCAAATGTAGTTGCACGGCGATGAAAATGGATAAAAATAATTTTATGCAATTTAACGCCCATCGAACAAGGATTGTGAGCTCACAAAAATTACTTTTGGCAAAATGAAGACAGCTCGGCTTCAATTTGTCGAAATCAGACGAATTTGAACTCATTTGGAAGGCCTTGGAACCAACTTCATAACGAGCTAGAGTAAGTTGAGAATATTGAAGTGAGCCAAAGTTATTGAGAAATTGGCTTAATGGGGTTGAGTTGGGTACACTCACCTTGCACTCGACGAACACGGGCTCTGCGCAAATTTCGGAAAGGATTTCTGTACTTGAGCTGCTGTCAGAAAATCTAGGAATCCCGTCTCGATCCTAAAAGCGTTGCGGGGAGGTTCGAGTCATTTGGACTATATTATATAACGATTTGAATTGACGTTGACAACAAATTAGGACTAACAATTTTTCAAAGTTTGTGCAGAATTCATGTTTGGTGAGTGTACATAGTCGTCAGTTTGATGAGGTACAATATTCATAGTAAGAACCGGTGCAAAGGAATTTCCGTAGGTTGTGCATGAGTATATACCCTACAGCGATCGAGTAAAATTGTTCCGAAAATTCGAACGCGCAACTCTGCTAACGTTTTAAACCGAAATTCCCACGCTCACCTTATCCAGCGGCAGCAAATCTTGTTTTCTCTCTCTCTCACTTGCTTCATTTACGGTCTCGACTTACTCGGAGCCAACCTCTGGTAATGGAGCATCTCTTGAGAAGTTAATTTCAGCGAGGCGCTAAGCTACCTCTTGACTCGATATCCAAGTCGAGATTGAGAGCGAGTCGAATTCTCAAAAGAGCCGATCTTACTCGACTCCAAGTTTTTTTTTCCTTCCTCACTCATTGCAAAGTTTGGGCCTCGAGTGAATATTGATAATGTCATCCAGAAACTCACCGTGTCGATACTATGAACTTATATATTCATAAATACCCATTTACAAATCTTGAAATTTAATAATGTTATTTCAATTTCACTTGAGCGGATGAATCATTATGTGTAGCTCATTAACATAAGAGGCCACAATCGTAGAAATATGGTTTCGAATTAATTCTGTTCGGAAGATTACTAATGTGTCATCCATAATTCAGCTATGAGATACTCAAAGTTTCATGGCACAAAAGATAACGTTGCACAGTATAGCGAGTTGACGGCGTGGCGGTAAAGCTAGAGTGCACGCCTGACTTTAACCTTTCATGTCATGTTTCTACTTTGGCCATCAAAAATTTAATACCCTGAAAGGTTTCCAATGATATGGAATTTCCATATCGAATAAACGAGTAGAGACTTATTCTGCCATAATCGCACTCGTATTCGTCCTCGACAGAACCACAAATGTATTCGTACTTGGAAGTACTTGAGGATCAACTAAAAAGTTTAAGGTAAAATAAAATTCTGGGGACTTATTCATAGCTTAGTCATTAAAATAATTTCATAGGAAATGTTTTCACAAGTATTGGTGTGGATTCTCACGAACAATCTGAAATTCCACTGAGTTACACCAAAGAGTTGCTTAGTCCCTCAAAAAGCTGCCTTGAATCTGTGACAGTGTTCCATTGAACATGACATGCCATTCATCAAACAGGTGTAAGAAAATCATCAAGCACTTCCAAAGCCAGATATTGCAATATTCGATACAAATTATTCTCAGATCCGTCCAAATAGGAAGTCATTCATTAATTTCTCACAGAATCATTAACTTTGCAATTAGATTTAAAATACGTTATTTTGCGTGGAAAATGCTCGTATTATATCTTTTATGCATAGAGTTAATCGTACTTGGAAGTTACGCGAATAAAACTAGTGGAAAGTTGCGAGCCATAAACAGTCTATTGAAATATCGAAGAATTCGTTGAAAAGTTTTCAATCAACTTGTAACTTTTGATCAAGAATAAAGATGGGATCAAGCGTCCATTAAAAGTATGCTATGTTCATTTGAGCTCAAGGCATGACTTCTAAGTAGCCAAGTTCTCTGAAACGGGAACGAAATAAAGAATGTCTGACACTACGTAGACTCGTACTACTGCAGCCGATGAATTCCCCTTTCACCACTCAGTCTCACCCACTTCTTTGCGATGCTCTCGGACATCTACATTCAAAGGCAGTTCGGTGAATCTCTTTTGTCACTTAGTTATGACTTTGCAACGTATTTTTGAGACTGGCTCTGTCCAGCATTTCTTACTATAAGCGCTCGCTATTATAAATCAGTGTCTCGCCATCATCAAAGATTCCATAATTCTTTCACTCTTTGTTTCCACCAACAATAAAGGTGGAACTATCTAGGAATGAATCTTTTCCAGGGGGAGTAAAAACAATCCCACTGTTCTGTATCTATAATCCTAAATTTGAACTGAGAGCGAGTCAGGTTGGCAATTTCTTGACTTTTCGGCATTTGTCATCAACTTTGTATCTTTTATGGACTCTGTTCGAGTCGATGAGTAAAGATGAGTCTTACACCGATGAATGTGCAGCTGTAACTATCTCTGTGAAACTGGGTGCTCGATTCGTGTCTATTCATAAATAGTAAGTTAGGTGTAATTGTATAAAAATCGAAGGTACCTCACCAATTCTAGAATCAGATCAGTTATATTCTGAGCTTTCTGAGTGTTGAAAATGTAGATCTTTTTCATCAGAGAATTTTTCAATAATCTTCACCTCCAACGAGGGAGTTCAAAGAAGTAGGGGATTTTGAAAATTGTCCTTTCCAAGTAGATCACTGAAACAATATTTATTCAACGGACACAAGGAAATTTCCCAAAGCATATGAGAAACAGTAATTGGATCGGGTATTGAAAATTATTCTCTTCAGAGTGAATCATTTGATAGAGAAACAAGTTCTGTATATTAATCATCAATAATTTCAAGGACTGATCTGTCTTGCGAAATATGATTTTTATCCCCATAGGTGCGAGGCCATTTTACGAGGGATTTGTCACCCATCGAATTCACCTATTGAACTCGATGTCATACTTCAAAGTTATCTAAATTTGTCCCTCGTCTATGCACGAAATGAAAGCATCTCCACAGTCACATTTTTGGAGGAATTGTTTACATTGCCCGAGATATGACGCAATCTGCATAGCTCAATCGAACTCCAAAATTGATTCAAAATCTTTTAATGCGTTATTGACTGAGGAACTAGCTCATTTATCCAATCGCGAGCTTCAAGAATTCCCTCTCCCTGCTTTTTAGTGCATAATGCATCCTTCATTAAGTGAATAAGTCATTTCTTCTTTCAAAAACATTCATCAAATGTATTGAGGACGAATATGAGTGCATTTTTAGAGATATGGAAATTGAAAATTTCCATCTTTGTGGTAGAATAAATGACTTTCCATGTCAAGGTGTAAATTTACGTACCCATGAATATTAATATCGAAAAATTTCACAGCTTTACACGTCTTTTCTGTTTTGATTCACCGCAAATTCCTGATTCCCAGCAGAAATCTCGCAGAAAATTGATCCTAGCAGGTTAACCAAAACATTGAAAAAGAGTTGACATCGATATCGTGTGGGTCAAACTGAAAAATAACACCAGTAGGAAATAGACTATCATCACGTGGATTGCTACGAATTGAAGCTATTGCATTTCACAAAAGAGGATTCATTAGCGTACAAACGCAGAAAGCTCAGTTATATCTCGTTATTTAACACACAAATGAGGATCTAATTCTCAAAGTTTTGCCTCAAATCCGTGACCATGAGAGAACATCAGAGCTTGCTCATCAGAGCTGGTCACTACAGTCCAGAGGCATTATTTACTGATTCAAACGCTCGCGCAAAGCTCCCTTTCCTTCTAATCTAATCATCTCATTTCTCCATCTCAGAGGTTCTCGGTGATGAAGCCTGAAACAGATATCTCGTAAGCGGATACGAGCGCACGATTCTTGCATTCAGCTCACGTATATACGAGACGAGCTTAATGAATTCCCTTCTCTGTCTCACGTTCGGATCTGCGAAAAAGTATCAGCGCATGAGAAATATATACATATATATTTGTGAGCTTTTTCACAAGCGTATGAGGCACATTCAATTCCAACATTCACTCCCACGTTGTCATTCTGTGGTCGCAGAGATCCTTATTTTCGAATCTATCTCTATTGGTAGATTTTGCACTTTGAAACTTGATGATTTTCTTGTCTATTGTGTGAGCGAGCTCCACGAATAATTCTTTCAACTCATTGGCTACAGTAACTGGATGTAATCCTTGAAAAAATATTTTATGAATTTCGCTAACAGTTAATCTAGGCACAGAGCTTGCTTTATCTTCGTAAAATATTTGGCAGATGTTCTGAGAATTAAACTCGTAGACTAGTTGATCGGAAATTGAATGGATGTACTGAATCTTGAAGTAAGCCAGAGCAGATGCTAAGTACTCAAATTCCATCTCTACTCAAAGATTGTATGAAAGATACAAATTAGCAAAGTTATGCTTTCTATGACCGTTTGTAGGATATCCCACAAGAGTGATGGTTCAAATAGCAAATTGTGTGGCGTCGGGAACTATGAAGGGATCTGCGAGATCATTATGCAGTATTTCTTGTCAAAAAGAAAAAATTGAGGGAAGATTGTTGATAATTTAATGATTTTTGACATTCTTCTATACTTCTTTGGAATTCAATAAGCATTTTTAGGAAAAATGAGTTATAGTTTGTGGAGAATTTGCAAAAAATCTAGTAGATAGCATAAGGAATCATATTTCTCGAATTGCCTGTATCATAGGTTTCTGGAAAATTAGCCATTTTTGAAAATTTTTGAAACAACTGACAAAAAAACGATATCAAAACGCTTTCATCATACTTTTATACAGTGTATATGAGTAGTTTGGCAATCTCTTGAAACAGCAAAGAGTTAGATTTTATCATCAAATAGATTCCAACAAGAAATCTTTCCTTGTAAACAAAATAGCCACCTGCTATCCATCTCACGATATCTGCCCAACTGTCGCACAACAAGTAACTCTCAAGACTCTCGATCACAACATCTCGACAGTAAGATAGACGCTTAAGTATAAGTACGTCTCCCGTGGGGTTAGATCACTTAAGCATGTTATCCCAGCTTTGTTACTCTCGAAAAGACATCAGAGACTCTAACCTATCCCCATTTGTATAGCTAGGTATACAACATATCGATTAGAAAATCCCTTCGCGATCTCCAAGTTTTGACATCTAAACCTCTACACCTCATGACACAATATAGATACAAAATACACATTGACAGTGTCCCTTTTACTATATTCTAGAATATACTATGGCCAAGTTTTGGCATTCGCTCGGGGTTCGTATACGAAAACTCCAAAGTTGTGTAATATCTGCACGAGGCAGGTGATATGAAGTCTCGTCCCTCTGGGATTCTCTATACAGCCATGGCTGAATGTCAGACTAGTCTCGTTGATGCTCTTGATGAACTCGAAAGCGAATTAATGTGGATCTAGTTCTCCATAGTAAACTCTCTGGTGGGATATGCCAGTTGTGCCTTAGGCTATTTTACGCGTGAGCTGAGCAGAACGAGATGTGGCCTCACTACTCTTATACCCCAGCTATAGAAGTTATATCAGCGTCAACGGTTCTATAGCCAAAATTCACTTGCGATGTATTTATTCGTGCATGTAAAGGACTCTATACACTTACGTAGTCTTATCTGTGAACTGAGGTAGGGTCCTGAGCTCAATGATTCGATTGGTAGACCTGATGCCTAGAATTTGAAGTGAAGATACGTGGAACATCGCTGGCGCGTAGTCGAGAGTATATGTTACAGGATCGAAGTTTAGTAACTCGATTGAATAGCTTACCTCTCTGCACTGCTTAACTTTCGTCATTGCTCCTGAGAGATAGAGTCTTTTGAGGGATTTGAATTTTTGCGGTCTGTGAGAGCCAAAGAATTGGAGTTGGCGTAAGCGTTGGTATACGCATGAGGGATCAAGAGTCAATCGAACTTGAGTGATTTGGTCTAATTGAATCGGTCACTTATCGGAAGTTTAAGTACGTAATCTTCTTGGTCTTATTTGATTAAAAATCTCACGCAAATTAATTCTGAAAACGATCGATCCTGATAATCAGGAATATAAATCACTGAGGAGCTCATTTTAAATGAGTGATTCCACGTGAGAACGTCGACGACAAAAAATTGAATCTTGTAATTTTGTGTGATTAAGGACACATTTCTGACATGCCAAACATCTTTCTATATGGTGGGAATGGAATGAAAAATGACCAAATCGGCAGTAATTATAATTTTGATGAAGAAAAATTTTCTTTTTTCCTCCCTTTTCAATGGGTGCTTTGCATTTTTCGGGTTCCCCAAATTTTATCGGAAGTTTCTCAAATCTGCTCGTATTTTTGGAAGAAAATAATCACAGGTTACCGGAACTCGGCATCGTCCAATGGATTTTGTGGGTTGTAGTAGATCGATTGAGTCATATTTTTCGTATCTATGGTTTAAGATAGAAATGTTACGGGCAATGACCGATGAGGCTCGGACATCATGAAATCATCTGGATTAAGCTCGGGTACCTTCACAAGAGAAATTCTTGACTCGAATGAATATCTAATCCGACGGTCCATAGACGACGAAAGTACCTAATTAGTCCTGTTTAAAGAAACGACTTTTCACGTTTCATTCACCATCGAGACTCGCTAGAGAATGGCTACGTGACTGATTTTGATACCTCATACTTTAGACCTAGCCCCCCTCCCCCCGTTGCGGAAGAATCAATGGCTGAACATTTTCAAAGTGTCAAGATTTTGCAACAACTGAAAGCCATTGCCTATGTTGAGAATCGAGCGTGTCCACTGCAGTGGATAATATGAGTCAGGGACCGTGCAGTGAAGAAATTCAACAGGTGCATTCAAACGAGGTTTTTGGTTTCTTGGTGTAGAAAATTACGATTGCTTGGTTCTTGCAAGGCCATCCTGGGCACTTAAGCTGCCTATAAGACTCGTCATTAATCTCTTCACTAAGGTGATAAAGTTCTCTTAGCATCCAAAATTGCCATGGAAAACATTATCTGCCTCAATTCATTGAAAATTGAACTCAGAGACTACAGGTATTGGCCAAGTGGTGTTGGTAAACATACACGTAGATGCTTACCTTTTTGATAATGTTTCTCCAATTATTTTGCTAGTCAATTTTTTAAAGTTTCCAGCCGAGATTAAATCCCGTTTATGAACTACAGCAGTCTTTCCATTGGAAATGTAATGAGATGGCACCTAAAAAGTCACCGTCAAGGTGCAATTACATGAGCAAAATAATTGGCGGGAAGGCCTACATCACCCGTGCGTATGACAAGGAGGTTTGAGTGCTACATTTTTGTCATACTCACAGCTGGTTTGGGCCTTCCCGCCAATTGTTTTGCTCAAGGAACCGCGGCCTCAGTTTATCATATTACTTGATGGTGGTTCACGGTGTCCGCGAAGTGTTCGGTATTGTCGATACCACCCGAGCTATGTATAAGAATCACGGGCATTGCCTGATACAGCTGGACATTGTCGACAATGCCCGCATTTTGGACATTGTTCGTAACATGGATATAACTACTGCGGAAAAATTGGACAATTATTATGAACCCTGCGATGCAGATAAGAATGCGGCCTTGAACTTTCCTTGCAGGACTTTTGCGACTTTTCTCCTCGATTGAAATTCTTATTGCTCAAAAACATCGTTAACCAGTAATATGCAGTTTTGCACACCTAAATTGATGAAAAAAATATGAATCAAAAATTTCCCGAAACCCCGACGTACACCTCATCAAGCATAGTATGAAAAATTTTGTAATGAACTAAACATTTCACAGGAGTTAATAATAATATTTCGAAATCACAATCCGTTGAAAAAAAAAAAAAAAAATACCGATTAATGGTTTTAGTTACAAAGGTGACATCGATTTTTGTGAAGCAGACCAGCAATAATTTTCGAAACAACCGTTTTTACAGAGATCGCTGCGAAAACAGAATACACTCTCGATTATTCTTCACCCAAACGGGATTCGAACTCCTAATCTCCAGCCTGTCATTCATGTTAACTTGAGATAAGATAGATGAAGTAATCATAAACAGAAATCAGCAAGCATACACACTCTCTCTCTCTCTCTCCCAGAACTCCCCGATTGAGATTTCTCGAGCAAATCTTTGATCAACCAACTCGGTTAGATACGGCTTCGAGATAGCTTCGTAAAATTTCCTCGTTATTCCTCGTATGATGTACCCAACTATCTCCACACATACATGGAAGAGCTTAGTGCTAAAGCACGGCTCGTCGCGCTGAATTTCACGCGCCCGAACGAACTTGTTCGCGTGAATTAGCTCGCCTGATGAGTTCAGCAAGCGTTGAGAGTGTGTCAGCCTCCGGGCTAGATTTGAGTTGCTCTTGAATCTTGTACCCGAAACCCTCCACTTATGCACATATCCAAGGTATATCGATTTCTACGGTGAATCAGTCGATGAAGAGCTCAAACTGAACTCTACCGCATCTCTCTAATACACATACAGCTGGATATATCTATACCGGTGGATTGAAATCAGTTCAACCCTCGTTCACGAACTAATCATCCACGTGTATGTAGTATACTTACTCTATTAAATTTTTGTCGACTCAAGCGTATAGAATCAAGTTTTGCAAAATTTATAGCTAGCAAACAAGTGTATAGAGTTAGTGGCGTTTTATAAGTGAGTTTCGAGTTCTTGCGTTTCTAGTCGAGTAAAAACTATATGAAAAATGTTGGCACGGCTTTGAAATGAGTTTAGCTGGAGCGAGAAAAATGTTTTCTTTCAGTGAGGAAAAGTTTGTTAAAAGCTGCAAGATTGCAGGGGTGGATAACTTTTTCGTGTCGTGTAAGTTGGTTTGTGATTGAGTTATTTCTGAATGGTTGACTTCAGATAAGAACAGGCCTGGGTCGAATTAGAGTTGATAGGATAGATCCATTTTCAACATTAGTTACACTGTGATGGTGATGAATTATCTCACCTTTCGTCACGACAATCCGAGTCTTTTGTAAGATTTTCAAATACTCGTTACCATGCGGATATACGTACAACGTTCTTGGAGCTTTTCTCCTCCACTAAAAAGTCTCATAAGAAGCCAATATTGCAGAAGACTTTGCCATGTCAGCAGCGTATACATGGGGAAATTTGTTCTTTCTTGAGCGACGCAGAGATCCATGCATGAGTAATAAGGTGTGCGCCATTCAACTTTTTGCTCTCAAGGCGATACAACTTTTGTGCCTGTAAGAGTCTCCTTCGTCACACTTTGTCATGAATATTTCCTCAAATATTGAACATAATGAAAATTCAAAAAAGGTGAACAATTTTGAGAAATGTTTTCAAAAAATTCACAATTTTAAGCAGTGTGAATGAGCCGTGATGCTATAGGTACTCTGGAACTAATCCGGTTCCAGGAAATACCTAAAAAATAAGTTGAGTGAGTTAGTGATAGAAATTTTGTTTGCCTCTACGATGATTAGATGAAAAGTAGTCCAGGTGTACGGGGATGACAAAAGGAATCTAGAATGATAATTATGAAGAATCATGGACTATAATCGAGCCATCAATCTCCCAATCCAATAGCCGGCCTTATCCCGAATCGAGATCATAATTCAAAAATCACCAAACTATACTCTGGAGGATGCATGTCCCTGTAATATAAAATCATTGAAAAAAAGTTCTAAAACCTGTAAGAATCAGCTACAGATGGGATTTTTATGGTCTATGGTGATAGAGGTATCTATAGTTAGTCAATTACGACATCAATTTCCGTCAAATTCAACAAAAAATAAGTCTTTCGATTAAGATAGATCAGTCTTAAGGACCTCAAGAGATAACGACGTCGGAAGAAAAAGATGAAGAAAAAACGGGAATGGTCGAGAGAAAGAGAGATGAGCGAATGCTACGATACGATCTTTTGTCCTCGATAGCTACACAACAAACTTGGGGTTGGTAAAAGTTCCACTTTCTTGTGGTCGTGTATCTATGTCAAATGCTGACGGGCAAAGAGTCGAATGTAAAATTCAACAATGAACTTGTGCTCTGTTAGAATAAAAGATCTCGAGTAACACTAGCCTTCCACCCTCTCGACTACGAGAAGACAGCTGAGTGGCAATATTAAAATGAGGATGGAAGGACTTCAATAAGGTGATCTCGTGAAAAGAAGAAGAAACAAAAGAGGAAAATGAGAAGAAATTTGTTTGAGGAAGACATATTTTGAAAAGACTGATTACTATTCCGTAGGACAAATGAATTGTGAAAAAAACTTGATAGTAATGAAAATAAATTTCGATGTGAGTCGAACGTACCATGGAAATTTTAGGATAAGGTATGTAGTCAGGGCTACTCTCTCATCATTGAAAATGGAATCTTTGTACTAATTTTGTCAATCCCGAGACACAGGACTCTTAACCTCGATGAAATTCTATCCGACCTGTGAACTCGTACTTTGTCTCAACAAAATGAAAAATCACAAACTTTTTCCGCGATTCCAAATTGGTATTTGCCATCTCCAGCCTCATTTTTGGAAATATTTTCCACCTGTAACCGACTGACTCTCTTCTACTCCCTAACTACAGGACCCGTCACGCCGAAAAGAGGAGCAAACGACCAATATGCTCATAGTGAATAATTTATCTTTGTAGAATAGTGTGATATTTTTAAAAAGAGGCACGAGGACCATAGCACGTGAGACGAGATAATTACAAAGGTAGTTTCAATAGTTTGTTTAAAAAGAGTGAAAAGTCATGCAACCCTGTTCTCGGGATTCGGAAGAAATGTATTTATGTAAGTAGGTCATGCAGATTTCGGCAAATCCGTGCGCACAACCTCGTGAACCTTTTCGCCATTTTTTCTAATCGGAGTAAGTACCAATATCAGTACTTTTCCCGAGTTTCAGCCCCCACAAAAAAATTTCAGGGAAAAAAGTGAATGTACACATCATCGTGGAGAATAGGCGCGTTTGGTTTTATGAGCCCCATCCAATTTTTTCTTAAAAATTGACGCCAAAACGAAGATAATGCGCTCTCGCAGACCTCGTTACGATGTTCCCGATCGATTTGGTGATTTTTCGAAAAATTGATTAGACAGGCCTTTTTTGTACTTCGAGAAATTCTAGCATTCGTGAAAATTCTCTTAGTGGCTGAAACTCTGGGAAAGGACTATTTCTGATACTTTTATACGTATGAAACATTGGTGAAAAGATCCGGGGGAGTCGTGGCGCACGGATTTGCCGAAATATACTGATCGATGACTCGATTTCTTTACACGAGGTTCATTTGGTTGTGTAGCTTTGAGCGCTTTGAGCGAGCCTGCACTGTTGTGTTCGGTTTCAAAATAAAACAGGCACCTGATGATCCCCAATCTTAGAATCTTCAAATGCACGATTATCTTCACAGTTCAGAGTGCATGATCGAATGAGTCTTTTGATCAACTATCAATTCCTAGATCTTGAATTGGATAATTCTTCCACTATTAGTAAAATTTCATCGAGACCAATGCCAGCTCAAGCTCATGATTACTCCAATATTGTGGGATGGGGTATTCAAAGAAGTAACAGAGGGATCAGAGTGAGATCGGAAGGAGAGAGCTTAATTAGATTCTTGTGGTTTTAGTGGTACGATCAATCTATCGCTTGGTGCTCCTCAGCTTTGATCGACTGACCTCGAAGATTGCTACTGATGATGGGCGGGGTATTTCTAGAAAAATTCCATTCGATAGGATTCGTTCTTATCACTGATTAGATAAGTCATCAAGTCTAGATTGCTACTGATGATGGGCGTGGTATTTCTAGAAAAATTCCATTCGATAGGATTCGTTTTTATCACTGACTAGATATTGACATGCGTTTGGGAGTCTTATTAGACTGATTTTTTGATCTCGAATTTCGGATTCTATGGTTGATGATGACTCAAATTATATTGATTTCCTGATAGGTATGTGACCATTTTTCTGGACACCTATAGCCAGTAGCAATGCGACTTGGCCAATTATTGGCCAAAAAATGTTTACCATTCAAAAGCATATGTTCGAATGTTTACCATCTCTACTAGGTTTCTTTACTCCTCACCCTTGTTCAACAAAATCTAAATTCTTCACCATAAATTCAGCTTTTCCCTCAGAATTTTACAGGAATCAAAGGATCCTAAAGTTAAAGTTCCAGATTACGAGAATTACATCGGTAATCCGTGTTCTTAAGATTAACGAGTATTGCAAGGATATAGGGAGGAATCTTTGTCAGATTTATATTATCTACTAGGAAAGTACGAAGTAAGTTGAATTGGCGTGAACTTGACTGACCATGTTAGTGGCATTGTGGAGTCGAGTTAGAGAATATGAAGTGTGCAAGAGGGTGTGGAGAGAAGAGGATTACAAAGTAATGGAGATAATGAAGGAGTTATGTCGTTGCTTCATAGCTTGCGGAAGTTTGAAATTGCATAATTTTTTCGGAGTCTGAGATCTTTTGAAGTAGTGATCTCAATCAAATTTTCGGGAAATCAATTGATGATAATGATGCAGCAGAAATACTAATCCTCCTCGTTTGATGTAAATATCAATATTGGTGATTCCTTGTGGTGAATTTGTAACAATTCACTGATGATTGAGTTCATTGACGTGAAAATTTTTTCATGAGTGATAATAAGGCCAGTGTTTAGTCAGCCACTCAAGCCTATGTGGTCAGTAACCGGATATCAATAGAAGACCAATGAGTTAATGTGAAAGCTTGTGAATTTGTTTAATTCTAAAGCTTCCTACTGATACACTCAGCCGAAAACTCTAAGATGTAATAATAATCTCGTTACGCTACTTTTACTGCTAACAGTTCATGATCTGGGACCTTATTCCGAGAGAGATAAGCGTTACCGCTGATTATGCGGGTACGGTGATTCCACTCTCCAACATGAATCAGCTAACACAAACGGATTTTCAGCTATTGTAGCTGATTTTCAGTGAAAATTCGTCCACGTTACCTGCAAATCAGCTAAAATAGCTGATTCGTGTTGAGAGAGCGTGGAAAACCGTCGTGCATAAGCGAAGGAGCGCTAAATGTTGATGTAGAAGCGTCCCCTCATCTATGCATGGCGGTTTTCCGTGGAACTAATCAGTGATCATCGTAACCGGTAACGCGTATTCCTTTCAGAATAGAGTCCCTGGAACAGAAAAATGACTCAAAATATCTCACCAAAATGATTTCACTCCGACATTTCGAATCAAAAATTTTGTGCATGATCGAAACTTTGATTACCCCAGACCTTGTATGATCAATCCTGACTTCCGGAAGAAAAACTCAAATCAGTACGATGTTTATCACACTGCTCATTCAATTCACTTGCTCATTTCAAATATTCTAACGTTGCGAAGGGGAGGCTATCTAGTGAGAGCAAAAGTGAATATAATTTGAATCTCACAAGCAGCGCCACTAGAATTCATAAAATAGAAACGAGCAGCTATTGAGGATTGAAAATTCACGTACGAATAAAAGTACTACTGAATAAAAAACCTCAAAGTATGGCATAGAAATCGCAAGAGAAAATCATATGATTTCTCAACAAGTATTTCGAGCATCAAACCGACAAGGCACTCGAATGTTATATCCGATGGCCGTTTTCCCGCCATTGGCGAGCTTCTCATACCACGTTGATTAAATTAATTTGCACTCGAATTTTTTGCCGAGTCCCTCCCAATTCGAGTGAGGGAGTCCCACTGTGTTAAGTTTTGGGCTCCCATATATGTGTGGTCAAACCTGAGAACCCCATCATCGATGAAAGGCATTAGCTCACGACTTTGCGTCACCTGACACGGACTGTCGGTGCTTTTTAAAATGCATTGAAGGTTGAAACTGATCGTGGAAGCATCAAAAGTTTACCTTGTTCCCTCAGTAAATCGGCCAGACATAAAAATCACTCTGGTATGTCAGGTTTGACCGGGTGAAAAGTATCACCCTCCATTTTTTGCAATATTGACGAGCTTCCCCACCAGGAGTGGTCTACTGGTATTGTTCCCTGTCTTCTTCTACCACTGCTCGATTCTTTCCATCCTTTTTTTCTTTGATGATCAACATCTTGATTTTTATAACGATCACATCCCAAATTCTTACTCCAAAGAGCATCGTGCGCACGATCCGAGGTTTTCAGATTTGAGTTAAAACTGAAAACCTGACCAAGCTTCATTACCCGCTTCCTCTTTGCTGGTGTTGTTTAGAGTGGCTCTAAATCGTTGGTATCGGAGCGACACATTTGGCACTCCTTCATTAATCTCCTTCGATATTTTTAAAGGCCGTCATCAAAACACTCGAGATCACTGTCTGACTAAAGATACGTTGTATTACTGCGCAGTAGTACAACGTGAGTTTAGTCAGACAGCGATCTGGTATTCTCTATTTCACAACCTGGATTATCGTGTGTTTCTAAAAATGATAGGATGCTCCATAATGTGATCTCCATCTTGATTTAAAGTAGATGTATTTTGTGAACTACTTGACTCGATCGCGGGAAATTCAAATCATATTGAAAGCTTGGATCGGCGTATGCGATCAATTTTAATCAGCACAGTTTGCTGAATATCAGTCACATAGATATTAGTGATGTCTGTCTATGCCACTCATATCACCAAACTGTGTTGTTTAAAATTGATCGCGTACACCGATTAAAGCGTTTAATTTGAGTAACTGTTTTTAGTTAATTCAATTGATTACCAGAACTGTCAGAAGAGGACGACTATTTTAGAAACACTCAGGAGTCAAATAATCCAAGTCTTCGAAGGACGATTTATGATGCAGAGATCTTGGTAGGAGACGCTTGAGAATGGCCTACTCTATACAATTTTGAAAATCAACAACTCTAAACTAACTCCTAATCGTCCCATCACGTTGCGCAAGAGCCTGAGACGACCTCATTCAGTCATATCTAATATGTGTTTCAGCAAATTAAAGTGAGAGTAACTCATTTTGAAATTCAATGGTATAACTCACACCCTACTGCTACTACTACTGCTACTTTTCGAAACCACGTATTGTCTGCAATGTAGACACTGGGCTATTAAAATTTTAGCTCTTAAGTTGGATGAGATAGAAAAGTAACAATTCTTGACGGAGCACACCTACCGGATCATTAAATTTTCATTCGGCGAGAACGACTTATGGAGATAGTGAGGAAGAAAAGGAGAGGAAAATAAAATTTAGAATCAGTCTGGTCGAATCGAAGTACAAAAGAATTACAAGCTAGTACGCGTGGCTGAATTTTCTGCAAACTGTTTCTAACCGAATCCAGAGCTTGTGTGACATTCTAATGGTGAGTAAAATATTACTACCAAAGCACAAAGAATGTCACACTGTACATACTTTGTTGTCATGGAACAGAATGTTCCTGGTGATTTTCGCCAATAAAATATTGGAGTAATTTTAATCAGGTTGCGAATTTTGAAGCTTTGCAAAATGAAGTTGATGGCTTATGAAGTAGTAGGAGATATTGAGCTCTGAGCATTTAGGTCTTGAATATTACGTGAGATAGCACTCGTTCCGAAGGAACGAATTGTGTACAATGAAATCCAGCAAACTTCGTGACAACAGTACCCTGGGCAGTAATGATTTGCCGTTGTTTCTTGTGTACAGGATAAAATTTGGTATCACCTAAAATATTACCGTTTTGGGAATTTGCAATAAAGTAGTAGGTAAAACTCTAATTCAAGTACACTTCAGCTGGCCTAGCTCCTAATTTTTTGACAAATCCAGATTACACTGGAATAGTTTTTACTCAATGGGAGGAAGTTCGACACTCTTATTAGGTTGAGTTCGATTGACTCGTGGAGTGAATTCGATCCCCTCACGTCCAAATTCATGACCGACTTTCAACAGATCCCGTTTATACGAGTGCCAGGTTTGTGTGAATCCAAAGCACCGAAAGCACACCGAGGATAAGCATATACTCAGTGTTAGTGCCCGAACCATTTGAGATCTAGCAATCAATTAGGCATGGAAAAAAAGTTTGACAGTTTCAAGCGAAAGTTTAAATTAGAGATCTTGCACTCAAACAAATCAACGATCCCTTGCTTCATATAAAGCCAGGCCGTATCACCAATGAGAGAAAATCGGTGTGTCAAACGAAAAAAGAAAGTTGAATTAAATGTCCGCGAGATCGAAACGGCTCGAACTCAATGATTAATTAGTGCTTATTTTCACGCGCGCAAGTGGCTAATGAAATTCCGCTGTATGTCGCACAGATCTAAAAGCATCTCTGAACTCTTCTCAATTCACTTTAGTTTCTGTATCTGTCTCTCTTATTCATGAAATGTGCCATTGCTTCGGATCCGAAATAAAAAGTATAGAGGATTGTAAAAAATTTGATCCAGATGGACACGTAGTACTATATATCGCTCTGCATTAGGCTTTCAGGTCAACGCCAGGGTGTAAAAATATTTTCATCGGAGATAAAAGAGTACAGCATCCATTTATTTCGAGAAAAAATCAGATGGAAACCGTAGAGTAGAGGAATGACGTTCTTCATAGGTTGAGTAATCTAATTTATATTGATATTAAAATAATGTTGATCATCATATGATGAGTTCAAATTAAATTGAGAAAATTTTTGTTTCCATAAGCCATTGATGAAATTTAATAACATTGATAGAATATTGAGAAATGGAATCGATTTTCAGTCATTACGGACACATTGCGATCGAAAAAAATATTGGGTGAGTGACTTTCATTTCCAGATTTTTAACACTTATTCTATCACGTGAACATCTATTCAATTCCTGTGTATCAACTTTGATTCACACCAAAATTTGTGTGAGTACAATTCAAAAATCATATTCCCTCGCGTGGTGAATCGCTTCTGAATATTACGTCTGAGAAGACTAATGAGCGAAGCCATGTAACGCTGTGAAACCATTTATTAAAATTCTGAAAAATGCGAGCGAGTATTTGCTGTGTAAACTTTGCATCCGTACTCTTTGTTTTGTGCATTGTTTTCCATTGTTCTGATATAGCGTGAAGAGCATTGCAAACCAAACAAAACCACTCGAGACGAATGCTTAATAAGAGTCAACTTCGGAAATTACGAGGACAGCGTAAACTGGCTTATGAATTATGCAGCAATTTATTGTTACTGGGTCTACTGAGTTCGGTCGAAATGCAAACGAACAAAAAGGATTGGAGAAACTCACTCCGGCGTTAGAGGAAATAACGATGCGTGAAATACGTAAATAGATGAGGGAAGGTCCGAAGTGTTATAATTCTATTGCGATCCTCTTATATTCACAACTAAAGTGTAACCATCATGATGAGATTCAGAATGAATATTTGTAATAGTTCCACAATTTAGACATCACGGTGATTACAAATATGAGGACCATCTGATGATTCATCAGTTTTTAATCTAATCATTTGCAAACATGGGATCGGTCATCGTAAAAAAACCGAAAAGGGTAAATTATACAGGGTAGATCATTCATCGTATGTCCAGAGCACTGATTTTTGGTTTGTTCAATGGATTCATCAGCTATGTATCTTGAGCATTCTTACCATTTGTTGAACTAATTGTTGATCTATTATACCGACTCGACAATTTCCTCAAGTAATTTGACGTTTTGTGCAATCGCCTACGAAGAAGTAAGTATTTCTGACCGGTTCTGAGATAATTGAGGTTCAGGGATTTGTTCGGAACTACACTGAACCAAGAATAATTTTTTAGTCAATCATGATGCCGAGTATCTTATGGTTTCTTTGAGACTTGTTTGAATCAATCTGTGACTTGAAGATGTAGGAGGAAGACATAGAAAAAATCTCTTTGCACCTATCGTTCACCCAATTGTTACTGCTTTCAGATGTGTACTCTACTTCTTCTGTGCACAACGTGTCTCATCGGTGAAACCCAACCGTCATGAATATCAACAACGGAGCAGTTCTGATAGATTTTCGGGGTAGATTTGATGATTGGTAGAAGTCACAAATAATCAGGGAAATTCAAAAAAATTCAATGTGATTTTTCATTACGAAAGCCTAATGTATTTCGTTAAGCCGCAAACAAACTTTGAGCAAGTTCTGGTCATGAACAACGAGACGCGTATTTCCTTGATGTTATCATGAATTCTTAGCCCTGGATGTCGAAGCGAAAGACAGCCACCCCAAAAAATATCCAAAACTGAAATATTCATGATTCGTCAAATTTCATCCATGAACTAATGGGGCGATTCAATAAAGGGATGTCTCAGACGAGCTGCTATGAAATCGAATTCGCATTAATTGAATGTTTATACCTCGAAAGTAAAATAGGTATAAGACATCGAGAGTCATTCGCACAAAGTGAATCTTGATAGCTAGTACGTAACGAGTAAAGCTCAAGCAAGGCCTGCACGATGAAGATATTTCAATTCGCCGTCTAACTATACTCCGTGGCATTTACTACTCACCTCGCTTGGGTAAGCTTAATGCTACTTGGGCGCGATTAAACTCGGATTACCGTTCATCACTTTGGCTCTAGAAGTTTGTAAAGCGGAAGGCAAGCCTCGCGGAAAATGTGAGGCATCCGTGATTCTTCTTGCGCCGCCACCGATGATAAGTGCCCTGGGCACGTTTCAAAGTATTGCTGTTTCAAAGTGAGTTTCCGAAACGGACGCAAAGATTTCACATTGAATATTGCTCTTTGATGGCTATAGATACCTCACAAGATATCAACTTTGATCTCAACTTTGATCATTCTTATTTGAAGTTCATCCTTGCATCCAATCATTCTGTATATGTTTGTATAGGGTATGATTGAAAGTAAAGTAAATGTATCCCACATAATCGCCGTTCTGACAATATCTTTGGCCTACCTACTACAATATTTTTCAATGTGCTTAAGCTTATATTGAAATTAAAATCAAGATTTTACAAATAAGACAAAGTGGGATTAATTTTGACTGATCAGAGCCAAGCTATCACAGTTTTCCCAAAAAGTGATTTTTTAGAGAGGATGTACCTAGCATGTCCCCATCCTTTAAAACAATGTAAAACATCGATGAATCGTTTTTGAATTAGTGAAATCAAATTTGGTGCTCTCTGATTGATCCAAATCACTATTTTCTTGCTCATTTTGACGTGATAAACACGTTCTGAGTGGGAGATCAGGTCATACTGTAAAACCTTTCAAAATTACAGTATGGGGCCATGTTGGGTACACTCCAACTTTGTCTTCAAATAAGCCAAGATACGTTAAGATTGGCCAAAGTTGAAAAATTTGGGATCGGTTTCACTGAACGCAATTCCCTCGTCAATTTCTTAGCTGTGCTGAAGCAAAGAATGCAAATCTCACTTTAGATTTTTTGGCGATTTTTTGGAATACGCAGAAACAATTCGGGGTCGACCCAGACTATTTACTCTCTCATATTTTGACACAACAAACGTAAAAAAATTGCGGGCTTCGGTTTTCTTATGCATTTAGCTCAAAAATCATAGCTCGGATGTGGCAACAGTATGCTAGGCAATTGTAGGGTTTTCCAAAACGAAGAGTTTGAGCGCTTGTGGGTCTGAATCCGAGCATAATTGAGTAAACTAGAGACAGTTGAAAATTTTGCCTAATGCTTTTTGCATGGGCGTTGCGACCACCGCTGAAGCCA
Source organism: Eretmocerus hayati (assembly GCA_029851415.1). Classification (NCBI taxonomy): domain Eukaryota; kingdom Metazoa; phylum Arthropoda; class Insecta; order Hymenoptera; family Aphelinidae; genus Eretmocerus; species Eretmocerus hayati. The sequence goes on from CM056741.1 coordinate 160,479,395, forward strand.
CCGTTTCTGACTCTACTCGATCCGATATTTTTCTCGCTTCGGGCTCTATGAATCCTTCAATGATGTTTCGATTGACATGTATGATGGCTCAAAATTTTCCCAATTAAAAATCCAACAACTTTCTCGCTCACTGCTACGAAGTTTGGGCATCGGTTTACTCAAAGATGAAAGGAAAACCCTGCCACGCGCCTAACTTGCATGCTCTATTTCTGACCTTGATTTTTGGGAAAACCGTTGCTCAAACCTTATAAGAGTAAGCGAGAAAGTTGTTAGATTTTCAATTGCGAAAACTTTGAGCTATCATACGTATCAATCAGACCATTATTGAAGGATTCATCAAGCCCGAAGCGAGAAAAATATCGGAGCGAGTCGAGGCAGAAGCGGTGGTTGAGCAGTGGCCAAGGGGGAAATAACTAATATTCCATACTGTAGATACTTGGCTTATAACTGTACGTACTTGCTCGTACCTGTAGATACTCGCAATAGTAATTCCTGCTACCTACACAGTACGGAATGGGTATGTGATGGATTTTGGAGAGGCGCTCCAAATGCACGCAACAGTAGTTGCCAGTATGTGACGGGTACTGAACAAGTACGTGACGGATTCTGGAGCCCTCGCTCAGGTAGCCGCATGGCAGTAAATTCGTGTATGTGCCAAGTACGGATCGAGTACGTGACGGACTCTAAGAGCGGGTGACGGGGTACCATGAGGCAGTAGTTGCCAGCACGTGATAGGAACGGGACAAGTATGTGACGGACTCCGTGAGCGCAGCTGGTCTGATTCAACCTACCTTGAATGCCGGTGTCTCCTGCTACCATTGACTTAGTACAGAAACCAACCAAATTTTGTGAATTTGCTTGTTGTAACCGAGTTCTCGTTATAACCGAGCTCGTTATAATCGAGTTCTACTGTATAACCAAAATCGGTGACCAAAAATGGTGATAGTTGAGAGGAATCTTGGAAAAAGTATTATCTAGTTTAATGCTGACAAAAAAAAATGATTTTTGTATGAAGATATCATTCCTATAGGTAAGGTATGGAATAAGTTAGCTTATAAGTGGAATATCCCAACTTCAACGGAGTGTAGTATTTTACCTTCTCGTTTAGGATAATTCACACCGCCATGAATTTTCGAACAGTCTCTCGCGATCCAAACATTGGTGTGCATATTTTTTTAATCCGCAAATTAATTGGTAGTCTTATGAATTGGAGGATTGATGTATGGATGTCAAAACGATTCCTAGCTATTGTTACGGATTAAAGTATTTCCTTTTGACCCCATCAGTCCCACACTTTTTCAATCATCCAAATTTTCGTTCAATAATTCTCATATTCTGATGATAATATCTCCGTCTTTGATGTGCTACAGATCTGGTGTCGATCCCTGTTAATTTCGAAGGGTCTGAGGAGACGAGGGATGGATCAAAATTTCTTTGCTTGGATCAAAATTAGTTCTGCGGATGTATTGTCTACTTATTTAGTAAAGCTTTGCAAAAGGATTTCCTCACGATAAATATCAACAATATTTCATCACATCTTCATAATAGACAAATCGCAATCATTAAAAACACTTCTTTCTACCTGCCAATCTTTACTCAGCATGAGTTATCGATTCGAAACCGAACGTACTCATTACGAATCTAGTTATCCTGATTGTGCTTACCTGAATCGGTGGGCTCAAATGTCTGAAAAGTTTGATAAAATAAGGGAAAATAGACTTGAAACTTACAGTGCCACTCCGCTGTATGTATGAGGTATGATTAGTAACAAGTATGTTCAAGGCTGATCAAGATACTGTACCAAATTCACTAATTTTCATCCGTCATCTTCGAGTTGAAATATGTTCTTCTGTAACACTTACTCAATGAAGCATCCGGGGAAGGACAGCATACTCACGAGAACTCTGATTTCTATCAATCCACCCACTACTAGTGAAAATATAAATTTCTGAGCATAAAACTTATGACGATGGCTCTGGGAACATTTGAAACGTCAAACAAGATTTGATGTTAATCCTTGTGTTAATACCAATATCATTCAGAGGTTCATAATTTGAGACAGCAAGAATGTATGTATGGGTACCCTCAATGATTCATTATCTCATAAGTTTCGCCAAAACACTCATGTGCATGAAATCAGATGCAGACGATTTTAATTCGAGACTCTCTTTGTGGGTCAATTCCTTTCAGATGCATGTATAATAACGGTACGTGGATTCGCGAACTTTGTGACCTTCCCCAAGGATCAACCAAAATAGACTTTGTGGAGTACGATTGAAGAGTTATGATATCAAATCCGCGGGACAGCATTGCATACCCACCTTTTCTTTCTGCTTTAGCTTTCATTTATTCATTCATTTATTCATTGAAATTTGATGCCATTTCCATTAGGAAATTATCGATCACGATTTGACCATCCAATTACTTGTCAATGCAAAAACGTATGTAGCTCACATCACGAAGGAGAATGACCTACCCATAGAGTTCAAAAAACCAACTCCTTTGGCCATCTATGACATCCTCAATGCTTCCATCCTGAAGTGTAATTTCTCATTACTTTGACCTCACAATCTAGGTACGTTATGAAACTATGAACAGTCCTAAAGTGCCATTTTTCAAATTACGTAATCATCACTACGTGATAATTACGTAGCAGGAGACACCGTCATTCAAGGTAGGTTGAATCAGACCAGCTGCGCTCACGGAGCCCGTCACATACTTGTCCCGTTCCTATTACGTGCTGGCAACTACTGCCTCATGGTACCCCGTCACCCGCTCTTAGAGTCCGTCACGTACTCGATCCGTACTTGGCACATACACGAATTTACTGTCATGCGGCTCGCCGAGCGAGGGCTCCAGAATCCGTCACGTACTTGTTCAGTACCCGTCACATACTGGCAACTACTGTTGCGTGCATTTGGAGCGCCTCTCCAAAATCCATCACATACCCATTCCGTACTGTGTAGGTAGCAGGAATTACTATTGCGAGTATCTACAGGTACGAGCAAGTACGTACAGTTATAAGCCAAGTATCTACAGTATGGAATATTAGTTATTTCCCCCTTGGCAGTGGCCGCAACGCTCATGCTCGCGCCCATGCAAAAAGCATAGGCAAAAATTTCAACTCGCTCTAATTTACTCAATTTTGCTCGGATTCAGACTCACAAGCGCTCAAGGTCTTCGTTTTGGAAAACCCTACAACCGCCTCGGATACTGTTGCCACATCCGAGTTGTGGTTTTTGAGCTAAATGCATAAGAAGACCGAAGCCCGCACTAAACACGTTCGACTGCTACCTCCCGTGGCATGCAGCTTCCCGCCACTCGGAGGCGCTGAAACTCATACTTCTCATAGGCAATAGGCGGCAGGTTTCGTATACTCATCTTATATTCTATAGATTTCGGTAGTCTGGACAAACATAATCAGGATGAGCAAAGGCTTGAGTAGAATTGATACCTTTCGCCTGACATTACATTCACTGCAACAGCAAAGTGTGAGTGAATGCAAGTGTGTATGTATACTTTAATAGTAGTCAAACCTTACCGAAAATCATCAGTCTGACGCGTATTTACGAAATCTTCATAAATTTCAATCTGTTTCAGCCGTGCCTCTTTTGTGGAGTCTCCTTAGGATATACCTTTCATTCCTTGCAAAATACTGCTACCTTATCAAAAGCACTGTACAATACATATTTATACCTCCCAGATTTTAAGGCTTCCATTATTCACAGTTATTAACCATTATCTGTCTTCCGTTCCCTCCGCCTGCCTCTCACTAATTTCATGCTCTCTTCGCATTTTATGCTTCGTGAGTTTGGCGAGTATCAAACTCAAATTTCCAAGATCATAGTAACTATAAAGTTGCTGACACGTCTCACAGTTGTGCAAGAGTTTACCTTGTTATCATTCGCATGTTGCAGACTCAGCGTGTTATCTGATGTTAGTTGTAATTGCCAACCTTGATATTGACAGTTCGGCTTCGAATGATTTCAGACATGCTCAACTTCATCTTCTATCTTCCTCACTACTTCAGCAGCTGATGTAGTTTCAAAAAGCTTGTTAAATTAACAAACTCGTGAAATGACTCGCTATTCCTGAAGATCCTAGGATGAAATGCAGAATGAAATTGGAATTTTACCTTATAGATTTTAATTCTTCATGGGGTGCATTTTATCTCAGCTTTAAATTAATGAGACGAACATTTACTTGATCAAGATGTGACAAGATCCTTTGTAAGATTAAAGTCTACTCCATCTCATTCATCATTCTGCTGGGACTCATTTTCAAAATTAAAGTTGAATTCCGTTTGATAGAGGAATAAGAACTCAAGTCGTTATTACTTGTCAGCTCAAGATTTCTGTGACAGTATGATCAAGAAATACGACTTCCAGATACTTCTTTGCATCTTTTGCTGAATCTGAGAGCTAGATTAAGATTTACATTACGAGCAAACATTGCCAAAGTGCTCAGTGGAAACATTTTTATGAAGTTGATTCCGAAGCATAAACTAGGCAAGGCTAAATTTGAAATGCGAGAGTTTTACTGATGGAGGATTTAGAACGTGGTGCACTTCGTGAAATAGCTTTTAAATTATTTTTTCCCTGTTGTAGCTTTTTTAGAAAGTCCTCCACTGACAACCAAATGGGAAACTAAAAGCTCCCTTTCGTTTCCCGTCCTGTAAAAAATAACAATCTATCGTAGCACAATGGAACAAAAGAGTGAAACGTGAAAAAAATGAAAAACAGAACGTACAAGGGAGATGCAGTGGCAACAGGTTTGCCAGTGAAATTGTGGGATGTTTTGGAGACTGGCCAGTTGTTTTATCTATCCGAAGTCTCTTACTGCTAAGCGAACCATTTTATCAGGGCATCGGTTTCGTTTTTTTACTAAAAACTTGGTACTTGTTACAATTAGTCTGATCAAATAATCCTTGATGTCACTTGTTTTTAATCCCTTCGAAAGACTGAAAATTCATGAACTATTTGCAATACAATAATGAATTAGAATGAATTCGATTGCAAAATGAGTAGTTGATCAGAAAATAAGTATCGAAAATCAGATGAGAGGGAGGATAATAATTTATTTTTCATGAACGGTGATTGAGACTTCTGCTTCTATAAATCAAGTAAGTTGAAAATTCGCTGAAGAAAAGTGCTGGATCTGCGATAATCCAGTTTTCTTACATGATGCAACCGAAATAGTACATTTCGATACAAGGGCGTAAAACGTTTTATTCGCATCCGAGTGATGGGTTTCCGGCCCGAGCCGCAGGCGAGGGTCGGAATCATCACGAGGATGCGAATAACAGGTTTCACGCCCGTGTATCTAACTATACTTTTCGATAAACTGTGAGTAAAAGTCAACAAACTGTGCGCAAAGTGCACTTTTACGCACAGTGTATCGAAAAATACTGTTTCACGCTCCCTATCTGACTTATCACCATGTTTCAATGATGCACCAAGTCTGAAACTCCTCACGTGAGTCTTTCGTGACATCTTTCACCCTCGAGCTAACTCACGATCACTTATTCGTTATTATACACCTGATAGAAACGTTCGTCTTCTTTTTACTTCCTATTCATCCTCTAGGATTATAATCTTTGGACTGATGTCTGCGAGAAACTAGTTGCGGTCAATATAACCTGAAAGAACAGAACCCCATCACAATCGCTCAAATACATAATACCATCCCAATCTCAGAGATTTATCTAAACTCCGATCCACCCCGGCACGGTGGTATTACCATTTCGTCCACCAAACGCACGTTGTGAGCACGAGAATCCATATCACGATCGGGATTGTAAAAACGACCGCTCGTAAAAGAACATAGAGTATAGTGTGCAGAAAAAAAGATAACACCTCGTAGCTCACAGTTGGACCACATACATATATGTGAAAATAGTGTATAAATATGGGGACAGCAAGTAAGAGAGCTGGGAAAATGTATGGTGGTTATTAGACGAACGAATATTTCATGCACACACGCATTCGTACTCTGGTGCAGGACCTCTCACGTGTCTCTATACGCATTGTTGAATAATAATTTAAAGATATATAAACTGGTAAGCGCTTGCTCGCATAAACGTGCCAGGGTAGCCTTGTAATATGCAAACGCAGCAAGCTTCCGTATGTATGTATAAGTATGTATGTGTGAAGAGCCATTTACTCGCCGCAGAAATTACAATGTCCATTACGTTGAACATCATCTTTCCGGCTTGCGGTGCGTTGAGATAGAAATTTCAATCTCAGTGCCAACAACGGATCTCGTGTCAAGTTCCGGAGCTCATCCCACCTCACGCATATCACAAGGCTTTTCGAGCACTGACAGTACGTGGATGGTACGGATTTTCCTGTGCTTGAAAGGATTCATAGGGTTTGCATTTGTTCGAGTTGGACTTTTGGTGTTTCTTGTGTCTCAAGTATAATTTGACGCAAATTCTTTTGAGATTCAATATGCTTGGTATTTTTCAATTACGAAGATGAGATTTTCAACTATTTCTTGATCGAGCACAGAATGCACCATGCTTAGATTAGGCAGCCTCTTACTTGTTACAATTTAATTGAAAATTGATACGATTTTCTCCAAGAATGATCATCTCAAAGGTGTCAGAAAATGACGTTGAATGAGATTTCATCACAGAAAATTCCAAATCGTACTTTTAGCTCCAACCTCGGCTCAGACAGTATCTCAACTTTATCATCTGCTAAATTATAGTTTACATCATACCACGCTCTAATCAATGAGTGTTGTCAATTTTTCTGCAGAGCAGAAAGTTTGAAAGAGCAAAGATCCGAACAGGGCGAATACGCGACTATCACAAATGTGAAGGGGTGAGAATTCAGAATGGCGAAATCCGGGAAGAAAAAAGTTTGAAGTGCGTGAAAGGCAAAATTAGGAATGACCAAAATTGTAATGACAAGAACTTTAAAATAAAGGTTTTGGGAAGCCAGGATTTCGGAAAAAATTATCGGACTTCTATTAATCCAAACGGCTTGTCTATACGGCCGGACTCGCGTACGCGAAGTCGCGTACGCGAAAAGAGAGCTATGGTGGACGACGCATGTGACGTCTTCGCGGCCGGACTCGCGTACGCGAACCTTCGCGTACGCGAAAAGAGAGTTATGGTGGACGACGCATGTGACGTCTTCGCCGAAAAAATCCCTAGGAAATCCGTCGCGTACGCGAAAGACCGCGGGCCCTTGGCCCAGCCTTCGCGTACGCGAAAGGGCCCATTCTTCGCGTACTTGAAAATTTTCGGAAAGCCGCCTCGCAAAAATCTTCGCGTACGCGAAGAGAGCCCATCTTTGCGCGAGTCCGGCCGTATAGACAAGCCGTAATCCAAATCTTGGTCATTCCTAGTCAGGGCATGTAAGAATATGTTCTATACATTTTTATTCTTTCAATCTGAATATTTTCACGATTCCGCGTCCTCGATTTCTGAATATTTGTCCTACCAAAATCCTGAATCCCAGACTCTAATGCCGGAAAATTTTCAGCTCTGTGGAATCTACCATCTCAAATCTTCAACTTTCTAGAAAACAACAACAACACTCCATTCAACGATGAAAATTTTTCAGCATCAAGAACTAGTTGTGAGTACTCATGAATGATCAGTGATCAACCCTTATAACCAGAAATGACAGTTTCATTCATGTTCCACTACCTATCTTCGGAAGATAATACATCTTAACTATGAAAATGGAATTCTCGAGTAACTTTTGAAAGACGTGAAACTTTGTTCGTCTTACGTACATACACAGTACTGGCGAAGAAGATGTGTGCATTCGTGATCAATGCGCCGTGAAACGTGAAACGCTCTTTTGAAGCTTACTTTTAGCCATTGCGTTATAAAACATCGTACTTTGATGAGCTAAAAGGTACTACGGGAATATAGTTGTCATAAACTTTCGCAACAGTGAGTTTTACAGCTAGCATAAAGCTTACCGGAGAACATGGGTGTCTTCTTCAAGATCCTGTGGATCTCAGACCGTAAATGGTTGACGTGAGTAGAATGTTAGAAAATTGTCCAAGAACAAAGCTACTTTCTGTGTTATAAAAACACAGTCGATCAACGATCGACTTGTGTACCCAAGGCCGTCATGAATAATGTAAAGATCTCTAGCTTGGAAAAGGAGTTTGTGCACTTCCTAGAACATCATATTTTTAGTCGAAGGATATTTTTTTCATAAATTTCGTTAGTTAGAGATTATTCTGTTTTGAAAGAGTGATCTCATGAGTTGAGTTCTTCTATCGTTGCTTGCTGTGATGATGTCGGAAAAATATTTAATTCTTCGTCCAGAGGCGATGTAAATTTGACAACCCACCTCCGACTGCATGGATGGATTCAGTGTACTAGATCCTCGGGACCTCGGTTCAAATCCCATCATCATTCGTATAGAAACATCAGGCAGCAAAACTTTGGAAATGCCATGAACGGTTTATGTGCTGGCCCAATTGGAAACATCGAATATGTCAAATTACATAACGTACTTGAATCCACTGAATACTCGACTGAATACCAAGTGCTCGTGAAATACTTGGGGATCTGAACGCTCATATTGGCAAAAAAAATTTCATTTAGAAGAGATTGGAAAAGCGATTTTCATCGACTTCTGACCCACAGCCTCTAATATCTGATCAGAAACCATGAGAATTGTTAGAGAAGCCATATCAATCATTACCCAAGCAATCGAACAACATAACCATCCAAAAGACTAGATGTCCCGATCAGCTCCAAAGTAATAGAATCCTATCCAATCGTGAAGCCAGTCATGCTCATCCAGCGTACAATTGCACTCAGAAATGGACTTCGTCTCAAACTCACCTGACCAACAACATCGCAGCTGATGCTCGATACTAAAGAAAAGACTAACCAACTCATCGCATCACAGAATAGATATATAAAAAAGGGATCAGACTGTTTCAGTCCGATCTCATAATTGTATAGGTATATCCTTGTATCGAAGGTCACGAAACGTTGTCGGCAGTTCAATTCTAAGAGTCCTGAGGGACCAATTACCCCGGGATTACGAAAATTCAAGCCCCCAAGAGCAATGGCACAATGCAGGCCTGAAATGTGTATATGTACTCGCTGCTATGCTTTTGTTCAGAACGGAAGGCTGTGTGTGTTCAGCCGCGAGCTGACGTATTGTTGTCTCGGCTCAATCCAATCGGGGATACCTTTCGACGAGGACAACGCGATATGTCTTATTTTGTAGGTATAGATATATGAGTGATTCCGTCGAAAGTGAGATTTACAGTGTTCATAGCTTGCGAAAACTTCAGTGATCTTTAACACTTTCACTGCGATGGGCCCCACCGGTGGGGCCCACGCGTCCAACTCTATGTGCGGTGGTGATCAAAATCCCATCAAGTGGGCACCATTGGTGGGGCTCATCGCTCACAGGACCCGAACGCAATTTTCGCCATCGCCGTGAACGTGTTAAATCATACCCGTACAGTAATTCTCTGATGGGACGTACTCTATTGGTGAGCAAGTAATGTTGATTTCGAGATCATTCCAACGTTTCTATATTCATACTGCTTCCTGAAGGTTCAAAATGTCAATCCCGTCCCCCTGCATAGATAGCCAACCTTTGACTCTTGAGTTGGGTACGGCACATGAAATGTGAAGGGTCAAAAACCTCTATGTGTGTCTACACGCTTTAAATTATATGGCCCCAAATTACATGATCCACCACTTTGAGAATGGAAAGCTAAAGCTCAGCTTGGAGGCGAGTTTGCCCCAAAATTGCTTTGCACACCACTCATTAGCGTAGCAAAGTTTCCAATAGTCGATGAGGATCTTTGAGTCGATGTTGTTGTCATTTGGATGCCGAAATATATCTGCATCCATGCACGATGACAGCTGAAAACTCGAATCCTCAGACAAACGCAACATATAAACGTCATTTCAGAATAGCGCACAAAATTTTCGGTCAATTCTGTCCCCGTAGTAGATTAATCCGAGGCGCGCTATCTCGCTTTTTGAAAAACATCTTCTTGGTTTCATTGAAGCAACTTTATGCCAGAAAGAGTGTGCGATTGGATTCCGAGCCATTGGGAAATTTTTGAGGCAAAATGGCTATTCTATCCTTGTCAAATTCGTGCCCCTCCGCGACCCCTGAATTTTGGCATATCTTTGTGTGGCTTCAATTTTGAGCTCCGTAGCTCTTGATACTTTTTTTTTGTCCAAACAAGTAGAAATTAACTGCAACGAGCGACCGAAACTCGTCTGAAGCTGAAATGATTTTATTTGACCAAATCACTCCCTGCAACTAATTTGACCCCAAAAATTTCACTTACGGCGGAATCACTCATATGTATATACTGTGAGTAGTGCGTCACGTGTCTTTGTGTTTGCAGGCGTGAAGAGATGAGTGCATTTGAGTACATACTTGTAAATTCTCACAAGAGCAAATCTATAACAAGATCCTTTGTATACGTCTGACGAGCGGAAATTACATTACATCGAGGAATCGGCTCTGATCTCACCCTGCAATCCTGGAATTCTTGATTCTCAGGGATTAACTGTACTTGTATTCGATTAGTTTGGCAATAGAACAGTGCTCTGCAACTGAGAATCTTCCTTAACGCCCGATCTATGAAGAGATACATTTTGACACTCAGATGGCATGATTTTTTCTCTCATGGGATTTTTCCGACTCGGAAAGAGTCACTCAGATGCGAAAAACAGCCTGGCCGCTCTTTTATTGGAAAATACTATTTTGTATCTATGCACTTTCTATAGGTTTCTGAAATTTGATCGCGAGTAAGATGCAGTTTTAGCTTTTTCTACTTCTACCTGCGACCTCGATTGAAAGCTGTTAATGAGTATTATGAAGAGTACGATGAAGTCTGGCATTTTTCAAAATTTTGCAGAATGATTGCTCACCTCACAACTTCAGATACGCCGAACCTCGTACTGATGAAATTGAATTCAACACAATCGTATCCAAGCTATACTCTATTTCGTAAACAAGATGAAACCCCGATCCATAGTTCGACTCCTGATGAATATTCCTATCAAAATAAATGCAAACATGCATGTGCAATCTTTAATTTATAAGCGATTTCCTTAGGCAACGATTTCTAAATACATCACATATTTTGTGATTGATGAATTTCTATTTCTTTGTTCCAGGTAAGCATACTTGCTGGTCATGTTGTCCAAAATCAACGCTCTCGTGAGTATATCACCAATTCAAATTTCACGACTCATATTACAGATTACCATGGCTATTACAATTACTATGTCCCCCGACGCATAAAGCGCTCCATTACGTGCCCCTACGCGTGAGGGCTCGTAACGGCTCGTTTATGAGTTGGAGCACACAATAGTACATTACGCAAAGGGAGTAAAAGAGGACGAGTCCGTCCCGGGTTGGTATTAACTCTCGGCTGCGCCTCGAACGATAAAACCCAGGAGGTTGTCATCCTCTTGCTACGTGAGGCGGGAGTAAAATGCATCTTTGAATCCCTAGAAGTGAAAAATTGCGTATGTACCTCGTTGTGGAAACGCAGTTTTTCACGGCTCGTGCTGGAAAGTGCGTTTTCAACACGAGTTGTGAAAATCCCACGTGCTGCAACTCAGGTACATAGTTTACTAAACAAGAAACATGTAATCGAAATAATGGTGTGTATGACCCAGCTCCCTCCTTGTTACGTTACGCATCGGGTTTTTCTCTTTTTCCTCAGGCCTGGTGAGCTAGCACTCATCCACAGCTTGAAGGAAGAAGGGCTCGGCGGGACCGCGTAATGTATCCAGGTTGCTGGCATAGTCGATGCACGGAAGTTAAGGGAGATTAGTGATATACTCTCCTCACTCTCTGTGCATGTCCCCATGCCTGGCACTTCCCCCGCATAAATTACTGAGTTAGGATTAGAATAGGAAGAGAGAGGAGGAGAGTAGAAAGAGAGAGCTTGTATCGGAGCGGGGAAGAATGTGACATGAAGTCGAAAGTGGGGCAATGAAGTGTGCTAATTGGCCGAGTCCTGGTGTGGCGTGGAGGTAGATGAGAAATTTGGGAAGCCCGGAGTCTCCTCGCTACAGCGGGCTCGGCCTCTTAACCGCCAGCTCTGGAGGATCGAAGTGAGCCACGTTCCAGATCCGCTCTGGACTCCCGGTTCACTAGAAATAGCCTCGTTGACAGGCATGGGCAGCACTCCATCATTTTTGAGGTGCAGTGAGATGTTGCTCTAATTAGATCCCCATGTTTTCCTCTCTCTCTCTCTCTCTCTCTTTTTTTTTTTTTTTTTTTTTTTTAAGGTGGTTAGAGGGCAAAATCTGCCTCAGGATCCCTCGGATCCGTCCCCAGACACCGGACTGGTTCAGCTTACGCGGACTACGCATAGCCCACGCAGGCCATACCAGGCGGGACACGGGTTTGGGTGGGGCCCACCGAGAGGTGGGCCCGGCCGTGTAATATCCCTCTCCCCTCGATGTCCGATACCTAGGGCATCGGGCAATCAAGAAGGAGATCCACCTGCACCTACCATCTCATCCCGGAACCGCGTGAGCATTACTTCAGGATGAGCGGCATGTCTCGCGCTCGATTGCGAGCGTTCCTCTTCTCCATCTTCTCTCTTCGGCCACTTGTCGGCATCTTCTGTCTTCATTCTCCATTGTTCCCTCTCTTTCTTCTTTCTTCTCTCTTCTTTCTTCTTTCTTCCCTCTTCAGTGCATCAGATTCCTCCTGGAATCATTTGGGCCTCTTCTGTTTCAATCGGCAGAGTCACTGTAATTCGCCTGCTTCGAGGCGCCTTACTTCCCTCTCTTTCTCCTCTTTGTGGGTCATCACCAGCTTGATGTATCCGGCGAGTCTATCCCCTGTCTCCTGGTTGCGGAGCAAGTACGGGACGAGATTCTCGGGTGTTAGTTGAGCACCCAGCCATTCATCCAGCTCGGCGCGCTCTCTCCGGGTGTCGCTGCACTTGAACAGGGCATGTTCGGCGTCATCCCATTCATCCCCGCATGACTGACATGCTGGGGTCGTCCTCTTCTTGAACCTGGTTAGATAGGAACCGAAGCAACCATGATCGCTCAGTGCCTGCGTCGTCCAGTAGTCCATCTCTCCGTGGGTGCGTTCCGCCCACTTGGCTACGTCACGGATCAGCCGGTGCGTCCATCTGCCGTTTGCAAATGGCGAATCCCACTCAGTTTGCCAATGCTCAAGGGTGGTTTCCTTCTCGTTGTCGCGGATGATCTCCTTCATCGTCGGAGTGAGTACTCGTTCGGCTCCGATCACTTTCTGGCGGTCCCAGATCCTCACTCGCTCCGCGACGAGCAAGTGGATGGGCGGAGTACTCGCCAATACGTAAGCCGCATCTCCTGACACAGTGCGGTAGGCACGGATACTCCTCAGGGCCGCTCTTCGGTGGACAGGCCCCATTCTCTTCTCGATGATGGTCTTCTCTACTCTCTTCCCCCACACGGGTGCACCGTACAGCATGATGGAGGTAGTGACGGTGTTGAGAAGTGCGCGCCTCTTTTCCTTGGGTCCTCCGATATTCGGCATAAGCCGCTGGAACGCCGCACCGACCTTGCTCGCCTTCTGGGCGGCTTCCTGGATGTGCTTCTTGAACGACCACTTGTCGTCGAGCCATACACCGAGGTATTTCAGCTCTGTCTTCCGTGGAATCTCTTGCCCGTTGATATAAAACCGGGGTAAGTCAAACTTCCTACGCCTTGTGACCACGATTGCTTCGCACTTCTTGACAGCGAGCTCCAGAAGCCTGCTAATCATCCACTCGTAGACTCGGGCTAGCGCTTCGTTCGCGCGTCTACCCAAGAGTTCCTCGTTGTCAGCCCATACTATGAGTCCCGCGTCGTCCGCCAAAGCCACTATTATCACTCCTTCTGGCAGTTCGATAGACAGTAAGCTGTCATACTGGGTGTTCCAGTTGAACGCCCGGAAACCGATCCCTGTCCGATTCCGGCGGACAGTACCCGAATCTCTTGTCCCTCGTCGGTGTCGTACACGAGGGTCCTGTTCCGCAGGTAGTCACTCGTGACGGCTAGTAGATAGGGGGGCACTTTACCTGCTTGGGATTGATAGACTCGCTCCCAGCTCGCGCAGTTGAATGCGTTCTTTATGTCCAACGCAATGATGGCACAGAATCCTCCTCTTCCTTGGTATGGGTTCCCTACCGACGCTTGAACCCGTTCTTGGACCGCCTCGATCGCGTGCACAGTGCTCCGTCCCTTCCGGAACCCGAACTGCATTGGTGATAGCCCACCGCCTTCTTCGTAGGCTTTTTCCACCCTGTTGAGCACCATCCTCTCGTACATTTTCCCGATATTGTCGAGCATGCTGAGAGGGCGTTGACCTCCTTGACCCTTCTCTCTCTCTCTCTCTCTCTCTCTCTTTTTTTTTTTTTTTTTTTTTTTTTTTTTTTTTTTTTTTTTTTTAAGGTGGTTAGAGGGCAAAATCTGCCTCAGGATCCCTCGGATCCGTCCCCAGACACCGGACTGGTTCAGCTTACGCGGACTACGCATAGCCCACGCAGGCCATACCAGGCGGGACACGGGTTTGGGTGGGGCCCACCGAGAGGTGGGCCCGGCCGTGTAATATCCCTCTCCCCTCGATGTCCGATACCTAGGGCATCGGGCAATCAAGGAGGAGATCCACCTGCACCTACCATCTCATCCCGGAACCGCGTGAGCATTACTTCAGGATGAGCGGCATGTCTCGCGCTCGATTGCGAGCGTTCCTCTTCTCCATCTTCTCTCTTCGGCCACTTGTCGGCATCTTCTGTCTTCATTCTCCATTGTTCCCTCTCTTTCTTCTTTCTTCTTTCTTCTCTCTTCTTTCTTCTTTCTCCCCTCTTCAGTTCAGATTCCTCCTGGAATCATTTGGGCCTCTTCTGTTTCAATCGGCAGAGTCACTGTGATTCGCCTACTTCGAGGCGCCTTACTTCCCTCTCTTTCTCCTCTTTGCGGGTCATCACCATCTTGATGTATCCGGTGAGTCTATCCCATGTCTCCTGGTTGCGGAGCAAGTACGGGACGAGATTCTCGGGTGTTAGTTGAGCACCCAGCCATTCATCCAGCTCGGCGCGCTCTCTCCGGGTGTCGCTGCACTTGAACAGGGCATGTTCGGCGTCATCCCATTCATCCCCGCATGACTGACATGCTGGGGTCGTCCTCTTCTTGAACCTGGTTAGATAGGAACCGAAGCAACCATGATCGCTCAGTGCCTGCGTCGTCCAGTAGTCCATCTCTCCGTGGGTGCGTTCCGCCCACTTGGCTACGTCACGGATCAGCCGGTGCGTCCATCTGCCGTTTGCAAATGGCGAATCCCACCCAGTTTGCCAATGCTCAAGGGTGGTTTCCTTCTCGTTGTCGCGGATGATCTCCTTCATCGTCGGAGTGAGTACTCGTTCGGCTCCGATCACTTTTTGGCGGTCCCAGATCCTCACTCGCTTCTCTCTCTCTCTCTCTCTCTCTCTCTCTCTCTCTTTTTTTTTTTTTTTTTTTTAAGGTGGTTAGAGGGCAAAATCTGCCTCAGGATCCCTCGGATCCGTCCCCAGACACCGGACTGGTTCAGCTTACGCGGACTACGCATAGCCCACGCAGGCCATACCAGGCGGGACACGGGTTTGGGTGGGGCCCACCGAGAGGTGGGCCCGGCCGTGTAATATCCCTCTCCCCTCGATGTCCGATACCTAGGGCATCGGGCAATCAAGAAGGAGATCCACCTGCATCTTCCATCTCATCCCGGAACCGCGTGAGCATTACTTCAGGATGAGCGGCATGTCTCGCGCTCGATTGCGAGCGTTCCTCTTCTCCATCTTCTCTCTTCGGCCACTTGTCGGCATCTTCTATCTTCATTCTTCATTGTTCCCTCTCTTTCTTCTTTCTTCCCTCTTCAGTGCATCAGATTCCTCCTGGAATCATTTGGGCCTCTTCTGTCTCAATCGGCAGAGTCACTGTAATTCGCCTGCTTCGAGGCGCCTTACTTCCCTCTCTTTCTCCTCTTTGCGGGTCATCACCAGCTTGATGTATCCGGTGAGTCTATCCCATGTCTCCTGGTTGCGGAGCAAGTACGGGACGAGATTCTCAGGTGTTAGTTGAGCACCCAGCCATTCATCCAGCTCGGCGCGCTCTCTCCGGGTGTCGCTGCACTTGAACAGGGTATGTTCGGCGTCATCCCATTCGTCCCCGCATGACTGACATGCTGGGGTCGTCCTCTTCTTGAACCTGGTTAGATAGGAACCGAAGCAACCATGATCGCTCAGTGCCTGCGTCGTCCAGTAGTCCATCTCTCCGTGGGTGCGTTCCGCCCACTTGGCTACGTCACGGATCAGCCGGTGCGTCCATCTGCCGTTTGCAAATGGCGAATCCCACCCAGTTTGCCAATGCTCAAGGGTGGTTTCCTTCTCGTTGTCGCGGATGATCTCCTTCATCGTCGGAGTGAGTACTCGTTCGGCTCCGATCACTTTTTGGCGGTCCCAGATCCTCACTCGCTTCTCTCTCTCTCTCTCTCTCTCTCTCTCTCTCTCTCTCTCTCTCTCTCTCTCTCTCTCTCTCTCTCTCTCTCTCTTTTTTTTTTTTTTTTTTAAGGTGGTTAGAGGGCAAAATCTGCCTCAGGATCCCTCGGATCCGTCCCCAGACACCGGACTGGTTCAGCTTACGCGGACTACGCATAGCCCACGCAGGCCATACCAGGCGGGACACGGGTTTGGGTGGGGCCCACCGAGAGGTGGGCCCGGCCGTGTAATATCCCTCTCCCCTCGATGTCCGATACCTAGGGCATCGGGCAATCAAGAAGGAGATCCACCTGCACCTACCATCTCATCCCGGAACCGCGTGAGCATTACTTCAGGATGAGCGGCATGTCTCGCGCTCGATTGCGAGCGTTCCTCTTCTCCATCTTCTCTCTTCGGCCACTTGTCGGCATCTTCTGTCTTCATTCTCCATTGTTCCCTCTCTTTCTTCTTTCTTCTCTCTTCTTCCTTCTTTCTTCCCTCTTCAGTGCATCAGATTCCTCCTGGGATCATTTGGGCCTCTTCTGTTTCAATCGGCAGAGTCACTGTGATTCGCCTACTTCGAGGCGCCTTACTTCCCTCTCTTTCTCCTCTTTGCGGGTCATCACCATCTTGATGTATCCGGTGAGTCTATCCCATGTCTCCTGGTTGCGGAGCAAGTACGGGACGAGATTCTCGGGTGTTAGTTGAGCACCCAGCCATTCATCCAGCTCGGCGCGCTCTCTCCGGGTGTCGCTGCACTTGAACAGGGCATGTTCGGCGTCATCCCATTCATCCCCGCATGACTGACATGCTGGGGTCGTCCTCTTCTTGAACCTGGTTAGATAGGAACCGAAGCAACCATGATCGCTCAGTGCCTGCGTCGTCCAGTAGTCCATCTCTCCGTGGGTGCGTTCCGCCCACTTGGCTACGTCACGGATCAGCCGGTGCGTCCATCTGCCGTTTGCAAATGGCGAATCCCACCCAGTTTGCCAATGCTCAAGGGTGGTTTCCTTCTCGTTGTCGCGGATGATCTCCTTCATCGTCGGAGTGAGTACTCGTTCGGCTCCGATCACTTTTTGGCGGTCCCAGATCCTCACTCGCTTCTCTCTCTCTCTCTCTCTCTCTCTCTCTCTCTCTTTTTTTTTTTTTTTTTTTAAGGTGGTTAGAGGGCAAAATCTGCCTCAGGATCCCTCGGATCCGTCCCCAGACACCGGACTGGTTCAGCTTACGCGGACTACGCATAGCCCACGCAGGCCATACCAGGCGGGACACGGGTTTGGGTGGGGCCCACCGAGAGGTGGGCCCGGCCGTGTAATATCCCTCTCCCCTCGATGTCCGATACCTAGGGCATCGGGCAATCAAGAAGGAGATCCACCTGCATCTTCCATCTCATCCCGGAACCGCGTGAGCATTACTTCAGGATGAGCGGCATGTCTCGCGCTCGATTGCGAGCGTTCCTCTTCTCCATCTTCTCTCTTCGGCCACTTGTCGGCATCTTCTATCTTCATTCTTCATTGTTCCCTCTCTTTCTTCTTTCTTCCCTCTTCAGTGCATCAGATTCCTCCTGGAATCATTTGGGCCTCTTCTGTCTCAATCGGCAGAGTCACTGTAATTCGCCTGCTTCGAGGCGCCTTACTTCCCTCTCTTTCTCCTCTTTGCGGGTCATCACCAGCTTGATGTATCCGGTGAGTCTATCCCATGTCTCCTGGTTGCGGAGCAAGTACGGGACGAGATTCTCAGGTGTTAGTTGAGCACCCAGCCATTCATCCAGCTCGGCGCGCTCTCTCCGGGTGTCGCTGCACTTGAACAGGGTATGTTCGGCGTCATCCCATTCGTCCCCGCATGACTGACATGCTGGGGTCGTCCTCTTCTTGAACCTGGTTAGATAGGAACCGAAGCAACCATGATCGCTCAGTGCCTGCGTCGTCCAGTAGTCCATCTCTCCGTGGGTGCGTTCCGCCCACTTGGCTACGTCACGGATCAGCCGGTGCGTCCATCTGCCGTTTGCAAATGGCGAATCCCACCCAGTTTGCCAATGCTCAAGGGTGGTTTCCTTCTCGTTGTCGCGGATGATCTCCTTCATCGTCGGAGTGAGTACTCGTTCGGCTCCGATCACTTTTTGGCGGTCCCAGATCCTCACTCGCTTCTCTCTCTCTCTCTCTCTCTCTCTCTCTCTCTCTCTCTCTCTCTCTCTCTCTCTCTCTCTCTCTCTCTCTCTTTTTTTTTTTTTTTTTAAGGTGGTTAGAGGGCAAAATCTGCCTCAGGATCCCTCGGATCCGTCCCCAGACACCGGACTGGTTCAGCTTACGCGGACTACGCATAGCCCACGCAGGCCATACCAGGCGGGACACGGGTTTGGGTGGGGCCCACCGAGAGGTGGGCCCGGCCGTGTAATATCCCTCTCCCCTCGATGTCCGATACCTAGGGCATCGGGCAATCAAGAAGGAGATCCACCTGCACCTACCATCTCATCCCGGAACCGCGTGAGCATTACTTCAGGATGAGCGGCATGTCTCGCGCTCGATTGCGAGCGTTCCTCTTCTCCATCTTCTCTCTTCGGCCACTTGTCGGCATCTTCTGTCTTCATTCTCCATTGTTCCCTCTCTTTCTTCTTTCTTCTCTCTTCTTCCTTCTTTCTTCCCTCTTCAGTGCATCAGATTCCTCCTGGGATCATTTGGGCCTCTCCTGTTTCAATCGGCAGAGTCACTGTGATTCGCCTACTTCGAGGCGCCTTACTTCCCTCTCTTTCTCCTCTTTGCGGGTCATCACCATCTTGATGTATCCGGTGAGTCTATCCCATGTCTCCTGGTTGCGGAGCAAGTACGGGACGAGATTCTCGGGTGTTAGTTGAGCACCCAGCCATTCATCCAGCTCGGCGCGCTCTCTCCGGGTGTCGCTGCACTTGAACAGGGCATGTTCGGCGTCATCCCATTCATCCCCGCATGACTGACATGCTGGGGTCGTCCTCTTCTTGAACCTGGTCAGATAGGAACCGAAGCAACCATGATCGCTCAGTGCCTGCGTCGTCCAGTAGTCCATCTCTCCGTGGGTGCGTTCCGCCCACTTGGCTACGTCACGGATCAGCCGGTGCGTCCATCTGCCGTTCGCAAATGGCGAATCCCACTCAGTTTGCCAATGCTCAAGGGTGGTTTCCTTCTCGTTGTCGCGGATAATCTCCTTCATCGTCGGGGTGAGTACTCGTTCGGCTCCGATCACTTTCTGGCGGTCCCAGATCCTCACTCGCTCCGCGACGAGCGAGTGGATGGGCGGTGTACTCGCCAATACGTAAGCCGCATCTCCTGACACGGTGCGGTAGGCACGGATACTTCTCAGGGCCGCTCTCCGGTGGACAGGCCCCATCTTCTTCTCGATGATGGTCTTCTCTACTCTCTTTCCCCACACGGGTGCACCGTAGAGCATGATAGAGGTGCTGACGGTGTTGAGAAGTGCGCGCCTCTTTTCCTTGGGTCCTCCGATATTCGGCATCAGCCGTTGGAGCGCCGCACCAACCCTGCTCGCTTTTTGAGCGGCCTCCTGGATGTGCTTCTTGAACGACCACTTGTCGTCAAGCCATACGCCGAGGTATTTCAGCTCTGTCTTGCGTGGGATCTCTTGCCCGTTGATGTAAAAGTGGGGCAAGTCAAACTTCCTGCGTCTTGTGACCACGGTTGCTTCGCAGTTCTTGACAGCAAGCTCTAGGAGCCTGCTGATCATCCACTCGTAGACTCGGGCCAGCGCCTCGTTTGCGCGTCTACCCAAGAGTTCCTCGTTGTCGGACCAGACTATGAGCCCCGCGTCGTCCGCGAAAGCCACTATTATGACTCCTTCGGGCAGTTCAATAGACAGTAAACTGTCGTACTGGGTGTTCCAGTTGAACGGCCCGGAAACCGATCCCTGTCCAATTCCGGCGGACAGTTCCCGGATCTCTTGTCCCTCGTCGGTGTCGTACACGAGTGTCCTGTTCCGCAGATAGTCACTCGTGATGGCTAGTAGATAGGGCGGCACTTTACCTGCTTGGGATCGATAGACTCGCTCCCAGCTCGCGCAGTTGAACGCGTTCTTTATGTCCAACGCAATAATGGCACAGAATCCTCCTCTTCCTTGGTATGGGTTCCCTACCGACGCTTGAACCCGCTCTTGGACTCTCTCTCTCTCTCTCTCTCTCTCTCTCTCTCTCTCTCTCTCTCCCAATGCATGTCTTCCAGCCGAATTCTTCGACAATTTATCTCTACTGTTACCAAAGTATACATCCGTTGTCATCACTGGTGATTTCAACTGTAACATGTCAATCTCTGATTCCAAATCCAAATTTATCCACAAATATTTGAAAGATTACTCATTGGAGCTTGTACCATCCGACTCAACTCACCATGCCCTCAATGCCGAGAGCCAAATAGCACATACATGGATTGACTTGTTCTTTGTGAACTCGCTTGATCACGTTTTGCAATATACAAAAACCGACGTTCCTTTCACCATAGGACACGACAGGATCGAGATCCTATTCAAATTTGAACGAGTCATCAGACAGCCGGTTACTATTACTAAGCGCGATTTTAGAAATTTCGACCCGGACCGGTACCACAGTGATCTGTCGGCTGGACTCACACTTCTTCCTAACCTTGGGAATATTAACGATAAAGTCTCAATGTTCAATCAAGTAATTACCGAGGCTCTCGACCGATCGGCACCTTTGAGAGTCTACAAGATCCGAGCTCGCAATAAACCCTGGGTGACCAAGGTTATCCGTGACTTGATGGAAGAGCGTGATAATCTTTACAGGAAAGCGCGAAATGCTCATTCCACCGAGTTAATGCAGAAATACCGGTCTGCCAGATCAAATGTTCAAAAACTACTACGCGCTTCCAAAAACCAGTACTACGCTAGTCAAATCGAGGCTGCTCAAAGCTCAAACCGACTATGGAACTCCCTCAACAACCTAGGCATAGTATCGTCACGTCCTCCCTCCCCGTTCAGAACATTCTCCCCTGCAGCTATTAATGCCCACTTTGCCTCGATATCCTGTCCCCCGCCAATCCATATGACATACCCTCTCCCTCACACAATCTCCCAATCGCATCTATCCAGTATCCCAATATTTTCACTATCACCTACCAGCAGTGAGGAAGTTGCACGCATAGTTCACTCCATGAAATCGAAGACATTCGGGATCGATTACATCTCCCTGAAAACTCTACGCACATCATGCCCAACCATTATAGATTCACTCACGGACATATTCAACTCGAGCATAATTGACGCCTCCTTTCCCGATCTATGGAAGCGTACTCTCATCACGCCTATTCCGAAAACAAACAACTTGGCAGACTTATCAGATCTGAGACCCATAGCAAGGCTTTCTGAGTGCTCCAAAATTCTCGAAAAAGTTGTATCAAACCAACTCAAACAATTTATTGAAGATTATGAGCTCCTTGATCCATGTCAGGCCGGATTTCGAGAAGGTCACAGCACCCAGACGGCCTTGCTTGGGGTGTTGGATGATGTGCGGAGAGGTATAGACAAATCGATGTTCACCATTTTGGTCCTTTTCGATTTCTCCAAAGCTTTCGATAAAATTCCTCATGAAATTCTAATCCAAAAATTACGAGCTTTCCAAGTTAGCGATCTCACAGTGCGTTGGTTCCTCACATATCTTGCTGACCGGTGCCAGGCGGTCATTGATGATGGTGGAACAATTTCTGACTGGATAAATACAACAGCAGGCGTTCCGCAAGGATCAGTCCTGGGTCCACTCTTGTTTTCCATCTTCATCAATGACCTGCCTCGAGTCTTACGCTACTCCAAGCACATGATATATGCCGACGACACGCAGATCTATAGAAGTTGTCACCGCCACGAGATTGAGGAGACACTCAGATTAATCGAAGAAGACGCAAATGCCATTCACTCGTGGGCTATCGCCAACGGATTGAGTTTGAACCTCAAGAAAACTAAAGTTATGATCCTGGGCAGTGCCGAGAACCTACGACTTCTGAATATGAGTGCACTCTCCCCAATCACTGTCGACGGTACGCCCATAGAGTTCGTGTCCGAAGTGAAAAATCTCGGTATCTGGATGACAGCCGACTTGTCCTGGAAGAAGCACGTCTCTCATATCTGCCAAAAAGTTTTTGGAACACTGCGACAGCTTCGTCCTCACCAGCATGCACTCTCTTTCTCCTTACGAAAATCCCTCATCCAAACCCTCATCCTTCCTCACTTCGACTATGCCTGCCTCGTTTACCATGACCTTACCGACGAGCAAAACACCAGACTTCAACGAGCTCAAAATGCTTGCACTCGTTTTGTTTTTGGTAACATCCCTTGGCGTGATCATGTAACTCCCTACCGTTTACGATTAGGATGGCTCTCGGTAAAGGCGCGGAGAGAATACTTTTTAGCCAGTTCTATGTTCCAAATTCTGAAGACGAATAAGCCCTCATATCTAGCGAAGAACATTGTTGAGATTTGTAACACGAGTATACACAGATCGGCAAGACTCCAGACTGGCGATCTTCTGATCCCGAGTCATCATACCTCTGCGCTAAGAAACTCATTCTATGTTTCTGCTTCCTCTTTTTGGAACAAATTGCCTCGGAGCATCACTACTTTACCAAGAAACAGTACTTCACTGAACGTTTTCAAAAGTGCAACTCGACAATTTCTTACTAGTCTGGAGTCGGGCTTGACTGATGTCAACAGTTGAGATTATTCCTTGAGGTCAACGGGTAATGTCAATGGCAACTCGTCAGTTGTGTATCATTTCATCGATGCGTGGATATGTACATATATATATATATTTATTTATTTCATTAAGAATAGAGCTTCGTTACTGTTATTAAGTCATTAGATCTAAGTTTCTATCATCATTATTTTTATAAATATGAATTGTATCAATTTTATGCCCTATGGGACCCATTGTCCCCGGGTGAATAAACACATCAATCAATCAATCAATCTCTCTCTCTCTCTCTCTCTCTCTCTCTCTCTCTCTCTCTCTCTCTCTCTCTCTCTCTCTCTCTTCTCTTCTCTCGGTCTCATCTCCATTCTCTCTTTCAATTCACTTGTATTATAAGGCTGCTTCGATTTTAGTCAATCATTGTATTTCTGAATCATGGCATAACCGTTTCCTCGAATTAAACCCAAATTTGGTAATTTAAATCCAGTGTAGTACTAAATTTGTTATTTCGCAACTCCCGTATGGGACCACCCGATCCGATCTACCTCGCAGCTGGCCCTTACCTTCCACTGCCCGAAGGAATGCATATTTTTCTAGCCCCCGAGTTGGTCCCAAGGGTGTCAGGGCAGCCCAGAAGTGCCCTGTGGTAGCAGACTCTGCTTAAGAAACTGGCAATTCAGCTCTCCAGTTATCCACAGATGTATATAGACCGGGAATTTCCACCTCGTTCTATAACACTCCTCTTACCCATTTTTATCATAATACAAGCTTGTAATGCACTCTCAAGATTGCTTCAATTGAATTCCTTAATTGTAATAAATGTGTCTTATCTTCTTGATTAATATATTTCGAGTAAGCTAGTTATTGCTCTATGATAATCTCCCTCCCAGACTGAATATTTTAGATTTAAACGTCATGTCATGCATCGTATGCACTCAAATTTGTGTGAAAACGAAGATTACTCGATTTAACACGGGTCAGGAAAGGAATGATAGAAATTGAATGATACCGACCGATAAGAATTGATCGTTATCGATTGCTCATAACGGTGGTTACGGTGGCCTCTCAGACGTTGATGACCGAGATGGCAACGGAATCGTACGCTTAATTGGCTCATCGAAGGTATTTGGGGTATTTGATAATGAAACATCTCTGCCAATGAAGAGCCCACACAATATATTGGCGCTTGAGCGTAATGCTTCCCCACACTTATGTACGCAACGGGAAGGAAAATGAAGGCGATACGATATAGATGCTACAAAACACGACAAGACCGAAGGATATGAATATCGTTCTCTAGTCACAGGCATACGTCTCATGTCCATCTTGTATGAAGGAAAACCGTCAAGAAGTATTCAATCTTTCCTAAAATTTACCACTCCATACGTACTATATCATTGGCACCACTAGAGACCTCCTTCAACAATGACGAAAATTAAAACTCATTATTTCTAACCATCTGTGATGCAAAGCATCCATCAATTCCTAAACCATAATATTCGCAGCTTAGAACATACCCTCGACTTTGTTCCTCACGATATTCGCGTAAAATCGTATACATACATACATACATACATATATACACAGTCTCTATACGATGAGAATTTCACCTGTTTTGCTCATGTCAGATATGCAAGAGGCAATGGCAACAGTAGCAGTGGCAAGAGGAAACCCATTAGTTGCTCGGCACGCCTCGTTACCTCCCTCTGAGTAGACTCGAAATTTATTCCCATCCACTACCCCTTCCCTCCTCTTCATTTTCCTCTTTTCTCTCCCATAAGAGATTTGCTTGCACCTATTCTTGCCTCTTGAATTCCATAATGCTCGACACTCTTGTTTCCTTTCTCGCGTGAATTTCTCTTCGACTGAGTTATATTGGGTTAATTTCTCGTCACTAATCATCGTCTAGGATATGAATGCACTAAAGTATGAAAAAAGAAACGGGTCCAAATGAGGATAATGATATGAGATGCATTTGTTGAGGTGAGGAATATTTCAAGAAGAAGTCAGAAAGCCTCATCGACATTTGAACATCGAATCAGGCAGTACTTTCTACATTCGGACGAATATAATTTCGGTATTAGAGCATTGTGTGACGGCTGCTAGATTTGCCTACTTAATTCAGCCGCACATGTTAGGCTGTAAGCAATGCCCAGCAAATTTGATTAAAATGATTGTAGCAGGAACTCTGCATGCTGCTGGATTGGCTATTACTTAGATCGGTATCTATATACCTATAATATTGCTGCTATTGTGCCCGAGAGAGATTGATTGATTGATTGGTTGATTGATTGATTAGAGTATTTATTGAGGCTATGGGGTACAACCCTGCTTAGCCCTGGTGAGTAATCACAATGATATGAGCTGAGATTGCACTATGTTTTACATCAGTAATTACATAAGGTGATATAAAATTCTTGAGTGAATAACATTAGATATAATGATATAATATATATATATATAAGGATTTACAATAGAATTGCTTATAATCGATTCAACAGCCATCCGGTACCAAAAATTCTCATAACTAAGCAAGTTAGTTCAAAGGAACAAAACGATAAAATGAAGAAAGTGTATGTTTTATGAGGAATAGTTTTGGAAATTATGTTACGAATCGACAGGCAAATCTGTAATGCGGCAGCGCATACAGAGATCAAACACTCCAGGGGAATAACATCTCAAATGCTAGTCAGGCGAGAGTGCTATTTCAGCTCAAGAGTTCTTTCAATTTAGATGACTGGGGTAGAGGATTGGGGGTTAGGCCTTCTCTTGCTGCTCTTTGACGCCAATTTGTAACCTCAGATGAGAAGAGGTCTTCACGCACTCTCGTCTTAAACACTCCCAGAGCTTTGGTGTTGAATAATAGAGATTCATCATGCAGTGAGTTGATGTATTTTGATGCAGCGATGTGAAATGAGTTCTCAAAAGTAACAGTGCGGGGTGTTGGATACAATAAAATTGGAGGTACATGTCTGGAAGAGGTGCGTAAGGGAGGTCCATCAATTCTGCGCCGGAAGAGTCTAGACAGATAGGAAGGTTGGTTTGTAGATAGAACAGTAAAGGCTAGCGATGCTATTAGAAATTTACGCCGATCCTCTACCGTAAGCCAGCCTAGAGATAGTCGATATGGCGTTACTGGTGCTAGCCATGGAATATCACCAAAGACGTAGCGAACACATGCATTTAGCAGACGATGCAACTTAAGGTTTAGCTCATTTCCGACATCATTATAAACAGCACATCCATAGTCAAAATATGGGAGCACAAGGCTTTCGACCAGTCGTTGTTTAAGCTTCCTAGAGAGAGCGCGTTTGTGAAATCTGAGTTTGTACAGTGACCCATGAACCCGACTCGAAATCGCGTTGACGTGCTTGGTCCAATCGAGCGTGGACGTAAGGTGGATCCCCAGATCAACAAAATGATCAGTATGATCGATGGTTACGCCATTGATGATCAATTTAGGTAGTGTAGAGAAATCTAAGTCTCGAATATAAGGTGAGCTCCCCAGAATAATGAATTTCGTCTTGACAGGGTTGAGCTTGATCAAATTACTTTGGGCCCATTCGTAAACCCTCTTAGCATCCTCGTTCAGTTTACGAATGCATTCAGGGAGATCAGTTGGCCGGCAGTGCATGTAAATGCGTGTGTCATCAGCGTATATGCCATGCTTTGAATGGTTCAGGACTCTCGGTAAGTCATTGATAAAAATTGTGAATAGAAGAGGACCGAGAACACTTCCTTGTGGTACACCTGCAAATGTGATGATTGGCTCAGACAGGTTTCCATTCATATCACGAACTGCCTGCTGTCGACCAGTAAGATAGCTCGCAAACCACTTGATAACGATATCAGTACAGTTCATTTTCCGCAACTTTGACAGTATCAACTTATGGGATACTGTGTCGAAAGCTTTAGAGAAATCGAAAAGAATGAGCGGAGTGACTTGATAGTGTTCAACCCCAGAGCGGACCTGTTCGGTGAAACCAAGTAACGCTGTCTGCGTTGAGTGACGTGGCCGGAAACCAGACTGATGTTCGTCAAGAAGATTATTAGATAACAAGTACGTTAGTAACTGTTTGTGTACAATACGCTCGAATAATTTCGAGATCTCGGGGAGAACAGCAATGGGTCGCGTATCAGAGGGTGAAGCTGGTGGATGAGATTTTGAAAGTGGTAAGATTGAAGCTATTTTCCAATTCTGAGGGAATATTCCTTGTTCAATGGAGGCATTGAAAATTTCAATAAGTTTCAAGCGGATCGCTGGGTATGCAACCTTAAGCATGTTGGTAGACAGGGCGTCAGCACCAGTGCAGTTCTTTGAAGTTTTCGCGAGAGCTTCGTCGAAATCAGCTCCAGTGATTGGAGAAAAAGTGAATGAATCTGGTAATCTATCTGTTATTGGGGTCTCGAGGATTTCATTCAGATCAGTGGCACAAAGTGGTGGTGAGCCTCTAGAGACGGCCACGTAGTGATTGTTGAGTACTACTGGTGAGAAATACTTCAAAGGAGAGGGTGTTTTTGGGGCGGCAAGGCCCATGAAATCAAGTTTCCGCCACAGGTTGCGCGGATCTGATGAGCTATCCAGCACTGATGAAAGGTATTTGTTCTTAGCCATGTCGATCTTACTGCTCAAGTCAGAACGAGATTTTCTATAATAGAGAATATCAGAAGTTCGACCGGTCGTTTTAGCTCTGCGGTAGGCTGAGGCGTTAGCTCGAATCATTACTCTTATGTCGTTCGAAACCCAGGGTTTATGATCAGGTCTGAGTGTGATAGTTTTACTGGGTGCAACACGATCGAAACAATCAAGGGTGCTCTTCGTTAAGGTTTCTGCCATGATTGAGACAGGGTCTTGGTTACATAACTCTTGGCTATGAAGCAGGCTAGCCACTAGTGCAGGGTCCAGTGGAGACAAAACTTTGGTGGACAGATAAGCATTGAACTGATCGACATCCAAGTTCTTGAGGTTACGAGTGGAAATTTTCCTTGGCTCAGATGCAAGGGATGGCAAATGAAATTCTAGAGAAATGAGATCGTGTCCACCCGCAAAAGGTGATTCAGTTTTGGTGTATTTACGGACGAATTTCAAGGATGGAACAATGAAAAGATCAATCCACGTATGACTCTGAAAACCATTCACATGGAGTACATGATGGGTTGGATCGGAAGGAACAAGCTCAAGACTGTGAGAATGGAGAAGATCTCGGAAGTAATTAGAGTCAGCAAGGCTCTTGTGCATAGGAAAATTGAAATCACCTGTTATGATAAAATCTGGATATTTTGGAAGTATTTTCTCTAAGGTATTGAAAAGTTTATGGGGGTAGGCAGCATGGGGTGGACGATAACAAACGATAACTAGAAGTTTAATGTGCTTATACTTGATCTCCACGATTATATACTCAGGGGAATTGCTATAAAGAGGATCTGATTTAGCCAGGATCCTGGTTTGATAACAATCTCGCACGTAGAGACCAATGCCACCACCAGTTTTGCCAACTCGATCATGACGAAGTAAGCCATAGCCGTCTAGTGCATATGGTGAGTCGGGATCATTAGGTTTGAGAAAAACCTCGGTCAAAACAATTGCATCATACATACAGTGATTACCTACAAAGTGCTCTAGTTTATTGAAATTGGCGGAAAGGTGATTGATATTGCTGTGGCATAGTGTGAAGAAACGTTTTGAGCTAAGATCTCTTGAATGCGCTGCCTTATTTCAATCGTTTTTATCTTGAGGTTTGGGTTGTGAATTTAGATGAAAAGAATGATCTTGGAGTTGTTGTGAGGAGTTTTGCTGACAAAGTGCGTTATTACTAGCTTGATGTTGAAGAGAGAAGGTGTGGTTCTGAAACGAAGAGGGTGCGATCGGATTCCCTGATCGTCCGGAGGGGAGAAAATTGTTTTGCTGTTGAAAGTCTGGGGCAGTTGGTTCCTGCAAGGGCAAGAGGGCATGAGTACTCTGAGGCTGAGAATGTGACGAGAGTGATTGGGATTGGGACGATGTTTGCATAGGCTGAGAATATAAAGATGGTGGTTGGATCTGAGATGATTGCTGTATAGACTGAGGATGGGCAGGGCGTGATTGGCTTTGAGATGACGTTTGTGGTTGAAAATTATAATTTGGAAAGGTCTCGTGCGCCTGGGGTATCGGTAGGTGTTCATTGCGATTATCCAGAGTTCGAGTTGGAAGCGCTTCAAGATCAGCATAAGTGTATATAGGGATTAAAGGAGCAGTACGGTCCATGCGCATGCAGACAATGAGATTCCGAACAGTGGGCCGCAAGTAGCCTAGTTCTCTCGCCCTGGTATTTGCAGCACGGAGTATTTCAAAGGTTGGCTGAGGCCATAGTGGCGTTATGAAAACTCTCCGATCACCCCCGGCACCGAAGATCAACTGTGCAGTCTTATCTTTCAATTTAACAGCCTTAGCAGTAATGTCATTTCTCACGGTGGGAGAGATGACCTTGATCACCAGGGACATGGTGTCGACCGTTTTAATCGAAGATCCCTGATTCTTATTATTCACTAGAACGGTGGACGGCCATTCATGATATGAAAGGATGAATTTGAGACTTTCCGAGTTGCCCGAGGCATAAAGAACTTTCTGGATGGCTAGAGATGGATTACTTTTGAATGATGAAGGTATGCCAGAGATGCGAAGTTCACAAGAGTCTGTTAGTAGTTCTCTGGCGTTGAGTTGAGCGAGTGATGTTCGAGTTTGAGAGATTCCCGCTTGGATTGCAATATCAGCAGTGCTGGTGGTCGTCTCTAGATTACTCATGCGTTCTTCAAGTGAACTCAATCGAGTTGTGACTCCTTGTTTGAATTGCTGGAAATCGTCATTATTCCAGGAAGAAAACCAAGCTGGCATCTCAGCCATTTTTGAAGATCCCGAACAAGTAATTTTCACTGCACGTGAATCCGAAGGAGATGGGGGAGTACGGTCAGCTGGTAGACGTTTGCGATTCGTGGAGGAATTTTCCGGTGTATGTACGTTGACGGGACTGGCGTATGAGCTAACGTTAGAGCAAGGCGCACACAAATGATTAGTATAGTTCCAAGACCACGGGTCTTCAAGGCAATCAGAGTGAAATAGCTTTTTGCATGACTTGCACTTTCGATATGATTTCTCACGTGGAGCAATTTCAATGTTACATACAGGGCATATGCGATCGGTCATGCCGTGCTCAAAATATCGATATGAATTGTAAGACAGTAGCTGAGTTTGCTCTGTTGCAGAGTTGAATGTGGGCTATTCATGCACGAATCACAATGTAAACAAAGCTAAGTTCGAAGGCAAACGGATTATAGTGTAGCTGCTACAGACACATGAAAGAGACAGCTGTCTGCTTACGTGTATGTGAGTGACTTTATCAACGTATATGAACTACTTTATCAAATTCTATGATGCAGAATGACCGATGCAAAAACTAAAATGTCGCATGACTGTTGCAAATTGATTGAATACAGATCGATTTGGTCTATTTACACGCACACTTGTATATAAGAAGCACTTTGGATCACCTTGTTTGTATCTCACGAAGCACGTTGTCACACCAGGTCGAGAATAATTAATTTTCACTCGGATCACAGCATTTGACCAAAAAACATTCCTGTAACTGCAAGTAGGCTTACTGCGAGCGTTGGCTTCAGCAGCTCGATGCAGGCATGAAGCATGTGGGCGCCGTGATGATTAAATTGGTATCCACATGACGGTGAAAAGAGAAGCTCAGCAAAATGGCGACGATGATTGAAGAAGCTTCTCGGGCACGTAGATACAGACAAAATCCTCTCACCCTGGCTCTAGGGGTCGAGCCGTACCGTTGATGCTCGAGCAAGTATGAGCCAGCAGGTGGAGGAGTGCCTGTAAATGATTTATTCACTCCCAGGAGTGAAAAAAACTAGGTAAATCTATGTTATAAGCAGGAGCGATGTAAAAGCGAGCTAAGCATGAAGATTATTCAAATAAAGAAACATGGTGCATATAAGGCACATTGAGCGCGAACACGAAGAGAGCAAAGGGTGAAGCCCCAAACAAAGAAAGAGAGAGAGAGAGAGAGAGCAATCTATGGCTGTACTCACAAATAAAGATTGGCTATCGGACGCTCGCATTATAATTGTTCTGATCGGACGATGTCTAGGACGCAGGTATCGGTCGCATGCAAGGTTGATCTAGACCGCCGGATGATCGTCCCCTCGAGCACGTCACCAGGGTATTGAATCAGGAGTTGTTGCACACACGGCGTGGATTCGAGAAAATTGCGGAAAGCGCGAGATATCGCTCCGATACGCGATAACATGGTCTGCTCGGCAGGACGGGCGAACAGAGTCTAATTAGAGGCACCCGCGGAACCGGTCAGCTGGTAAGCTTGGGCACAAGGCGCGAGGCGCGGTAAAGCTAATGGTTGATGACGATTCACGACTAGCTCGTGATTTTACTGTTTCTCTCTCTCTTATATGTATAACTTACTGCTCTCTCCTTGGATGCTCTGCTAAATTTTGTAGGAAGGTTATATATTATTACATTGATTCGGGACCGGAGAGAGAGGGAGATATGACGGTTGAGAGTATTCACTCAACCGTTACAATTGACGATGAGATGTAGTCGTACAAACAGTGGAATATTGAGCAAGTGAATTGTGTCAAGCAAACTTGATGAGGTACCAAGCTTTCAAATATTTAATACCCTATTAAATACCTGCATGTGATCTCGTTCTTTCAGCTAACTCCATTTGAATTAGGATGACAAAACCTTGAATATATAATTATCAACCTCAAAAAATTGAATCAGAACTCATCGAATCGAGTAAAAAATTATCTTGCATCGTCGTGAAGTATTTAATAAGATATCCATGGGGGCCGAATGTCGGACGGCCTATTCTATGTTGTTCTGAGTCTCCACACAATCAAAGTCGATTTCTATCAAAATTTTGAGTCTAGGTAAACTTTTATATCAGCCATCGTCAAGTATTTGATGCACATCTTTTCTTGATCATTGGGCCTTTTTTCATGGTCACTTTCTACTTTCGATCATCAAGATTGAGGATGCTCTCTAGCTGTTTTCAGTGCGACCATGCGGGAAATTTGTTCCACTGTAAAGAATTAACTGAAGAACGTAGGACGACGCGCTATGTACTTGCCGACTGCAGAAATTTTCTACGAGTTTCACCAAAGTTTCATCGCGATCGATGCAAAAAAGAGCACAAAAAGTTGCGGGGAATTTTTTTTAGTATTGTTGAATTTTCCCCGCAATATACTAAGCTTGCAACTCTGCATCGATTTCGATGAAAATTCTCTAAAAACTCTCAGAAAAATACCTCGCACTTGGCAGTGGTATTAGTTTCCTTTCTCTTCATTTTTGAAAATGGTTATTGGCAATGTACTCATTTGGCCACTAAAGGCATCACCATCGCATTTGAATGTTAGAGGGTACTCTTATGTTGACCAGCCTCTGTGACATCGTGACATGTCATATCTGCTTGAATACTTTTAGAATCATTCATAACGTGAGTGTACCCAACTTGCTTCTGTGTTTAGGTTACCCCCATATATACTGATCTCAAGAATGGATACTCGTTGACCTCCCCGCAAATTTTTTCATGTTTTTCATGTTAGAATATGAAGGATTAAGTGGTTTGGATCGACTCCGAATCATGACTGCGTTTTTTCGAAAATTTGAGGTGATTTTCCCATTTTCCTTATTTGCACACGCATGTAGAACATAAGATTCCATGAACATACATGATCATGGAATTCGTGGATTCCATGTTCATATATTATCAGATAGAAAATCGGTTTGAAAATTTGTCATTTTTATCCCGGAAAGACGTGATATACTCATTTACAACTAGAGTAACATCAATATCTCACAGTATTGATCAAACATTACTCAGAAAAACCTTTCTCGGAGTCATTCTCAGGTTATGAACATTTGAAGCACTGAAGAGAAAGGTTTCGTAAAAAATGTCACTTTTTTGAAACTCGAGATCGACTCCTAGGAAGATTTTTTTTCAATAGTATATGATCAGTATCGTGACGTATTGATGTTAGAATAGGTTTGAATCAATATATCACAATTTTTTGAAATGAAAAAAATGTTCGGAACGGTTTTACGTATGATCATCCATGATCATATATGTTCATGGAATTGTATGTTTTTCATGGGCAGCTAAAAATTGACCGAGAAAATTACGTTCAGTAACACCGGTGACAAACTTTTCATAGTACAATCAATCTTCACGTACTTTAGCGCATTCGATCCCTTGTCTCAAGACGTTCAAAATCCGCTTTTCAGAATTGCAAAAATTTGATCTGGAGCTATATCCTATGTGCAAAAAACGGATTTCATTTGTCAAACAAGAAGGCCAACATCGGAGTGTACCCAACATGGCCCCCATATGATTATCTCGGAAAGGTGTGCAGTACGACTTTTTTAATTACTCATATCGTGTTTACCACGTCAAAATAGGTCGGGAATAGTGTTGGGGACCGGCAAGAAGCTCCAAATGAGGTTGCACGGTGATCAAAACAATTTTATCCACTTTATCGCCGATTTACATGATTTCCTTTGGGAAAATTCAGACAGTTCAGCTATCATTGATTGAAATAAGATGTACTTCAGCTCATTCCAAAGGTCTCAAAACAAGTTTCAAAATAAAGCAAAGTACGTTGAAAAATCTGGAGGCAGACCAGAGTTGTTGAGACGTTGAGAGAATGGCTTAATGGAGGCAAGTTTGGTAACTTACCTCATATGATCGACTCAAATCCTAAGTAAAGTTGATACTTTTTTTATAAAGAACAAATAAACTTTTGAAAGTTTCGAAAATGTAATGCTTCAATTGGTTTTTTTTCAACCCTCATCCATCCAAGCTTCATCTACATGGTGAAAGTATCTATTAGGCTACAAAACATTGTTGAAATGCTTTTGACCGTTCGGCAAAGAATGTGGACTCGATACTCGTTTATACGTATAATCATCTTGCAAACTGTAAGAGCACTACTATCCTGATGTTCCGAGTCTCCTGACATGATGGAATACTTTGCTTTTAGGCCATCCGAACAAAGTTGCAATATCACCTGCAAAACAACGACGACGAGGAGGAAGACAAACATAAATAGCTTGCCAGAGCCTCGTAAATGTACGTGACCTGGCTTCACCAAACTGCCAAGTGATTTATATATATTTTACGCTTGAAATCCCAACACGACTTTCCCATGAGGATATCAGGTAGATTTTGATCTCACCGTCACAGATGCAACAAAACTGCGAAACTCACATTTTGATTGATACCGTAAAATCTAGAGTTTCAAGATATAAATCGTATCGTATATCGCGACCAAGTTGATCGAGTTGCAGAAAGTACAGCGGGCGGGCGAATGATGTAGTTCGAGATTAATAAGAGTTACGAGCAAAAGTGAGATCAAAGGGAGACGCAGATGTAATATCAAGCCAGGAAAATCTACTCTTTTCAGACTTGCAAATATATATCGACTATGTTTGTATAATCTTGTATATGCTAGTTGGTGGGTTTCAGACTGCATATTAAATGTGTACTGATGCGGAGGTAAGCGCCATAGCCAGGGGGCGAGTATTTAGGAAATTTTCATATTTTGAAGCAATTCATAAGCACATAGAAATTCACGGTTGAAAGATCATGGATAGAGATTTGCGTATAATATTCGTTGAATGCGAGGCATTTTGAGCTGTATATGCACTATAGAGATCAAGACGGAACGTTCGAGGAATTACGAGTGGCTGAGGTAAGACGAGCGCTACTTAGTAGCATGTAATGCTCCGTGTAACGGCTTGCAGAAATTTGATTACATTCTCAGTAGAATGTAATTAGCATGGGTAATTACTATTACAGCGAGGGATCTTGTTCACAAAGTTTGATCCATGATAATGTTTCGTATCATACACATCAACAGATTTTATAATGGAAGAAAGCAAGAAAAGCTCTGAAAAGAACCCAACCTAGATTGAATAGGGTCTTACGAGTGATATTGAAAATCTTCAGGAATGAGTAATTTGATACGATTTTATCACAAATTTTTGAATGTATCTTATTGATACCAGGGTGGATTTTCATACACATTCGATGCTCTTAGTTGAACGAAAGTGAATATTTTTGATGATATTTCATTCACCAGATCACGGTGTGAGATTGTGATTCTCGAAATTATTTTTATCGCATTCAATGCTTGAGACCCATATAACTTTTTTTCTCATTTTAGTAATTTTTTTTTTTTTTTTTTGTGAGACGTGCCAAGTGTAATGGATGTAGATTCTGCTTTTTGGAAGTTCGTGCATCAAACCAGCAACGCAATGACATTACTCACGGTAACGATTTTATGAGTTAAACTTGCATAATATCCGAACTACACACGATGATATTACAAGAACAACAATGCACGAATTATATTTGTGTGGGAAAGTGAACTAAAAGTGTTCTTGATACTTCAGTACCTCCAGTGATCTGATTGAAAAATCTTTCTATTTTCCAATTCTGCTTTCCCCGGGGCAATATTAATATTCACATGGTGTCGAGTTCCCGATTTTCATGCAAAAGTTTTGCATTATCGATGAATATAATATTTATCTTATGTAACTTTGTTGTTGGGTGGAAATCCAAGGCAGTGAGATGCCGGCTGCAGTTAGACGATTATGAAAAGTTGAAAAGTTTTTCGCTATTCCAAGATATGATTCTGAATATGTTTGATCGTTTCTACTCAAAGTTCACGGACGTAACATCAGTTGGGAAAGTGAAAATTCTAATCTTTGAGTCACGATTGCTCGTATAGTTAAGGCAAGTGTAGGAGCGCGTTTGTGATTGAAATATTCATCTCAAATTTCTCTGAATTTTAAACGATCGAAATATATTTTCCCAGCTATAGGATTTGTATTATCAGAACACTGAACTTGTAGCACTGCATTTGTTCACTATTTTGCTAACAAATCTATCGAAAATGACGGTAGGCCATTCTGGAAATCATCGATGCACAGAGTGAACTCGGTTGAACGTATTAAAACCACAGTAAGCTTGAAAAGCAGTGCAACTGAATGTACCCTGTATTGCATCTCTGCTGCTTGCAATGGCAATCGAGTCAGCCGTTCAGTGTGCGCTTTATGGGCTCGTTTGCAGGGAGTCGTTTCACAAATGCCCGAGACAAAAACGACCCAGAGACTCTCTTGGATGCTGAACTATACTACGACGGTATAGTACATAGTATATATACTGTAGTATCGTAGGCTCAAGCAAACAGCCGACCGAATAGCGATACAAAGCTTGAATCTTCTACTACGTGCCGCGGGCGTATGATCCTTGCGGCTGACCTGTGCCTGACATGTACTACTGCTATCTTTGTAAAGTCAACTCGGCGCCTTCAGCCTTGTGTCGTATGCAAGGAATGATGCTTGGCTGGGCTGTGAATGGATTTGGAATGATGTATTTCGATTTCTGACTAATGTGAACCATGATGTCTGTACTCGGCTAGAGGAGTAGTAGTACTTCGGATTAAAGATGAATTTTGAGATTTGACAACTAAGTTTGGGTTATTCTTTCAATACAAAGGCCTGAAAGGAAGAAATTATTCAAAGGCAGGTCTAAATATTTTGACAAAGTGGCTCGAATCTTATGTGGCCCTATGTTACACATTTCTAGGTTATGTGCAGAGAACACAGGAACTTACTGGAACTATTGTTAGGATTTGAAAAATATTTGTCGCATTGTTGTCCAAACTGTTTGTCGCTCTGCTGAAAGAATACACATCCCGAACAGACACAATTTTTTGAAAATTTCCTCTCTTATATACTATAGAGAACCCGGTATTCAATTTGGTTGAATGAATACATGGGGTTGGTTGTAGCCAATGCTAAACAATTTTGAAATCACTTTTGATTTTTCTCCAAACTCACCTGTCCGTGAAATTTTGCAAAAAATAGAGCCCACGCGTACATAATTTCCAAAAGTAAAGTAAACTTTTCAAGTATTAGTGGATGTACACTCATCATGGGTTAACACGCGATTACTTTCTTGTAATCCACCGAAAAAATCTAAAAAACTCAGAATACTCGCTCTTGATATTAGGAACATAACGGGTCCGGAAGACAGGCTCTATGCATACGATTACAAGAGAGTGAAAATAAATGAAGGGAATCCCTCAAAGTCCTGATTATGGAGAATTCAACTCCATTTTCCAACTCAGAAACATATTCCGAGGGAAGAAACAGCCTTTGTCAGGCCGCATCAGAAGATGACACGAATGGCATGGTCTCGTTTTCTCTTACAATCATAGTTTTCAATTTAATGAGAATTAAAACCGTCCACGTAGAAAATGTTTAAAATAGCCGAACAGACTAGAATTCTGTATGGAAAGCGAAGGCCTCCGTCCTCCAAGCATCTTGAGTTGAAACACGATGAAATGATGATCCATCTCTCTTCCTGATCAGGGAATACAATGTTTAGACCCTCATATGCCACGACAAAGTTTCAAAATTCTGTAAAGATTCCTCGTAAATCTTATACTCTAGTGCTTTTGAAGCACCTCTAGAAATTTTCCAGAACTTCTCAGAGCTTTTTTCTTTCGAAATCCTTTGAGAGCTTCCCAAAGCCTACCTTCTAGTTCTCGATCTTCATCATTCGCGTCACGAGTTCAGAGAATTTTTTATTTTCTAAATCCCGTAGCGATCTTCGTTCCACGTATTTCCAAGAGAATTGATGAAATATGACTTCCATCAACATAGTTTCTGGAAAATTCTATCTCTACATATCAACAATTTTTGAAAAAAGTGAAAGTATACTCGGGCAAAGGCAAATATGAGCCATGCCAGGTAATAGACGTGAAAGAGAGCACCGCCATAACATTTCGCCATCTGTATCTGTATTTCTCGTCAAGCCAAATGGCCAAAACGAGATTTTTCCTCGTTTCCATTTACTAGAGGTATATATATATATATTTGGTCGTCAGAGTACGGCTGTGGATACAGCGAGAGAATCAGAACATATCATCATAAAAGTCACATATCAAGTCCGTCGACTCACGTTTCGTAGCGGCGCAACTAGATGAGGGGATGATTTTTCCCTCGAGACGGCGATCTTTCCCCTAGCCCAATTGACCTCCGTATTCACGCTGTTCAGACTGATTGTGCGTGGAAGAATGAGTATATTTGGATACATTGACCCTGCTTAGAATCGCAAAAACTTTGATTACTTGCTTATTTCGACCCAATTTCTAAAATTTTGATATATTTATCTGAACTCCATGCACTCGTGTTATTATTCTCAATTGTGAAATTCTCGTAAAGATGCCAATCATGATCTCGGATTTCAATTTCACTCTTCTGCTGGTGTATGCCCATTACATAATGAAGAGCTTGTGAAACGCAAAATAACAAAGAGAATACTCAGAAGCATTTTTTTGATAATTCAACGGGTGAAATCATTCCATTATTAAGACTCTTGAGCTTTGTTCGGAACATGTGAGCCTTTCCATGAAATAATCAAATTTCAATTTAGCCTTTTTGATTGATATCTGGGATTTTTCCACTCGTTTGTATTAAATGGGGGAACAAAGTACTGGCACTCGACCCAACTCAAATTTTCAGTTGAACGATTGATATTGCGGATGAAATAAATTGGATTCTTTTGGTATGAGAAGTTCAAATTTAACAATGGAAAAAATCTCAAGTGAGGCATGAAATTTTCAAATGAATGGATCAGATTTTCCTGGAATTTAAGCCCAGCCGAATTTTGATCAATCATTCAACGTGAAATGGTGGTACGTCATATCGAACATGAAAAACTCAGGTGCAATTGATCAGCAGTCAGTTATATTAAGTTTAGAGAAGATTGAAAAAAACCAGTGATGGAAATATTCATTTATCTTTGATCTGGTGGAATTATTCGACCAGCTAATAGATTTAACACGAACTGCTCTCTCGAGCATTAGTGATATAATATTTTTTCCATGTTCTGTGCGGGAATGTAACATCTTCACCTGGTTTTTCGATGATTCTCCCACAATGCTGATCGAAAAATAGTATTCGACACTGAGTGGAGGTGGTTTTTGCATCTTCCTAATGATTTTGACATTCGCCTTCGACCCTGATCGGGTATTACCACTCGGTGTGCGAAAACCAAAATCCCTACCCTTGTTTCGGAATTTTTTGGCCCTTCGGTAAGAGTCAACGTTTCGACGAGCGATTTAAAGCCCTCGGGCCGAAAAACTATATAGAACCCGTGCTTGCAGGCCATTCGAAGTTCAAAATGGGCGTGAGCGCCCTAGGTCGAATATAATTTCCATTCATTTTCTGAGAGTTGAATACAATCACTATGAGGATTGCCATCATGAAAATTTACATATGATACAAGAGAGACTAACAATGATCTCCATTTTGGGCTTGAGCAAGTGTATTAGATGGTCGTGATCCTGACAACCTCGAGATGGTGATCGGGCAAATTCACATCAGTCCTGCAAGTGCATAGATTCAAAATGCTTGTTCAATGTATCACATTGCGAACTATCTTGAGGAATTTTTCTTTTTCGTAATGGAATAAAATGTAAGGAACGGTGGACTTAAATGACGAAGGAATCCTTAAGAGGCTTATAGACGTGCAAAACCGGAGGAAAGAAAAGAAGCGATGCTGAGAAGGGAGTTATAAGCA
Source organism: Eretmocerus hayati (assembly GCA_029851415.1). Classification (NCBI taxonomy): domain Eukaryota; kingdom Metazoa; phylum Arthropoda; class Insecta; order Hymenoptera; family Aphelinidae; genus Eretmocerus; species Eretmocerus hayati. Next base: position 160,519,205 of record CM056741.1, read on the forward strand.
AAAAAGAAAAAACGGGACAAGACCTCTTTGTTCAACGGTAATTCTTGATGAGCTGCAGATCTCCCAACAAGAGCTTATAACAAGCAAGAAATGAAACAGAATGCGAATCTGGTTCAAAATTCAATGTTATACGAAGAGAAGTACTTTGATCCTACAAATTGCTCATCAACTTCCTTCAACTTCCCCCTTCTATTCATGAGCTAATAAACTACGCAAGAAGCCACTAGACTATTTTATTCCTTACCTTGTTTCATTTTTCACTTTGATCCTTGACAAATTTCACAATTTTATGTGAATAAAAGAATTTCACTGCCTTCAACTTGCACATTTGGAATCAAATTTGCCTTTTCTGGACCATCATGACTATTATTCATCACCGCATTTCTGGAGTCCTTATGAAGTAATGAATTGTGGAATATAATTTCATAAAACATTGGATTCCGTGACGTTTTTTTTTTTTTTTTTCATTCGGATACCAGACGATTGTCTTACATTAATGAATTCAATATTGTACTCGTTGTAAGTTAATACGATCCCTGTAATCGAGACGGACGAATTGTGTCCAAGACGCATAAGATATACCTTGACCCAAAGAAAATATTTGTCTGTTCTGTATGCATTTGTCAGGTTATGCCTTCAGGCGAATAGGAGGTTATCTCATCTTATCTTATCTTATCTTATCTTACTCGTCAATTTGTGGGTGCACTATCAATACCCTCATCTAAATTGTCGACAAATACCATTACTCAGCCTCGGTATGCCGAATAAATTCAAAGAAGCTCATCATTCCAGTAGCGGTCTTGCTCTAGAGTGGAGACGAGTGGATAATGAAAAAACAGAACAAAAAATTAACCCCAAGAAAATCGAGTTGTCCCAAATCGAATCAACTGTCTCTTCTTTAATGAAGTTCTGAGCTCAACTGATAGTATCGCTGACCTTGAGACGGCGCACTCATATCCCCTACTAGACGTATCTTACTTTTTTAGTCTTCCATTAGACCACCTTTTCCTGTAGAGCGTTGTCTGTGCTAATTTATCCCTCGTTTTATTCACTCCGTATCTGACAATATCTTAGAGTGCCTTTCGTTACGATTGGAATTTTTATCCATCTTCCAAACGTATCACCGGTTCCGTTCCATTTTTTTGAGACTTAATAAGGCCCAATAGATATTCACAAAGCTCATCACATAAATGCCGTGTTTTAATCTCTGAGGTAGTGTTCATCTTTTTATTCACTATCCCTTCACAATACGTTCGGTCCTATAAGACTTATAGTTTGAAAGTCAAATTGCCAGTACCAGAGGCGAAACGCGGAATGTTAGTACTGTAGGTATCTTGTAACCTCGTCTTAGGCTCAAACTAACCCCTTCTCACGATTGTAGGGGTCAACAAAGCTCCCCCAATTGCCCTCGAAAGATATGATCGACTGCTTTTCCGAAATCATGAAATAGCGTAATCTCATATTTTTAACAATGTATCGGAAGAGAATATATTTTGGTCACTGAATGCAATTCAAATATCAAGTTTAGGACTCCTTGATAGATACTCCTTCGATATAATCAGCCGCAATTCGCATTCCCAATAAGAGCTGGTATGCTGAATGTACGGGTCCGTTGGAGTTGGAGCCAATCAAATCGTATGGATTGTGAAAATTGGTAAAAAAAAAAATTGAAAAAAGATGGTAATAGTATATTTCCATACTGAGTGCGATAACCCATTTTGGGTACTAGGATAGTCTGTCGAGCGAAGCGAGATAAATATGTCCTTCAGCGCTCAAAATGTGCTTGCAAGCGAAATGCGGATATATTTTTGCATGCAAGCACGGCATTTCTACGTTAGAGTAATAAAGAAAAAAACTGTATGAATTGATGAAGTTTCGTAAACCGTCTGGCGGACACGTGAATTATAGTCATGGTGATTTTATATATCTACTAAGAGAATGAGAGAACGGGCTCAAACGGCATAGAGTCAGTCAAACTATTTTCCCGATCTAGTATTCGTCATTTGTGGTATTGACATCTTTACGATCATATACTAAGTTCGAATGCACGTGAAAATACCCAAGCTTCATCAAGTAGCCTACACATACCCTAGCTAGAATAATGAATTGAATCCGATTCAATCTTATTCATTTTCAATAGGAATGAATAAGTCTATGGAAAAGTTTTCTATAGTAACTAATCGGAATTTTCTCCATTCAAGATTCCAATAGTATCGAATGGGATTGAATTCTTTCAATGGTAATAATAAGGAATTCAATTCTTCCCAGTTTTTCTCAATCGGATTGAATGGTCATATCACTCCCTGATTCTATAGGAATGTATCGAAGTCTTTTCTGAAATGCAACTGCGTGAAGGAATCAATAGGTTCTCGCACCAACATAATGAGCTTACAGGAATCAATAGAATTCAACGGGATTGAAACGAAATTCTCCACTTTCCAGGATTACAAACGACGGGAAACTGAATCCATGAGTATAATAATGCTGATGATTTGACGAACCGATCCATTCACATCCAATTTCAATTGATTTAAATCGACCCTCAATTGGCATGTTTGTACATACAAGAATTCAACGGCATTAGAATGATGACAATTTGGCCATACAATTGACTGGATTTGAATAGGAATAGCAAATTCTATATTTTTAATCGACGAATCTATAGATATTGAATCAGAGTTTCTGTAACTGTCTCTATCCAAATCGACACGATTCTGTCAGATGAAGAACAAAGTAAGTCTGTGAAATTGAGCAGGATTCAGAATATCAATTGATAAATAGCTATCTATAACTACTACTGGATATGGTTACGTTCATATGGTTCACTCAACAATGTTTTGAAAATTATGGGTTCCCCATTACATTCGGTAGCGGCTATGAGGCTTAATTTTTGCAAGAAACAAATAGGTGGACCAACCCCCAGGGTCCTCAATGATCTACAATTTTTAAAATTCTATGACTATATTCAGTGTTTTGAGATCTGAAAAGATAATTTTGATACGAAGTATAGTGTATATGGTTCTCTGTTTATTGAGAACTCACGAAATGATTCTTTCATTTACAATCTTGTAGAGATACTTATCAGTAACTTATACACAAGATGAGTTTGGTATGAGTGAACAACTTCAACTCATCGCGCAACAGAATTTTTTTAATATTGTATATATATATACGTGACATTGGATCGAATCGTATATTTACCATGTCGTTGAGGATCAGAAAAATTATGAATCGATATAATCAGGACTGCTTTGACAATAATGCTGAGGCTTTTTTGGTAGAGTGAGAGCTTGCAAGATACACGAATGCCTGGATCTGAATGAACGGTTTCTCACGAGGAATATTTTATAGAGCCGGTTTTGAGAAGAGTAACTTTTGGAAGTCTTCCATCAATCGTGGAGTAACATATCTACATAAAATAACAAAGGGTTGAAAAGTTTTCGCAGCGTAAAACCATAGCTTATGTTTCTCCCTCAAACAAACCGCTTGGATACAAATTTGACGCTTTTTTGAATTCATCTCTTCGTACTCACTTCCTGAATCAAAAAGCATTATCTGCACGTTCCAGAACAGATGGGACTACATTGACGTGGAATTACAATGGGGGTGAAAATGAAATGAACCCCTCATATGCATTAACAAGAACCCAGAATGAGCCTTTCGATCAAGAACCACTGACAGTGGTTCTTGATCGAGAGGCTCATTTTGGGTTCTTGTAAATACATTTCGAAACGCAAAAACCAACGAACACCTTCGGAACGCGTTCTTGCATAGATTTTTTGATGAGAAATTTTTGATGAGAAATTTTGCTCATACAGGAACTCCAGATATACTGGTTTGATCAAACTAGACGTTAACAAGATTCTGTATTTTGGTTTGATCTAATAGGCACGATTTTTCTGATGCACGCTTGATACTAAAAAGTTATGTTTCCGAAAAGATGTAAGGAATTCATAATCGGAGAGTGGAAGTTCAATAGGAATACTTTAAATTTCTTTTACCAAATTTTTTAACTCCATATCCAAGTATACTCCTTTGCAGCGATGACATATTGACAAAGATAACTTCTCTCAAATTTGGCTTAATAAAATAGATATTTTCTCGCGAGAGAAAAACACCGAAATGATGCCAAGCCAAATGTACACAGGAAGTTCTAAGGAGCAGATAGCCTACATGTAGAGCGAGTCAAACAAACCCCAATAGGGCTCTGGATATTTTTCCGGGAGTCTTTGCGAGTTACCGGGACACTTGACACAGAAAACATTTTGCACGCCCGAATAATCAGTTTACAGACCCAACAACATGAACAAATCCGCCAGAGTAAATTAGGCCAGATCGGAACGATATTGGATAGCTTTTCTATCTTTCAGAAATGAAAATTTGGAGAAAAAACCCAGACCTAAGGTCGGAAAATTCATTCTCATATAATATGTTGGTTAGAAGAGGCATAGAAAATTTTTTGGAAGACACATGACTTAATTTTCAAGTCAAATTTTGAGATAAAAATTGAAAAAGCTGTCCAATTTCGCCCCGGTCTTCCCTATACATTAAAGACATTTCTAAGTTCTTTTGAGGAAGATTCGGAGGACCAATTAATTCATATAACCTCACGCCTATCGTCAGGCAAGCGACAGAATCCATGAATACCGAGATTAGTCTTACTGCTGCAGATCGATAACGCATTTGGTACAAATTTCATACTTCCAAATGCTCTGTCGTACAGTCGGCACTTGAGGAGATTTCTATTTTGAAAGTCAATTTGAAGGTCAATTTTGCGCAGCCAGGAAAGAGATTCTTGATCTGATTTCTGCGTACCGGCTCATGAGACTTGTCGTTGACTGATTTGAGAGGGGTGCTAACTCAAGAGGAGATCATAGAGTTAATCACAAGTGTGATCTTGAGTATTATGATCCGTTGCAGCAAACTCCAGCGGTGTGGCGAATGAGATCCTTTGGCGAGTATGGTCTCGATTGATACTCGTGTTCTCTGCTCTCCTCAACGTTGCTTTTGTCGACGATTCAGCGTTGAGAAACGTTTGAGATTCAGAAATTCTCCCGCAGCTCTTTGCATCAAAAACTCATCTGAAAATATAAAATTCATAGAGGTTAAGCAACACGATTCAGAGCACATGGTTGTAATGTACATTTTCAAATATCAAAAATAAAATTACTATTAAACAGGAGTTATTTGATACCGGAAGTTCAATTTGTTTGCAGAGTCACCTCAAATATTTTCCTTCATTTAACTAGTTTGGAAGAGGAAATTTTCACAGCAGCTAAGAAAATCCAAAATAATGCGGAAATGTACAAAGGAGAGTACACAACGCGAGATTTTAATGTTCAAATCGACGTTCAAGAGATTGCGTTGAGTGTCCAATTGAAGCGAATAATCGAAAATTCGTTGACAAATGTATAAACTAATGCGATACTCACTGAGATTTCCTTCGCCTAGACGGGAACGCACAGTATCCTGTCGGTACAGGTCCGATAGAAAAATTCACGGTCGGGCCCCAAAGTTATCCTTTCTGAATTTGCTGCAGACACACGAAGCTTGGAGATACCGATGTAAGTATTGCAGATGTGAGATGCATGATAACCCTTGTAACTTTGACGTTGCGTACGAAGACATCCATTCTCCAGCAAATACGCCAGCATCCAAAATTAAAACGCTGCATGGAACTGAAAATGAAAAGCACCACAAAGAAAATGTCTTATCGATATTTAATCAGTGAAAGCGAGAAGTTTGAACCGTATTTTCATTTTCAGAGATTCGAGTGGGAGATGTTTTGATTTGAGGTTAAACACGTAACATACAGAAATTTAGCTCTCATCGGAAAATGAGCATCTTATTCTGCATTTCACTCGATATTTTACTTATCTGATAGAGTTGATGATCTGGCGATAGAGACTCCGGTATCAGCAACCTGCATATATGTTATGTGAAGTTGAAAATCGGTTCGCGAAGAAATTTTCATTAGCCAAAATTTGAATAGCTTGCCACCAGCGTTGGCGTAGTTCACTAGATGACTGTGTTCAGGGTACATTTTTAACATGGGAAAATTGGTCTGAACATTGCCGCTTAGAGGATTTTACAATTGTAAATTGCATGTGATGCGCCAACGCTGCTTGCCACTCAATGAACTTTGTTGACATCGATCGCACCTGACTTAGCGATTGAGAGTTGTTTGGTCGCCAAGACGCCATCCAAACATCAATCAACAAATTACTCGGTTCAGGTGGCATCATCGATCTTTACAAGAATTAAATTTTGTGACAAATCAAATTCCAACTTCTTGAAATATCAATTTGGTTGCTGATACCGGAGTCTCTATCGCCAGATCATCAACTCTATCAGATAAGTAAAATATCGAGTGAAATGCAGAATAAGATGCTCATTTTCCGATGAGAGCTAAATTTCTGTATGTTACGTGTTTAACCTCAAATCAAAACATCTCCCACTCGAATCTCTGAAAATGAAAATACGGTTCAAACTTCTCGCTTTCACTGATTAAATATCGATAAGACATTTTCTTTGTGGTGCTTTTCATTTTCAGTTCCATGCAGCGTTTTAATTTTGGATGCTGGTGTATTTGCTGGAGAACGGATGTCTTCGTACGCAACGTCAAAGTTACAAGGGTTATCATGCATCTCACATCTGCAATACTTACATCGGTATCTCCAAGCTTCGTATGTCTGCAGCAAATTCAGAAAGGATAACTTTGGGGCCCGACCGTGAATTTTTCTATCGGACCTGTACCGACAGGATATTGTGCGTTCCCGTCTAGGCGATTGAAATCTCAGTGAGTATCGCATTAGTTTATACATTTGTCAACGAATTTTCGATTATTCGCTTCAATTGGACACTCTACGCAATCTCTTGAACGTCGATTTGAACATTAAAATCTCGCGTTGTGTACACTTCTTTGTACATTTCCGCATTATTTTGGATCTTCTTAGCTGCTGTGAAAATTTCCTTTTCCAAACTAGTTAAATGAAGGAAAATATTTGAGGTGACTCTGCAAACAAATTGAACTTCCGGTATCAAATAACTCCTGTTTAATAGAAATTTTATTCTTGATATTTAAAAATGTACATTACAACCATGTGCTCTGAATCGTGTTGCTGAACCTCTATGAATTTTATATTTTCAGATGAGTTTTTGATGCAAAGAGCTGCGGGAGAATTTCTGAATCTCAAACGTTTCTCAACGCTGAATCGTCGACAAATGCAACGTTGAGGAGAATTTCGGAGTGCGTAAACACCCATCTCGTTTCATTCTCGCTGACGAGGAAGTCATCAATCGGCCACTCGCACCGACAGATCTCTCAAGCCACTCCGTTGCAGTTTGCCAAGACGACCTACACGTTTTTTGAGAGATTGAACGAGAGAATTTGCATTTGTATTCTTGTTTGTTGGTTTTTGTGTAGTCCTATGTTAATATTCATGGATCATGTACGTTCAAATCAACTGTTACTTCCACAGTACCAAGCCTAGAGAATGTAATAATGTAATAAATATTCATGTACCATATGAAATCAAGTGCGTCCTGGATATTAATTCAGCCTAATCATTCTGATTCATGAATCTGATTTCTGATAAGTTCCTATTGATTTCGCCAAGATTCTATTGATCTCCATTGAATCCCATTGAATCCAATGAATTCCATCCGAAATCGAATCAATGCGCCCACCAATCAGATGTGATCGAAATTGTCTATGAATCAGTTCCATGTAAATTATTCTAATTTTTTTGGTGGGCCTCGAAACTCACGTAAATTGAACTATTCAAATACTGAAAATACTAATGGCTATTGAATCCAATAGTGTTTTGCTAGTTCAAAGAGCTATACGTGGATAGAATCCCATTCAATGAATAGGTTATATTTGGTAGATATTAATTCCGATTTCAAATTGCCTGCTGTAACAGTCTCTTTAGAATCCAATTAATCTCGCGACGCACGCATTCCATCATATAGATCCTATTCAAATCCCATTGAAACTCATTCATTCCGGTAGAAAATTCTGATTAATACCTATAGGATTTTGATCCGCCATAGAGTAATCGGAATTAATAAAATTTTCTATAGTTTCTACTCGGTGGGTACCTTAGGGAACCCAGTGGGTCCTGCAGGACCCATGACCAAAGATGAAATTCCCGGTCGCTCTGATCAATTTTATAGTCATTGCACCTCAGAATCGAGACCTCAACCGAAATTAATTTTACATCATGACAACCATCTCATGGAAAACTCATTCATAGTGAGAAAAATGTGTATAACAGATATTCGACTCATGTGTAGTTCCATAGAAGGAAATGCACTATATTAGTCGTGAAAAGTGGGAAAACATTCATTGGGTGTATGAATAAATAAGACTGGAAGAGATTAAAGAACGGCCAGTGAATCCAGAACTACATCATACTCAGTCTGAGGATGCTGTTGCGGAGCAACAGCGTGCGCGAGCCACGAGCAAGTAGTATAGCTCAACGTCTGAGCCGCCAGGCACGCATTAAAGGCGAAGTTGAAATCGCCGCGCAAGACTCGTCGAGCTGTCCACAACTCTACTTCATGCTTTCAAAGTTTAATATAACTATTGTATACCTTTATAGAGCTCAAAATTTGTCTCTTGAAAATCACCTCTGCGAACATCGCTTATTACTTTCTATTATACAAATCCAAATTGGAAAGTCACGTCTTGCACCAGAGCACCATTCACGTTGCTCTTCTTCCATCTCGCAGTCACGCAACGATTCCAGCATCCGTTTTTCGCATAAAATTTATCATGTAAGTGTAGCCAGCAGCAAAATCAAGATATCAGAGAGCTCATGAATGCCAAATCGGAGATTTCTTATCCCTGAGACCAAAATATTTGAATTACCCATTCTGGATATATTCCCTCGACGCAATCTAGCTAAATTTATGATGTCTCACCTGGCTATAATACCCTATCATCCCGATATCGAAAAATTATTAGCATATTCTGTGTGATATTTTGAAGTATTTATGACACGAAGATACCTATGTTTAAAGAGGGTAAGGTTAGAATTCTATGGGGATGAATATTTCAGAGGCAAAGTGCTGCTGGGTAAAATCTGTAGATAAAAGCCGGAAGATAGCGAGAGCCAACTTTGATCTTTCACAGAGTTGGGTGAATCCATGATATTTGCTCGAGTTTTTCGATTCAAGAGAACTTTCCACTCTAGTGCGAGCTTCTGCTCTGTTGACTCGAGTCGGAAGAATTCTACTCGAAAGAATCATTGCTCACGGTGCAGTCAAGTAAACTTGAGATTTTTTCTCAATTTGCATGGTGGAAAATGAGAAAGAGTGATGATAGGGCTGAGGATTATAGATTGATAACCTCTCGTCCCCAAACTTGATATAATATTGTTGATTCTTCTTGATCTTGGAGGGCAAGGATGAGTAAAAAAACACTGTCCAGATGGAAATATTTAATTGCGACTTTTCGTCAACTTTTGGTTGACCTCATCAGGCCTATTTTGATGACAATGAATTTTACATGGCACAACTTATTTTAATCGAAAGTGGAACCATAGTCCATCTCTCGTCAGTTGATTCATCGTGAGTGTGCGTTTGGAACGAACGGAATATTTCCATCTGAAGAATTTTATTCACTCACTCCTGTCCTCCAAGATCAAGGAGAATCAACAATATCAGATGGGGTTGAGGGTGGCATTTTTTTATTAGCATTGAAAATGATACATCATTCAATTTGACACTTTGCTGGTATTTGACATTGTTTCTGATATGAAACTCTTACCTTTACAGAAAATCAGTACAGCTATAGTAATAATGTACAGAATGAGTACAAGCTCTCCATTGGAAGAAATTCATCACTACAGTGATGCAAGGACTCGTTAAATACGTTAGACGCCATTATTCAAAAATGTTGTCTAGCCACCAGGATTCAATCAGGAATGATGAATATGATGAGAATGGTGCGAGATTCTTCAATGAGTGATTGGAAAATTGTTTTTTTTCTGCTGACATAGAACTCATCGGTCCAACAAAGTCTATACATATGATTACAATTCTACATAAATTCCCTATTGACTAAATGACGCTTCGGTCGAACCGAAATGTGCTGACGAGTGGCGTGAAACTTCCCAAGAGAGAAAAATGTCTCACGATTTGCGATTTCGTTCATGATGGAAACAAACTCAATACTGTACAACTTGTGAAGGATATCGGATTCAAATTAAATAATCCTCCTGATTTTTGGGAAAACTCCATAAAGTTCAACAACTTTCGTCAATTTTGATACCCATGCTGGGATTCAATACGTGAAGAAATTTGAAGACCACTTTCCAATATTGGAGCTACGCTCAAAAAATTTAATTAAGCGCAATGCTGTGGTGTTAGCTCATAGAATTTCCTACCATTGTTTTTTATATAAATTGCAGTTCATACAATCAAATATTGAAGACCGGTTGTAAATTTCGTTCGCAAAGGGAATAATTTATGTTAGAGTTGCAAATAAATTTCACCATTCTCAGAAGCATCATAAATTTTGAGTGAAACTGCCGTTAAAGAATCAAGTGTTTCTGGAAACTTCAATTTTGGTGAAAAGAACGTCGAGTGGCGTCACGTTTTCTCAAGTCAAGTTTTGCATATTTTTTTCAGTAACAACAAACCTCGTCTGCTAAAGTAATTATTGTTCATAGCAGACAAAATACTGTTTGAACCTTCGATTTTTATTCATTATGCATGTTAAGTCAAGTCTTGGCACCAAAAATTCCGCAATGATAATAAAAAATTTTCTTCTGTTCTATTGTGCTTTTGGAATACAAATTTCGAGTAGGAAATTCTAAACGCCGGTGCTCACTCAAGAACAAATCTGCTTCAAATCTTCTTGAAAATCATTTCAATATTCGATCATATTCATGACATTCTAACAGATATTCTGTTAGGTGTCCAGAAGTGCCATCTTCAATGGTAACAATTTTGAAAATGTTTTCTGCTGCTTGGCGGACTCTGCAAGAAAGTTGAAGCAGCTTCCAACCATTTTTGAGATTTTGCCTATGAAATCTTGGGAATGCTCTCTTTTTCCTAGAATCCCATGGCATTGTGATCCCCTGCAGATTGATTGAAATATATGAATGTGGCGTTCTCAAAACGACTATTATGATGACATCTATTAGACTTCCCAATTTTAATTTGCACTTTTTCGTATCAACTATTTGGTGCAATTAGCAAGACAGACCCTTGATCAGAATGGCCACGAGTCGAGAAAATGATTTTACTAGCTATTATACGAGAATGTCCTTTGTAGGTAGTTCGACTACAAAACGCCATTTATGTCAATTCTAGCATGTGCAAAATCTCCTTGGAATATGAAAATAAATCAAATTTACTCTTAACCACTGTTTGAAAATGAGGAACAGTCATATAGTGATGCAACTGGAATAGGAAACCATATACTACTCACTATTAACCAGTGCTTCCAATTGTGGAATGAAAATCCTGAGGCAACCGGGTAGCTTAAGCAATAAAGTTGAGATTATTCATTTGATTTCATCCTCAGCAGTGACGAAAAAAAGCAAGCAATCTGATTATTTTTCATGTAAATCACAAATTGTGTGTGAAAAGGCTGAAGAGATTTCATTTTCCATTTCCATCTCGAAGCGAGTTGGACAAGATAAGCGATGAAAGAGGAAAAGGAGGAGGAGTAAGTTCTCAGAGAGATTTTCGCACTTTCCACTCGTTTTCATTTGTAAAGAGACGTTGCCAGAGGTACTTCACGTTTCTCCAAGTCCACGGGCAAATGGATTTGTCGCTCGTCTATTAGCATGCTGTACAACGTTATGCCCGGAGGCCATTTCTCTTTGCAATCTCGAGAAAATTTCATCAGTGATGTTCACCAAGTATACGTATTCGATTGATCATCTCGTCGTCCTTCTGTATGTCAAGAGCTTCAAAGCTCGACCCTTCTATCCCTTTCTCTCTTTCTAGGACTAATATTCGTAATGTCAGCTCTGAAACGATGGGAAATTTTATTGCAGTGTAACGGTATGAACTTCGTTAAGCCATATTGGTTTGGAAAACGTGATGAATCGATAATTGACTTCATCATTACGACTGAGCTCAAATGTACATTCTCGACCTAAATCGCTCTCTCAGGAAGCGTTTAAATGAATTTATTCTGCTGGCGCTTCCGTAATGAAGATGTATTGTTCTCCGATTCAATTTATCGTAGAATGTATCTTTAATGGAGATTCTTATACTAGCTACCACTGTAACTCAATTAATTATCCTTCACGGTCACTAATGGTCACTAAGATCTTAAGGACCTTCGAAAATCTACCAGGAAAAATTCAATGATAGAATGTGATTACGTATTCAGTTTGTAACTTATTCGAGGGCTCATACTACATCAAAATTGGTAGTGACAATTAATCTAATGCTGAATATTCTAATATTTTTCTTCAGGATATGAAGTTCCACAGGTGCGGTACATACTCGAATTAGTTGACAATTTCTCGTAATGTAAAAATTCAATAAAAATCACTTCGAATCCAAGTCCACTTCGTCGTAAATTTCCATCAGAATCCATCACGATGCGCTAAAGTGTTTTCATTGATATATCAGATTTCCTTCATTAATTATCTTTATTTTTTCTAGACAATCATTTCAGCACAACAGATCTCAAAATCTCATGACTATGTCATTCCAGAATGAGCCATATCAGAGTCTACAATTCCCCCCAAAATTCATGTAAGCATATTATCATTCAAGCTCACCAGTGACCCCGATAATTTCTCTGAAAACAAGATCCTACCTTAAAAGAAGGTCGTCGAACTTACCGGAAATATGTTTGAACGATTCTGCAAGTAGGAAGAACCACCGCTCACGTTCATTCTAATTCTTGAGAGAGCAGGATCCTTACATATGGGAAAAGAGATAAGATATATGAGTATAGATAAAGAGATAGCCTGAGCAATCGGGTCGCTCAGTTCGCGAAGGGGACACGTAGCAGACGTAAAGCTCGAAGAGAAACGAGTAGGGACGCCAAATGGGCACGGAAGAAGTCGCGTTTTGTGGCCAAACCCGCAAACCCAAGAGCGATACCGACTATACCATTCTGAGGGGTCGTTCACAAAAAACGTACCCAGGACTTTGATGGATTTGGATTGAGATACTCCCTCCCACTCATCACACGATGTCACATTTGAGTCAACCCCCCTCCCTCCTCTGTCAAGATGTCATAAACATGACCCCTCCCCTTTTGGTAAGAATTCGAGTCGAGTCATTTCTAATTGATGTGGTGATCGTACATTGAAAATTTCACAGGAAACATAATTCAATGATAAAATTGACATTTCAATATGTTGAAAAAGCACATAAAAACTATATCTCACGAGGAAAAGCGAATAAACATGATATCCATCCATCATTCTTAATCAACTATGTCGAGATTCAATTTCGAGCTTGAGTCCCATGAAAACACACTGTGATGGAACCGCTGATGTAGATTCAAAGCAATACATCCATCTAAGTCCTCACCAATCACATATGCTTGGATCGTGATTGTAATTCGAACTAGTACGTTTAAGAGCGCTAAAAGCTTGGATCCTTCAAGTCTCGACTCAAACTGCCGTTACATATTTTATTTGAGATATTTCCGAGAGATTTGAAATATTTTGACCGGTGAATGATATCAAAAGTTGGAAAAGAATTGGATTACTTTTTGAAGACGTCGAGAGAATTAGGCTCCCCCCCCCCCTCCCAGGTCCAGAACACATTTTGCAACATCCCTCCCTCCCCCTCAAGTGCGGACGTCTTTTGTGAACGCACCCTATGGTAGTGTAGATCAATTCATACATATACACCAAGAAAATCTACTCTTCAGGATGCACCGAGTACATATATGGATATATCTCATCGTACTATGGTCATATTACCGTGAACCTCGTGAACGGTAGCTTTGTGATGCCATAGGTCTCTCACTCAAGCTTAAAACCTCTTTTATTCCCATGGAAATGCGTACCGCTCACTCTGATGGTTTACACTCATTTGGTTGCTACACACACACACACACACACACACGCACATACATATAGATGTACTCAACCAGCATCAATTTTACTTTACGACTCGTTCAGAGCTTCTTGGCAATTGCTGCGGAATGGTGTACGCTACCGCGAGTCTTGGGCAGAGAGCCTTAGAGAGAAATACTATCTGCAGTTTCGTGACACTGATTTGTTCGCGAGCTCTAGGTATATACTTCGTGGTCCGCCCTTGTCAGTCGTGGTGACGAAATACGACGAGGATAAAAGTTTGTGAAGAATAGTAAAAAAACTTAATCGGAGACGATGTACGATGATTTTGCATGATTCTTATAGCACCTGGGAGATGATAGAATAATTCTGTGTCGAATAGTCGAGATATCCCTTGACTAAAAGTGGAGCCTTAAAGATTATTCTTGAGTCTTTCAATTCATGAAGTAATCAATGTACAGATTCTCCAGAGTGTAAGTACCTCTCTTCCCCTACCCTGACCTATTTTTCAAAAATGGTTGGTAACTGGGGAAAGCCGCTGATTTTGAGGAGAGCGTTTGGTTGTGGTCGTGGTTTTGACATTGAAGATTCTTTTGAAGGTGATTTGGGAAATTTTGAGGCTGGAGGTCAACTCTATTCTTTTGAATAGTAAGACCTACACTTAACTCCGGATTTTAATGGAACATGAGGTAAGAAACGATAAAAATTTGAAATGAAACATTTTTCGATGTGACTTAACCCTGTCAAGATAAGGAAAGGGTCAACATCGGTGACCTCCGTATCTCTGAGAAAAAGCGTTGTCGTAAATATTTCGAATAAAAGTTGCTCGTTATTGGAACAAAGATGAGCTTGTGACTTTGGAGGTCAAATTCAACAACGGTGTAAGCCACCTTGTGAACAACCTTGCACACTACCTTGTAGACAAGGTTGTTTACAAGTTAGTTTACATGGTAGTTTATGAAGTTGTTCCCCAGGTTACAAATAAAGTTAAATGTTCTGTGAGGAAGGTCTTATGAGAGTCAAATAAATTTTCCACCCTTGCCCTCAAATTCAGAAGGAATACATGGAAAATCATAAGTGAAAGGGTTGTTTAAAAAGTTTTTGAATCGAGTCAACTCAACCAGATAAATGGAGGTCTATGTCGATCAATGACCACCGTAGCTTCGAGAATGAGGTCTATGCCGCTAAATGTTTGGTATTGAAGTTGTTTGGAACTGCAGCAAAAATGAGGTCGGTTCAAGGTCATTGTTGAGGTCATTCGGAAATCAATTCAATTTTCTTGTCGAAACACCCACTGTCGACCAAGGATTCTTATAGATCGTCCGGGGCCATAAAATGTGTGATAAAAATTCTCTTGATCGAACCCTCGGCAAAGATGAATAGAGGTTGACTCCAGTGAACGTCAACCTTCGTCATTTGTATAGGAAGCGTACTGAATTGAATAGTAGTTATTATTATAACTATCATAATAATTACACGCCCAGCCGAAATTTGGGTCCCGCGTATCGGGTTGCCTACGTGGGAGGGTAAAGTATTGAGACGTGGGGGGGATTCGGCACATAAGGTGAGATGTGAGGGAAATATCTGAATAAATAGGCACGATGTACTATTATTGATGCCTTTATATGATACTTATAGAATGGAAGTGTGTATGCGTGTATCGCGGCGCGAAGCGCACCCGAGATGGTCTGGGCGGCTTGGCCGCTCCGAGCGGTCTCCCGAGCATGCCGAGCATCGTCATCGACGATGCTCTGCATCTCCATGAAGTAGTGCCAAAGGGGAGAGTGCAAAGCCACGTCAAGGTGCTGACGATGCACCTGCGACGGCCGACGAGCAGCGCCCAGGCGTTGCGCGGCTCGCGAAGTCGTCGCTGGTGAATCGTCAAGGGACGAGGAGAGGCGCGGGCAGGAGGCCTGAGACTCACCACGTCACAGTATAATGGGTGACCTTATGGATCATGAATAGGTCAATGGTTGAATGGTTTGGTGACGGGGTTGGTAAGTAGTCGGGTGGATAGATGGTCTGGTTTAGTCCGGTTTGTTTCGATACTACTATGGTGTAGTTCGGTACAAGTACGGTTCTAGTACGGTCCTTGTACCGCTAGGAGCATACTAGTACCGTTGGATCCGCCAGTACCGCATTAGTACCGCTGGGACTGCTAGGTCCGTTCTAAAAGTACCGTTGTGACAACTATGACCGCTACGACAGTTGGGATCGTTGAGACCGCACTAGTACCGTTAGGGATGCTAGGGACTGGTAGAAACGAACTAGTACCGTTTGAGACCACTAGAGTCGTTACCACCGCTAGGATCGCTCAGACCGCACTATTACCGTTAGGATCATTAGTACCACTAGGACCTCACTAGTACCATCATGACGACTAGTACCGTTAGTACCGTTAGGATCGTGAAGACCGCGCTAGTACCACTAGGACCGTACTAGTGCCGTTGGGCCCGCTAGGGCACTACTACCGCTAGGACTGCTAGGACTGCACTAGTACCATACTATAGTATCGTATTAGTACCGCAAAAGGATTTTAGTACTGTCTGGTTGGGTTTAATTCAGTCTAGTTCGGTCTAATTCAGGATAATTCGGTCTAACTCGGTTTAAATCTAGTTTGGCCTAGTTCAGTGTAGCTCGTCTAATCCAGTATTACTCGATTTTTTTCGATCTCGTACAAGTGAAAATTGAACGCCGCCTACTGGTATTCAGTGGGTGCAATTGAAAGCCATACGTGGCAGAATTTGAATGCAAAGATTCTATATTGAGCGGTAATTCAGAGGCATTTTAATTAATCCCGAAAAAATACAACCGTATCGTCTAGCATTCATCAAGTACTCGGTAATTGAAAATTATGAGGAGTATGTTAAGTCTGACCTAGAATTCAATTGCACCAGAGTGCAAAAACATTTCCCCTCGCAGCACTCCGAATAAACTGAAACTCCACGTCGTGTGAATGGTTCTCTATTATTCAAAGGTCAGGTTTTGTTCTGTCTGGGTGGATTTGCTCAATAAGCAGCTTCCGTTAATGAATAATATGCAATAGCAGCTGCATCAACATCAGAATGCATGACGTACATACCGAGTACGTATGTTAAAAAATACACGATTTCATTGGTAATGCGATGCTAACTAAATTTCAAGCATTAGAATATATATTAGTATAAAGCCGGTGTCCATAATTAATTAAACTAGGACGTTCCGATTTGAATCAGAGAGTATCGAAGTTTTAGGCACTAAAAGTTTGAAACGAGATATGCTATAATACTACTACACAACTTGTTCACGTACATACAGTTTCTGTATATGCCATTGAAATGTACTTGCCTCGATGTAATATATATATATCATATACACAGAGAACCTGCTGGCGTTTCCAGCATCCCTCCAAGCCCGTATCAAACTCTAAATTCAACTGCATTGAAACTTTGTCGAGTGAAAAATTCGACTTGCTCGAGCGTACACCAAAATCATTGCACTCGACTCAACTCTCATAACTTTCATTCCCTAAAGGTACTCGTAAACAAAAAAAGTCTTTGCTATTCCATAATTTGTATGAAAACATAACACGCTGAACTCTCTCATACTTTCTTTTATAAAAATAGAGTAAAGCCTGTCAAACTCATTCAATCTCAAATTTCAAGGCATCGATCACCTCAAGCCATATCCAATCTTAAAGCCAGGGTGAAACAGCCGAAAGATGAATCTGATTGAATTCCGGCCCAATTCTTGCCTTGCCTACTCTCTACCCGCCAGCCTCCTTCAGCAAGTGATGCATTCCCAATGGAAGCTTTGCGATATCTAGATCTACCTATATATATCTACACTAGCACCTCATTCAATAACGTGCTGACTTGTCTATACCTACTCTTCGTCTACTTATTCAGAAGCTGCATAGAAGCTTGCAACCGTAGAATTCATCGAACGGTGTTACTCGCCTATATAGGCTATATATTTATATATGCCAACTCACTCATCAAAGACGAAGCCTGTTCTAGCAGAAATCCAAGCTCTGCTTTTGGCAAATTCAAAACTCGCAAGAGGTTCTATAATATAGATATAAATCTAAGAATATGAGGTGGCACCTCCTTTGAGAAAGAGCCAGATACGAAACTATATAACCGAAATCTCTTAGACGCTGATTGAAGTGGCTTGAGATCAGCAGCCTTGACTGGTGTACCACCTAGAAAATTATAGCGAGAAGCTCTCTCTCTCACTCACTCACTCAATTTCTCTATCTCTATTTCTATCTTATAGCTGGAGAGAAGTGTTTGCTTTGGTAGATGTACTCTACGATAATTGTAGGAATAAACTTGATTCGAGTTGTGACTGTTTGACCCGGTGAGAGCAACGAGCGACGAAATTGGTTCATTTGCTTCGTTATGTACGAAAAGTGACAACTGGGGCGAGCTTTGCAAAATTTTAGATGGTTTCTCTTGAATTTGCAATGCTGGTGATTTGATGCATTGGTTTCAGAAATTGAACGCTTATACTGTTAAGAATGTGACTGTTAAAGTTTCTGTGAGGTCGCTAGAGTTGTCTAAGTGAAGCACTGGGTAGTTGTGATCAAAAGAAATTTCCTTTGCAATGGGTTATTTATGATCGTGGGGCAGTTTTTCAGACAGGAGTGGTGGAACAAACGTTTTAGTCTTCTGAAATGATATTTTATGCGTGAGATGGACTCTCAGAAATGACCTACTTGGAATTTTTATAAAAATTTTGTGGTGAGGATGAAATTAGCTATGTTTTTTTTTATACTTCATTTCATGGTTTTGACTAAATGACGCAATGAAAAATGAGGTATCGTCGAGTGTATTGAGAATTGAATAACACTTCGGCCCATTTTGGAGTTAATACTGTTTTCAACCGCACACCAGGACCTATGATATCATGACCATTTACGACCTTGATCTTGATCTCAACTAAGAAGACTGATCCGAAGAAATGAAAAGGCTATGCTGATTGCTCAGTAGCAAGATCTCAGAATTTTCGGTGCTCACATATACAAATATCCAAGAATACCAAATCCAAATCTAGCATTGGAATATTCTTCTAATTTAATCTAGCTCTTATTTTTGACCCTTGAAAGACACACTAGTCCACAATGACCCTAGTTGATTTTCATAATTTTTTCCCATAGAACAAAATTTCCAAAATTCGACCGGCGCGCGCCATCTGCCCTACCAGTTGAAGTCTCCAACCACCAATTGGTGCAGATGTAAGAGCGGCTGCCCCGCTATTGGCTATGGTCACGAATGTGCTATATAAAAAAAAGTGTGGCCACTCGCGGCTGTAGGCACCCGAATCAGACGTGATTTTTGCTCGCGGCAGCCCGACTCCAGTGTGTCATTTGTAAAATCTAGATTGGCACTATAATTTCTGGAGTATAGTAGAGTATAATGGAGTATAATTATATTCTGGAGTATATAATTTCTGGAATATAATGGAGAACCCTGTCCTAATTTGACTGACACACACCTTACGACTCAGGTTTGAGTCTCGAACCATCACTTGGGGCAAGTGTAACGTGCGCCAGTCCTCTATAGTCTCGTGTCCGTCAATTTTGACTAGGGTCAGCCTGACCCCAGTGTGTCGTTTAAGCCCATGAAATCTCATCCGAATCTGGTTGTTCACTGTCGTCTTTACATTCTGTTGCGAATACACACCTAGTGTTGAGAGTTGAGTTCGGATTTTCATTCACCCATTATCCAGTTCATTACTCTTAAATATACATGTATGGGTTTAGTATAATCTCGGTGCACCTCGGATGCGCAATTTTCATCTCCTACCCTCCGTGATTTTTCAAGGTGGATACGTTTTTTGAAGAATTGCGTATTGTTTATCCTGACATCATCAGACGTATCAGGATACGTCTGATCATGTAAGCATCTGAAATGTAGTATCAGATACAAACTTCCACCAAATTTCAGCCTCTCATATCAAAAGAGAGAGAAGTTCTCCATTCTACGGTAAACAATCAAAGTTTCTCGAATTTTCACAACATTTTTACACTATATACTTGTTTGTTATTTTTGGGGTCGCTGTTCAGGCTGTTGATGTAGCGACTTGTTTTGAGGACCCTCGGCTACCACAAAAAAAAAATTTCGAAGCGATAAATCCGATGCAGTCTGGGAAGTACCAAATTTCGAGTGGGGTCAATTTGACCCCAGTATGTCATTTATGATAGGTTTTGGAAGTGTGTCATTTGAGAGCTGAAAACTTCGCGATCAATTAGATGATGGTAACGAGTCTGATTCCATTAAAACGAATGATAATAAGTACAGGAATACCCGGGTGAAGATAGTTTTGGAGTGTATTGTACCAACGATTTCGCCATAAACGTTGATAAAATTTTGATTTTCTGATCAAAATTGACTCGCAGATGTTCACATCACTGGCTGTTTATTTCCAAAGGCCTATGACTGAACATTTTTTGCTACCAGAACATGACTCCTCCGTACAGTTGACCATCAGACCAATTTTGTGGTGATAATATCGATACCAATAAATAATAGGATCCGTACAATTCTAATGTTATCGTCGAAAATCTATTGCTGATAAAATACCGGAAAGCATTGGATAATGTGACAAGACATTGACGTCCCATGTAGCCAGAAAATATAAAGGGGGTAATTTCCATCTGTTTTTGACACAAAATCCAAACAGTATTTAGATTAAGATTTTTTCTCCTATTCTTTGTCCTCAGGGTTTGCATATATTCATGCCCGCAAATCGTCACACACCTTTTCACTTATGTGGCAAAAAAGCTATTTATTCATTCATTATGCCTGTGAATTATTTAATATAGAATGGATACGAGTATACATTAGAATGTAACATGTCTCATTTAAATTTTATTCCACTTTTTGTTGCAGAGCAACCAGACAAGTGACAACGAACAGCAGGATTTGGTTATTCGAACGCTCGTGTGGTGGCCCTTACTCGGTACGTTTAAACTATCATCGTTTATTTTGATTCGACAATAATGGTCGGCCTCACTCGACTACTATTTAATTAAATTACATTGAATACATACCTGAAATTTCAATATCTCATGTGGAAACTTGATGAATAGATGAATAGTCCTCAAAAAATACTTCACCAAATTTCAATTCACATATCAATTAATCTCACTCTTAAAATCATCGAACTCAAAACTAGTAATTTGAACTGCTCAGCTTCCTCAATCATTGTGCTCTACAGTTCTACCTTGAATCCTCATTACGAGTGCTACAAAATTTATTCAGATTTTTAGTTCCAACTGCATTCTAATCACACAAATAATTCCAAAAAATAGGAGGGTGTATGCTGCTGCTGATAGTACTATCAGTATTTGGCAATTTTTTGGTAATATACGCCATATACACAGACCGTGCACTACGAAGGATCGGTAATCTATTCATCGCATCGCTCGCAGTAGCCGATTTATTTGTCGGATGCCTAGTAATGACTTTTGCCGCTTTTAACGATCTACTTGGATGCTGGATCTTTGGGCCGTTCTTCTGTGACATGTGGGTAGCTTTTGACGTCATGTGCAGCACCGCATCCATACTTAATCTGTGCGCAATATCGCTCGATCGATATATTCACATCAAGGATCCATTCAGGTAAGCTTAGAAACTTACCACAATAGAGCCTGTCTATACGGAAACTTCTATAACGCGGACAACTATACTTTTGCGGACTTTTTTTTCCGAGACCGTTGCTTATGTTCGGCGTGTTATAGCGTATCTCTGTAAGGTGTACTCCTC
Source organism: Eretmocerus hayati (assembly GCA_029851415.1). NCBI lineage: Eukaryota > Metazoa > Arthropoda > Insecta > Hymenoptera > Aphelinidae > Eretmocerus > Eretmocerus hayati. Next base: position 160,540,968 of record CM056741.1, read on the forward strand.
GACATTTTTCTGGCTACCCAAGGTATTCACTTTATAGAAGTTGTACTGTAGAATAAAGCTTACGCACAGTAGGTATGCGGTCAATTGGAGACTATAGCGTTATTGCCTTGCTCGCTACCAGTCGTTCGGATTGCAAATGTTCTTGATGAGTCAGAGGCCCTTGAAGTGCTTTTGTTGCTCAAAAATAATGTTTGCCAAGTGATGGGTTATGGTCGATTGATGATCGCAATAGAAGGTTTCTTATAAAGTTCGTAAAGATGTCATTTTGTTGAACTGGTGCTGCTGATAGTCATAACCACCCACCAGTCCATCTAGTCACCGACTCATCAACCTGTCCACTGACCCGCTCGACCATCAACCTATCCACCTACTGAATCTCCCACCACCCCTCCTCCACATAACTCGCATGGACACGTATTATATTTTCTAGCCTAGAGCAGCTCAGCCCAAACCAGACCGTTTCCGTTCATTCCAAACCGTCCCAGACCGTACCAAACTATCCCAGACCGTTCCAAGCCGTTGCAGATCATTCAAGATCTGATCAGACCGTCCAAACCACCGTAGATCATTCCAGGCCATTTCAGACCATTCTCGACCATTCCAAACCATCTTAAACCATCCTAGACCCATCCAGACCGTACCAGACCGCCCTTGACTATTCCAAACCGTTACAGACGAATTCAGACGGTCCCAGACCGTACAAGATCGTACTGAACCGATCCAGACCACGCCAGACCGTTTGTTCCGCTATCGACATCGTATCACTTAATTTATTGTTCTTCATGTCGAATGATCGTATTTATATCAATTCGCAATCCATCAGTAGTAACCCAACGAAAGTGTGATCACATTGAAATATTTCGTTCATGCGGCGGCGGTGCGGCGATAAGCAAGTGTCAGAGATGATACCAATCCTTGAACTGATATAAAATTAATTGAATAATTACTTTTCAGATATGCCAGATGGGTCACGAAAAAGACGGCGTGGGGAAGCATACTCGCAATCTGGTCACTGGCAATAATGATTTCGTTCCTGCCCATCAGTCTAGGATTGCATAGGCCACACGAAACTACACCTGATCTCGTTCCAGTCATAGAGGTGAGCATGGTAGAGATTCTACTTCTGAAGAAGATAATAGGGCTACGGAAATTGTCTGACTCATCCTTCGCTTGTAATGGTCTTCAATAGATAATTGGGTAGTCTTACCAAATCAACAATATCTCCGATGCCCTTTTCCGTACAGAAAAAAAGAAGTATTTGAGGCTCATGAAAAAGTCTATAAATCCAAGCACTATGGTTCTTGCATTGGATGTATACTTCTTTTTCAAAATACAATGAGTTAATGTATTTTCATATCATTATTGTACGCAATAGATTTGAGAATTGGATCAGAAGCAATGGATGAGTATTCAATGGAATAAACCGAAAAACGCGCGTTTCATGGCGAATTAATATACTCTATTAGTTCTACTCTGACTGCGAATGCCAGCAACTGTTTTTGCAAGCAGTCAGCCTTTTGGTCTTAGATGATATTTATACCCCAAAGTCAAAAATTAATCTGGAAAATCTAATTCACTAACAAATTAATACTCCAAAAACTCTCGTTTTCAACATTTATAATAGTGTCTTTTGCGAATTTTTCTTCTTGTTATGGACTACTGATTCTTTCCGGACCGAGAAAGATGCAGACTAAATTGACGGATATAATGCAAGAAAAAAGTAAAGAATTCAAAGTGTAGAGATGACGGGATGCTAATTTGATTTGCGAGGCTTTTAGGCTCACGATGGTTGAGCTGATGCTACGCAAAAAGCTGGCACAAACTTCACTACGTTCATTAAAGCGCACAAAACTTGTGAAACGTCTCCTCACAAGTGTCAGTGGTGAATAAGAATCTCGTAGCTAGCCTGTCAAATTCTTCACCAACTTGAACAATAAAGCAACTCTGAAATTTTACACTGAACTGGAGAGCTAACTTTGTGGCTGTCTCGGTTACGGTGAGGAGATTGTTAGAAACTCAGTAAAAATGAATGAGGATAAGATTACGAAAATGACATCAGGATGACTCCTTCATTCAGCAAATAAGAAATACACGTAAATAAAGTGTCTGGAGTTTTCAGCTCTGAAAAATTCATCAAAGGTATTTGACCAAACCAAAAGAATGGTTTTTTCTGAGTATGTTATTGATTTGATGATGTTCCGATAACTGAATTCATCCTCTCGTTCATTTGAATGATCAAATTGTCTGAACAAAGTATCATCATACCTCCATACCCGAGTCCATACCACGCACGATCATCCGAGAAAGTTCCCATGAGCGAGGTATCTTGAGCTTAAGCACAAAAATGTCCAACCCAGTCTACAACGTGGAAAAGCCGTAGTAAATTCCAAGGAAACTCATTCAACTTTTGCACCGCTCATTTATTGAATCTCGACCAGAGAACACACATAAATAGTAATCCGGAGAATTTAATTTTTACTTTTTTTGAGCGCCCGAAACTTGTATTACGAGTCTCTTCAGTCCGATATCCAATACAAGAGTGATGATAAAAATGTTTGTAGTATTGATAAAAGAAACGATCCTTTTTATGTTTTATGAGATATTTGTTGAATCGTGCAGTAAACTTGAAGCAACAAGTTTTCTGATTCAGCAAAAATTTGTGTCATTCGTCATCTGATAATCCATTTTGCGTGCCATCAAACAACATCCCTGTAATTCGTCGATTTATATTATTTAACACGAAAAACTTGAATTATGCAAGTCGAAGCAGATTCTTTCAATGGAATCATCGTGCATAGCATAGCATACCAAGATGTATCGCAAGAACTTCTTATGGGCGAGATGAGATAATAATTGTTTGTGTTGACTTCTCCTATTACTTCTCAAACTAGAAATTCAGCAACTCCAGAATATTTATCAATCAATATGATCAAGATAACATTTTGATTAAAAACCCTCTTTGCTGCATTTGCAGAAATTCTAACTCTGTTTCAAACTTTTAATCACTAAAAGCGTTGCTCATGACTTTTTTCAATAAACTCGGTATGTAAGAAAAAACACATGACCTCTTTTTGTGTGCATTATCAGAGATTTCTCACCCTTAAGAGCTTCGGCTCATGCAAGAAAACCACTAGCGGCTCCCATCGTAGTGTAAAAGCTCGCGTACAGACCATAAATACGATCCTGCACGTGCGAAGGTTCTTTTTTTTTTTACAAGATTTTATTTACTTTACGTTGCCGAGATTATGCGGTGTTTTAGTCAAGAGGCTTCATTGAGCTCCATAAATGATGTTTACTACAAATTAAGAAGGGGAAATTGTTATGAAAGCATAATTGGATTCTTATCTCTTAACATGCTTTTCAGCGCTCTTCTCGGCAAAAATTATGATACATCTGAACTCTCCGTTGAAATTTCAAAGAAAATCCTCTATCTCAATTTATGCATCAGTCATTATTAGACTGGAATATATTTTGAACGAAAATGGTTTCCACGGTAACTCATTACTCTAGATAGATATTGGGCATGCCCGGACACCGATATTTATGATAACTAAGGCAAGTGTACCCAACTTGCCCCCATTAAGCCATTTTCATAATAACTCTGGACCATCTCAATATTTTCCAATGTACCTTGAATCATTTTGAAGCTTCCCTCAATACCTTCAAAATACGCTAAGATACGTCTAATTTTAATGAACTGCAGCCAAGCTGTTTGAATTCTCTCAAAAGGTGATTTTTGAGAGTTTACAAAATTGTGTACCCAACTTGCCCCCATCATTTAAAACAATGTAAATCGGTGATAAAGTGCATAAAAACGCTTTCATCCGTTTTTATCACCGTGTAGCGGCATTTGCAGCTTTCAGCTGGCCCGAAATACTATTTTCGACCTATTTTGATACGGTAAACACGTTCTGAGTGGTAGAAAAAGCCATACTGCACGCCTTCCCGAGATAACCATATGGAGGCATGTTGGGTACACTCCGATGTCGGCCTTCTTGATTCTCAAAATCATCTCCGTGTTTTGTATGTACATAAAATCGATCCAAATCAGAGTTTTGCAACTCTAAAGTGCGGATTCTAAAGGTCTTGGAAAAAGGAATCGAATGCGCTAAAGTACGTTAAGATTGGTCAAATGAAAATAAATTTGCACCGGTTGTACTGAACGCGACTTCCTCGGTGATTTCTTAGCCGTGCAAACACGAAAAATGGAAAAACCACTTAAAAATTTTTGGAGAACGCAGAAATGATCCTGGGTCGGTGAAAACTACGTACTTTCTCATATTCTAACCATATCAAACGTAAAAAATATGCAGCAAGGTCCACAAGTGCCCATTTCTGAGACCAGCATATGGGGGCAAGTTGGGTACACAGGCAAGTTGGGTACACTTAAGAATCTGAAAGAGATCCCGAAGATTCTTCTGCAACGCCATGAACATATTCCCGTCACAATGGAGTCTCAAAATACTTCATTCTGAAATAATTTGTAAAATAAACACAATTTCTCAACCTTGTGATCTTGCTATTTTTCATCATTTTGCAGATAATGCTATGAATCTATTTCGTGTCAGAAAATTTTATGCGGGGCTAAGAATCAAGCTGAGTGTACCCAACATGCCCCTCTTGAGCCGTTTTGCCAATAGTTTCGGCACACTTCAATGTTTTTCAACGAACTCTTTGGTTCATTTCAAAACTTGTTTATCGGGACCTTTAAAATGAGATAGATTATGTCCAATTATGACCAACCGAAGCTGAACTATCGCAATTTTCCCAAAATGTGATTTTCCGCGAGTTCGCGAAAGGGTGTACTCTACATGTCCCTTTTATAACAATGTAAATGGGTGATGAAGTGCATAAAATCGTTTTTATACGTCCATACGTAAAAACAGCGTATTTCTGCATACAGAAGTATAAAACTACATACGCGTCTCGTACGGAAACATTTTTCCTTCGGGAAAACCAAGCTGGACGTTGCCTTCCCCCACGTCCAGCCCGGTTTCCCGAGGGAAAAAAATGTTTCCAGCGCTCGACGCGTAATGTACTATTATTCATCTTCATCTCCCTTGCAATAACATTTGGAGCTTTGCCTGGATCCTAGACGCTATTTCCGACTCATTTTGATGTGAAGAATACGATCTGAGTGATGAAAAGTCGTACTGCTCACACTTTTGAAATAACCGCATGGAGGCATTTTGGGTGTACTCTAACGTTGGGTTTCATGTTTTGCAAATGATCTCCGTATTTCGCTCATGAAATAGCTTCACATTTGAGTTTTGCAACTTTAAAACCGGGTATTGAAGTTCTTGAAAGAAGAAATCGAATGCGCTCAATTTTTTTGTAACGATTTTACTAAACGCGATTTCCTTGGCGATTTCTTAACTGCACGAATGAAAAGTATGAAATACTCACCACCAACTGGCTGACGTGCAAAAATCAATTAAGGTCGGACAAAATTACTTACTTCTTCATACTCTAACATAACGAATGTAAAACAAGTTCGCGGGAAGGTCAACGAGTGCCCATTTCTGGGATCGAAATATGGGGCCATGTTGGGTACACTCACCTTAAAATCTAAAGTGAGCGGGCCAATGATCCCCCTCAACCTTGAGCAGTCAGTGTAAAAATGTTCCTTTATGCCAGAATACACCTCACGATTTACTCAATCAACAAAAGTAAAAATGAAATTTTCGATTCTGTTCACAGACGGTACCAACGTGCAACCTGGATTTAACTCTAACGTACGCAATAGTCTCATCATCGATATCATTTTTTGTACCGTGCATCGTCATGGTCAGCATCTATTTGAGACTGTACTTTTACGCGCAGAAGCATGTGAAAGACATAAAAGCAGTTACAAAGCTATCCGAAAGCTCATCGCTGACGAGGAGCTTTCGATCAAAAAGCAGAAGGAGCAAACAGCCATCAAAACCTCAATCGAGTGCTAAAGCGACCAGTCCGTATCACGTATCGGATCACAAGGCTGCCATCACCATTGGAATCATCGTAGGAATTTTTCTCGTATGTTGGGTACCTTTCTTCGTGGCCAACATAGCTGTAGCATCGTGCAAGACTTGCATATCCGAACTCTTTTTCCAGGTAAATATATTCCAAAGCTATTCAAACGCATCATTCATGGGAAATCGAGGACCTTAGCCACTTTCTGGTTTCCCTTTTGCTTTCTCAAAGAGAAAGGGTTGTATTCGTGACAAGACATTTTTGCTCAATTTTTTCACTCAAATTAATTTTTCATTCTAAAAATCTTCACTCATAGCGAATCGGCTTCGTACATTTTGTTCCTCTCGCCGATATCTATCTATTGTAAGTCACGGTTTTTCCTCCAGGCTTCTCCCTGGTCCTCCACGAATTTAACTTTCTCTGTCGTTGTCTGTGTCCGTCCGTGTGTGTGTCTGTGCAACTTCATTTTTCGTCAACGGTTTCTCCTCAGCGTTTCGACTGATCTTTCTCAAATTTATGTGAGTGGTAGAGCACCATGTAAAGATGTGCTGAAAGGATTTATAGCCCAATCTATTAAACAGTTTTCGATTAATGAGTATCCGAAAATAAAAGTGTCAAAATTTTCCAAAAATCGATTATTTTATATCCAAATATCTTTTCTCAAAATCAACAAATCAAATTTTGGGTCACTTAAACAACCATTTTTTCATCATTTTCCGTCAATTGGTTAATGTGGAATTTTCATTCATATCTATCTCTACCAATTAAATCATGAATCTTCTATCAATGAAAAAAAAATCATGTACATTTCTTTTCCCATACAGTTTAACGTAATTCCGTATTAACCAATCGATCAAGGATGGCCAGATTAACATTTCATTAGGTCACCTCAACTTCCCTTATAAAGTTTATCTAGACATAAATTCTAAAAACTCGTAATAATTTCTTGAAAATTTTAACATTTTCATTTTCCGATACTCATTAATCGAGAACTGTTTAATAGATTGGGCTATAAATCCTTTCAGCACATCTTCACATGGTGCTCTACCACTCACATAAATTTGAGAAAGATCGGTCGAAACGCTGAGAAGAAACCGTGGACGAAAAATGAAGTTGCACAGACACACACACAGACGGACACAGACAACGACAGAGAAAGTTAAATTCGTGGAGGACCAGGGAGAAGCCTGGAGGAAAAACCGTGACTTACAATAGATAGATATCGGCGAGAGGAACAAAATGTACGAAGCCGATTCTCTATCCTTCAAGATTTTTAGAATAAACAAATAATCTCAATTGTAAAATATGTTTGAAATCTGTTGTCTAAGCACATTTCGACTCGAGAAAGCATTCTGCTAATATCATTTAGCAGCGTATTTTTTTCTCCTATCAGGACCATTTCTCCTCGTTTTCAAACTCGATTTTGCAATAAGTATCTAATAATTTCGAAAATTCTACACACGGTTCACTAAAGTGGGACACAAATAGAAATGTTTGAAATTCGTTACGCTGAAGATCACAGTTTTCGATAAATATTTTGCAAGTAAATCAAAAGAAACATCTAGGATTCCTTACAAACAAATTTTATAGTGGAGCGAAAACTTTCAAATTCTTAACAGCTGAATTATTGACTCATCTCATAGGGATACATAATCTTACTTTTTCTCAAAGACCAAACAGAAAAAATCTGAAAAATCCAATCCTCAAGTGATGAAATCGGAAAAAGCATCTCAAATGACGTTTCTTGCTGCTTTGACGCCAACCATCTCAAATTCTTGACCAAACATTGTCAGAATCGGATTGGAATTCAGCAGCTCAAACGCCCGTGTAAAAATGGTAGGGACGCGAACGCGCGCGATCGCGTCCCCGCCGATGGACGCGGTCGCGCGCGTTCGCGTCCCCCTCGAGAGACGCGGTCGCGCGCGTTCGCGTCCCCCTTGAGGGACGTGATCGCGCGCGATCGCGTCCCTGGGGAGGTGATTTCGTGAGTCGGGGTAGCATTTTGACAAATTTTAGTCACAATAACAATTGTTTGGATACTGTTCAATCTAACAGTTCAAAAAAATCTTCTCAGACACTCAAGTGTGGTCTTGATAGATTCCAATGATTTTTTTGGTCAAAAACATGTCAGAAATTTTGCGAACTGATCAATTGCCAAGTCTTTGAGAACCAGGATAGGATAAATGATGGCTTTACATTATTCACAATGAAAACAAAAAAAATCTCACTCGAATCGTCTCGAAAACAACTCTTAATTGCTTATCAGGCTTGGAACTAACAAGCCCATGCTCATTACAAGAAGCTACCTTGACATGGTCTTCTCAACAAGCATTTCAAAACGATTAATTCTCATGGTGGATCACATATGAGTATAGTTCGGCATGAAAGCAACCTACGACAAAAGGTCATGTCTTGGATACAATTCGATTCTATGGTAGAAAATATGGAGTTCTCAGTTTGATCCCATAGCGAGAATTCTCGAAAATGACGAGTTTTTACGAATTTAAGCAGTTTTTTCCACTCGAGTTTGCTCACAGATAGAAACACGCGGTGGACAGCAATCTATAAGAGATCTTGGAATACATATCAAACTCGTCAAAATCGCTATTGGAGAGATGATAGTGAGGTCATAGACGACGTGTCAGAGCAAAAATACAAAAAAATCACAATAAAGTGGTTTTTCAAGAGCTCATTTCTTTCATCTTCTGAAAATCACCAATTTGATATAAAAGTTTGTGTTCTTTTTGGAAACATAGTCCCTGTGAAGTATTTTGCGTTTTTAGGCCTGTTCCTTTTATTTTTTGCGAACTTATTTTCGTGGCGATTTGACATCGTCTACTGTTTACTGCTCATGCTCAGGGCTCTGGAAAGCTGGAATCGATTGCATTGGGAAGCCGAAGGGAATCTCCTGCAAAATGACCACTTGACAAGGTCCATTCCTTAAATTTGTCTCGGAGCTACAGCGTTTAAAAGACCACTGGGTCCCGACAAGTACCAGGTGAGTCGAAGCCACCACGACAATATTAGGGGAATCTGGGCGCGATTTGGGGTCGTTTGGACTATTGACGTACTCGAGCTGACGCTTCATCTTTCGTACGCTGTAGCTTCGGGCTGAGTTGATGAAATTGACTTGGTCAATTCCAATGTTATTGGTTTCAGCGATGCAAATTCCTGCGCATGTGCAGTCGACCGATGGTCTTGAATTGCCTGTATAATGGATTCGCGAGAAATAAGAAAAAGAACACGAAAAAGTGCATTGAGGCCGTTTCTTCTGAAAGAACACAAAATTGTACAACAAATATGTGATGTTCAGGAGATGAGAGAGTAAGCTGTTGAGACATTCATTTTTTAATAATTTTCACACTTTTGCTCCTACAGGACGTTATGATCTCAATATCACTCTTCCAATGACAATTTCAATCGGTTTTTCAAGACCTTTCGAACGCCGTCAGTTGTGTGTCCTTTCCTGCAAGCATTCAAGTTACTTGTATTTTAGAGCAGAAAAGTTGCTTGAATTTGTAAGAAATATATTCTACTCTATTTTCGAAAATTCTCGCCATGATACCAAACAATTTTTTCGGGGCTCGACAGGTAATGTAGAATTCATATTTTGGACCATAGAATCTAATGGAAATGCCAAGAAAAAGATCTGAGACATGATCCTTTTTCGTAGGTCGCTTTCGCGTGGAACTACTCATAAATGAGTAATTCTTTTTAGTATCACCAATTGTTGGGTCGGGGGTCATGTATTTTCCTGTAACTTTAGGGATGTGTTCCATATGATGAACAAGGTGGAAAGCACAGTTTTTACTCGCCCAGCTATGATCTAGCACATTCCGGGTGAAAAAATGTGTCGCAATCAGGTACATGATATACTATTCTAAGCCTTAAAAGTCATATCATTGCGAATTTTGTGCACTATTTTTGTTTTTAAAAATTGAGAACTTGTCCATCTTTCAAGTTTTAGATTGATTCCTCTCCAGTGTAGGACCCTATAAAAAAGATATCCAAAACATCTATTTCAACGTAAAAAAGCTGAATTCCACGAAAATAACACTTTTGGAATCAGGAATGGTCAATGTAGCCCGAAAACGACAATTTTTTCAGGACAATTGATTTCCCGGGCAATAAGCCCTATTTCATCTCAAATCTAAGATTTTTATCGGATTCATCGTCTAATTTTCCGTCGGATACCGTTTTAGACAGATTGAGCTCAGGGTGGCTTCGTCCACCCTTAGCATATTAGAGGTATGGTCGTCAAAATAGCGCTAAATCGCGTATTTGGGGAGGGTGATTTATCATACCGGACAACATTTTGGGTCAGAAATAGTGCATTCACCGTGAAATGCTTTTTTTGGGCATTTTTCGACGAAAAAATCGCATACGACCCCAGTTCTGCTCCTGGACATCGGGATTTTCTTAATATCGCAAAATACTGAATTTATGAATAACGGCGTTATTCTATCGTTCTTTGCTAATTTTGTAAACACATGGTTTTGATGGTGCAACCTTGTGGTATGCTCAGAGCGTAGCCGAGGTATGAAATCTCACGAATTTTGACCTGCTAAACACGATGGCAATATCTTAAAATTGCTAGGATGCCCACGAGACGGGTGACAAGCTGATCTTTCGAGTTGAATCGGCATTTGACCAATTTCGCAATGAATCTGAAAGGACTCAGAAAATCGACGGAATACATTTTTATTTGAGCTACCGAGTCCATATTTTCTCCGTTTTCATACATTTTTTGAGTCAAAATTATTTGCTGTAGCCTCGAATTGAATGGGTCGAATATACATGCATTATTCCGAAAGAGGTGTTCTATCATTTTCTGAGATGATGCTCTAGCTCCTCGTAATAAGTCAAACCTCGAGAATTGGTACCTGCGGGATACTAAAACTACTGAAACGGACTCTTTTTGATACCATGATACGATATCAGTTGTCCTGGAGACCTATATTTTGATCATGTCGAAGAACCTTTGATATATTTGATTGTTCATATCTTGATATATCAAGATATGAACAATCATGTTCACATTGAGGGAGTTGAATTGCTTTCCAAAAGACGAATCTGGTGACAGAAAGTGGCTGAACTCGGTATAATGGGATCATTTTCGGGCCCAAACAATAGGTGGTACATCCAATAATTGATAGTATAGGGGATTATCTTTCAAAAATTGGGGCGTGGCATGAATAAACAAAGAAGGCGTGCGTTTTTTCACGTCTCTTTCGATTTTTCCGTCATAATAGTCAATATCGATTTTTCAGGTGGATTGGTACGGAGATAATATGTAGATTCTTAACACGTTCACTGCGACGGCAAAAATCGCGATCGGGTCCTATGTGCGATGGGCCCCACCGGTGGGGTCCATTGAATGGGATTTCGATCACCGCCGCACACAGAGTTGGATGCATGGGCCCCACCGGTGGGGCCCATCGCAGTGAAGGTGTTCAAAGATTTACGGAATTGAGCTGTACTTTTCTCCTCGCAAATTGCATCCCACTGGAGTTATTCTTCATCGGGGTCAAAACGAAGTTGATCAAAAAAGTTGACTAAAATTGTTCATAATGGGCCCAAACTACTCTTCTAAGATAATTGAGCCAATTTGGATCAGCAAAGGTCTTTTGGTTATCTTCCTTGAATTCGATCGGTCGTTTCCGAGTAATGTAAATAGCAAAATTCGCAGCTCTCAACCCTAAATGCAGTCATGAAAGCATCGCATTTGAGTTTGGAAGTCGCGAAATTTGATATTTTCACCACTCGAAAACGATCAACTTGAACGAAAATACGAGGAGATCCTTTGTGCTCCTGGATAACTCAATTATCTAGAGAAAATAATTTTGAGACCATTATGAATAATTTCGGCGAACTTTTTAATGTATTCGATTTTGACTTTGATGATGCGAATCAGTTCGAAGGAATGCAATCTGCGAGGAAAAGTAATCAGACCAACTTTGTGGATCTTTGGAAGATCTACGAATCATTCCTGTACATATTTTATGGAAAAATCAATCCTTTCCGACTAATAACGGAAAAATCGAAGAAGATGTAAGAGAGTGCATCTTTCCGTCGTTTATTGATGTCACGCCCTAATTTTCATACAATAATTCTTGATAGTATCAATTGTAGGATGTGCCATCTAACGTTTCAGCCAGAAATCGTCCTGTTTTACCGAGTTCAGCCACTTACAAGGATAGGTCCTACCTTGTGAGTCCTGGATTCGTCCCAAACTTTGGGATACATCTTGTTTTGGTGAAAAATAGGGTATCCCGAAGCATTTAATCCCATAGGCCATCTATCCTGAGATACAGCTATGAAGATTAGTATTGGCCATATTGAAGATTAGTATTTGACATATTATATGCCCAAGCTCTTCATTGCTATATCTCGGGATGAGTGGCTCATGGGATCAAATCCTCTGACATACCTTGATTTTTCACCAAAACAAGATGATTTCCAGAGTTTGGAGACGAACTCAGGACCCGCAAGGCTGGACCTCTCCGTGTTAGTGATCGAATTCTGGAGGGAATTCAGATACCTCATTGTTTTTCACTTTAAGCTCATGTAGATTCACCATGTTGTTAACATGGAGGCAATTGAATTAAGACATTCAGCACTAGATAAACCGCGAGATATATCAACTCGAGTTTTTGGAAAGGACTATCTATATAAATTTAAAAGCACGTGGCACTAGGAAACTGCATATTTGACCCACTACGGGGAGGCTTGGCCTTACCTCAACAAACTATCGAAGGCTCCTTTTTGGAATAACACCTGTTCATCTGATCCTTCGTTTTTTCAGCTACTGCAAATAATTTTGTCTTGACATACTAATGTATCAAGACGAAGGCAATGTGGACTCGGTATCAGATCGAAGAGGATGTGTTTTGTCGATTTCCTGAGCCCTTTCAGATTTGTTCCAAAATTGGTCAAAGTTCGCCGATAGCAACTCGAAAGATCAGATTGTCACTAGTCTCGAAGGCATCCCAGCATTTTTAAGATCCTGGTATCGTCATTAGCATGTCAAAATTCGTGAGATATAACTCGGATACGCTTTGAGCAAACCACAAGGATGCACCGTCAAAACCATGTGTTCACAAAGAAATTTCGTTCACAAAATTAGCAAAGAACACTGGAAACGCCGTTATTCATAAATTCAGTATTTTCCAATATCAAGGGGATGTCGGAGTCCTATCCTACTTGCTTAGTTATCGACATTGGCGAGTTTCCAAACCATTCGACGAATTTTTGAGATATCGCAATTCCAATGAGTAACGCCGATTTTATGGACCAAATAGAATCGGCGTTACTTAATAGAATTTCGATTTCTCAAAAATTCGTCGAATGGTTTGGAAATGCGACAATGTCGGTATCCAACAACCTCTTAAGAAAATCCTGATGTCTAGGAGCAATACTGGGGTCGTATGCAGTCTCTACGTCGAGGAACGCACAAAATAAAGTCATCTCACGGTGCACGCACTATTTCTGACCCAAAATGTTGTTGTCCGATATGATGATAAATCACCCTCTCAAAACACGCAATTCAGCGCTATTTTGATGACCTCACTTCTAATTTTCATGGTAGTTAAACTCACCATGCGCCCAATTTGTTTAAAACGATATTCGACGTACAATGTGACAAGAAATCTGATGAAAATCTCAGATTTTGTAATAATACAGGACTCCCTGACCGAAAAATCAAAATTCCTGAAAACTCGTTGTGTGGGGGCTATGTGGCCCTTTCCCGATGTTGAAAGTATTATTATGTGGAATTCAGCTTTTTTCACGTCAAAATAGATGTTTGGGGTATCTTTATGATGGGGTTCTATACTGGTGAGGAATGAATCAAAAATTTGAAATATTATAGGTTGCCAATATAATAGATAGCGCGCCACATTTTCGGAGCCTAGAAACTGCGATTTTGATGCTCCATCATGTGCAACATATTCCATAAGTTGCAGAGGAATATATGACCTTCGACCCAAAAGTTGGCAATATCGGAAAGAATGACTCATGGATGTGATCCACCATGGGAATTGATCGTTTGAAAATGCTTGTTGAGAAGACCATGGCAAGGTAGCTTCCTGTAATGAGCATGGGCTTGTTAGTTCCAAGCCTGATAAGCAATTAAGAGTTGTTTTCAAGACGATTCGAGTGAAATTTTTTTGTTTTCATTGTGAATAATGTAAAGCCATCACTTAGTCTATCCTGGTTCTCAAAGACTTGGCAATTGATCAGTTCGCAAAATGACCAAAAAAATCATTGGAATCTATCAAGACCACACTTGAGTGTCTGAGAAGATTTTTTGAACTGTTAGATTGAACAGTATCCAAACAATTGTTATTGTGACTAAAATTTGTCAAAATGCTACCCCGACTCACGAAATCACCTCCCTGGAGGGACGCGATCGCGCGCGATCACGTCCCTCAAGGGGGACGCGAACGCGCGCGACCGCGTCTCTCGAGGGGGACGCGAACGCGCGCGACCGCGTCCCTCGGCGGGGACGCGATCGCGCGCGTTCGCGTCCCTACCATTTTTACACGGGACTACGTACAGAATGTCCTCTAGTTTATAGATTACTAGAATCTATACCAATGCTAAAATGGTGAATTTCTCAACACATCATTTTGCATATTTCAGTTCCTGACGTGGCTCGGCTATAGCAACTCTTCGTTCAACCCGGTAATCTACAGCATCTTTAACACAGAATTTCGCGAGGCGTTCAAGCGAACTCTGTGCAAAGGATCGCGAAATCCCTACAATCAACCATCGACGAGCGAGTGCAACGAGTTTCGCTCTGTCGTCGTGGCCAAGAAAAATGGCTCGATCGTCGAGTGCAACATAAGTCCTCGTTCAAGTGCGGGTAGTTGCCAAATTGGTTCTATTACAGCAACTCATCAGGGACATCGCGACACCATCGTCAGCTCTATATAAGCTTGAAATTCTTATAGGAATGGGTCATTGTATGCATTTTGAGACCCGGAACACGTGACGATACATATCCGACAGTAATATTATAGTTTACCAATGATGTTGCGAGTAAGTTTTCTCGCAATGGTGCTCTCGAACTGTGATTTGACACGTGTGCGCTTCGAAACTGACACTTATTCATGAGCTTTATCGATATTGTGCACACAAAGTTGTGTGTGCTTTATATTATGTAAGTTTATGTGAGTGTGTATGCGCGCAATTCCGCATTAGTACTTATATATTTCAGTTGGACTAGTCTCTTGAATGAATCTCTGGTCTGCGGAACTGTTAACTCACTTGTTGAGTAGTGTTTTCTGAGAAGAATAGTATGACAAATCAAGATTTTGTAAGTAGTTCACCGAGAAAGACTCGCCAAAGCATGATTCCGCTGGTCAAATGTGTGCGCTTTCTATCATGAAGAAAGTTTGAGTTCAGCGTCCAGAGTATATGAGTAATCCCGCGTGAAAACAGGCCACGAATTGCAGTAATGTCTCAAATTATTCTCCCACGATATTTAATTGATTCTCTGGTACAAAAAATGAGCTCTTAGCCCCCTACAAACCCCAAAATAGTTTTTTTCGGTCCGAGGATGGGAAGTTTGGTTTTGCTTTCAGAATGATTGTTTTCGGTTCGAGCCCTGGCTAGGAACGGAATCAGCACGAGTAAAGCAAAAAAACTTCACGCCCGAGTATCGAATTACGATTTTCGATCGATTGGGCATAAAGTGAACGGAGACTGTTGTGCGTAAGGCAGTGCTTTACGCACAGTCGATCAAAACATTCTATTTTTGTCTCCGCGGGGAATTTTATGTCCGACGGTGTTTCTAGGAAAAAGTATCCATCTTTTTAGTAAAATGCACGTGGCTCTGATTTGGTGCAAGACACAAATACGCCGTTGGTAGCATAAAAATAGGTAGCGTGAATACACCTTGGAAATGCCTATTTAGGGTTATAAACGTCCCCCATGAGCAAAAGGGATAAAAACAGAATATATTCAATTCCTTGAAAATCCATTATTTTTACAATCCCATAATTAATATTTTGAATTGAATGTAAAACTCACTGTTCTTGAGGATAAGATGGTCCCGAACTCCGAGTTCAAGTCTTACATTGTTTTTGTCACGTTTTATTGATGTTTCCATTCGCTCTAGTTGGAAAAATAAGTTTTTTACGCACGCGCAGAATCTCAGACTCCAGACTCCTAAAACCAGTTGCTGTAGAGAGTCAAATAAACTTCCTTTAGAATCACCACTTGGCGAAATCAATTTGATGCACTTACGGAATATTGATGATAATACATGCGCTAGGGAGGCAAATGTGAGCTCTTCATGAATTCCCCATATGGAACTTGTTCCGGTACTGCGACTCGAGTGGAGGCGTCATTACTGTTTGATCCCTATAAAATTAGCCTTAGTGCATCATATTGACCCTACCGAGTGGGCGTTTTGTAGGAAATTTTCTTGACTTTCTACTGGAACTGGTTGACGGAATCAAAATTACAAGCGCAGAAAAACTCATTTTTCCAACTGAAGAGAATGTAAACACCAATAAAATCTGAAAAAAACAGTGCAAAACTCGAAACTCAAAGTTTGGGACTATCTTATTCTGAAATAAAACAAAATTCTACACCAGAATATGAATTTTGAGTTTTTTAGGATGATGGGTTTATGAGGAATTGAATTTATTCTGTTTTTCATCTTTTTGCTCATTGGAGACGTTCATAACCTCAAATAGGTGTTTTCAAGGTGTGCTCCCATAGATTTTTTGAAGATCTTTTGAATATCACCAACCGCGGGTCGTAATTTGCGTCGAATCACAAAAGGTGGTATTTTTCCCTTGCAACCTTATACAAATATTCCTCGCGAATACAAAAAAAAAATTTTAGCGTAAGATGACAAAGCGCTACTTTTAGTCCCGGTTGCGAAGAGAAAACTAGCGTTGATTCGTCCTATAAGGCTAAAAAAACAGCATACTTCCCTTGCTCGTCGGCCTGTTTTGAGGCACGGGGATACTTTCCCCGTGCCGCTAAAAAACCGGACTTCGCATCAGGACATCGGGAGTAATATACTATTTTTCAGGAGATGAAAATGTTATGTTTTGTGCCATAGAATCGATTAAGAATGTAGAAAACAAAATCCGACACATGACCGCAATTTGTGGTCCGCTTTCGCGCGGAGTTACTCATCTAAGATGGAAAAAATAGAACTAGTGTTGAATGTTGAACTTACGTTGATGCGCCTGCGAAAGGCATTATAATTCATTCAATCTACGCGAACTAGTTAGAAATATTCCACGTGTTGCTAGAAATACTAAGGCCTGTAAAAACTTTTTGAAGTCGGGGTGCACTATTGGGCCCAAATAAGCGATTGACACGCCGTTTTGTAGTCGAATTGGTTTATTGCATGTGGAAAATCAGTAAATGTTTAATACCAAAGTAGTTCAAGCTTATACGATTTAACGGGGAAAAAGATCTCATTTTGGGAAATTCTCAATCATTTTCCCAGCAAACTTCTGATCAAAATTTCGCACTTCTCACAGTGAAACTTAATTTTCCAATTTTAGAAGATGAATTCTTCACAGGTGGCGGTACATTACGCTGCGTTTCTTGATATTTGATTCGTCAATTACTTACAATGAACTAGTTTGATTGCAATTCAGCACATCGGTCGCTTTATTGATCCTGAGGAGCACTCTTCTAGGGAAATTCATGGATTACTAGCGTTATTGCCTTACTCGCTACCGCTCGTTCGGCTTGTAAATGTTCTCGATAAGTTATAAGCCCCTGAAATGCTTTTATAGTTTGATAATGATGATTATGAAATAACAGTTGAGTTTGTATCCAAAGTATAAAACAGTATATTATGATACAAACCGCAAACGATAGTTTGCGCACTTCAAGTGACTTTTCCAGGCCCGAGCCGTGGGCAAAAGTCAAGATAGTTACGAAAGACCGGGAAACCATTGCGTTCAGATATCATATTATATTTTTTGATTTTCTGTGAGTATATGAAAAGCGACAAACCGTGTGCAAATGATTTATTTGTCCACAGACAATCAAAATGTTATAATTGGATACGAGTGTAAGTATAATAATTTTTTCATCGTCTGTGCGGAAAAGAACCGTTTTTTTGATTTTCTTCCCCACGCCGACGATGAAAAAGTAGTATTCGACACTCGGGCGGGGTGGTTTCCGCTTCCGAGCGATGATTCCAACCCTCGCCAAGACTCGGGCCGGAAAAACATCGCTCGGGCCGCGGAAACCAACATCCCCGCCCTTGTATCGAAATCTACTATTTGAGGTTTGATCGATGCTTTTCTGTGAGAGTTGGAAATAATGTTCGAACGAAAGTTGAATATTGTTTTTTCTTTTCGTCGTTAGCGTGGGAGGGAAAATCAAATTTTCCGTATGAAGAGAGCTTTTTTTTTGCACAAACACTCAAATGGTATATTATGATATAAAGACGCGAATGATAATTGTTGCACTTCAAGTGACTTTTTTAGGCCCGAGTCGCAGGCGAGGGTCTAAATAGCAAGATCCATTGCGCCCGAATATTATATCATGTTTTTCGATCTCCTTTGAGCAAATGGAAAGCGAAATACTGTGTGCTAATGACTCATTTGCGCACAGACGATAAAAAAAAAGTTTGTCATGGAGTTCATAAATAAATAAAGAAGTAATTGAGATTAACTGTGCTGAATTTCTTGAACAATTTACTTGGACATATGAATGTCTCGAATCATTTGGAGCTTATTCACAATGATAGTCACAATGTGATGTGTGACACAAAACGTACACATGTCAGATGACTCATATGAATAGTGCAATTCATTTTATAAAAATTTTACATAATCGCATAGAGATGATCTTCCAAAATATTGCTGGAAAATGTTACAAATTCCTCCGAATTTTATCAGACAAATTTCTAGAATTTTCTCAACATTAGATTTGAGTAAAAGATCATTCAAAGTTTTGAAATGATTCAAATTCTATTGAGAAATTCTAGAATTTGAAATGAACGGAGAACTTTGAAAATAATTCAGAAGTTTTCTATAGTTTTGAAAACTTTTAGCTCGGTTGAAGAAAAAAATCAATTATTGAAAAAATTGAACATTTTTTATTATATACCAAAAACGAAAAATCTTTGAACAAAATATTCTTATTATTCATTTTCAAACTTTTTTCATAATTCTTACAATTGTGGAAGAACAATTGAGACTAGTAAAAATTTGACAATGAGTTATCTTGCAGGTGTAACTCGAACGATTTTTCACTCCACGAAACATTGTATTGATTACAATACAAGAATGAGTACAAAATATTTCAAAATTTGAAAAGGAGTCTCAATGAATACTTTCATACATATTTTCATTGAGTTATCGAAATATGTTGAATTCGAACTCAAAGTCTCAAACTGAAAATTTCACATGATATTATACAATGAATCTTATGCAATTTGTACATTAAAATTACATAAAATGTTAAACTCCAACGAATTTAAATTACGACGTAATGGAGAAGTAATTTTTTAGTGGATCTCAATAACTATAGAACTTCAAATATCACTCTAATGGTCCATCTGGCAATTTTACGTTCAAATTATAAATGATTTCAAGAGGTTTACAATTTCAAAAAATGAATCAACCTCATATGTACAGACATTTCAGTAGCAACTTCTTAACAATTAATCAGTAGTATTCATTTGAAAAAAATGTCAATTACATGTGCATAGAGCGAGTTCATGATTTTGAGAAAGAAATAGAAATATTTCTCGAAAAATATAAATTGTCATTTGGAAATTCATTAAATTGCAGTCATGTTTCTTTATCTTTCATAGTATCAACTATAGTTGTCAACCTGTAATGATGAAGTCAAATATTACCAGATATATTCACATTTGGTATTCAAATTCAATCAAAAATTGGTAATTTTCTTGTTACCTTTCAATTTCTGATGGAGCTAAATCTGTAATCATGCAAGAATTTGCATTGAAAAACAATTTTTTTTCTCCTTTATAGGAATTTATCTTGACCTTAGTGAATAAGATTGTTTTTCCAATACCAACAGACGAAATCCCTTTTGAAGCTATTGTGTTCCAAAACACTATAGTTATCTAATAACAAAAACAATTCAATGAATCTTTTGAAATTGAATAAAATGATAAAATGATCATACCTTATTGTCCGCTCGATCAACAGTTTCTACATTTCTGAACGAAAGAGAAGTTCCGTCTTTTTTCGTGGTGTTTTCAATTTCTCCAATCGAATGGATTTTAGCTATATAATCTAGAAAACATACATAACAGACTTAATAATCGTGAATCTTACAACATTTACAAGGTACGCACCGACTAACAAATCTGCAGGTTTTTTGAGAATTTCAATATAAGGTACCAAATTATATTGATTTTGTAACTGTGAAAGTGCCTCATTTTCCATTTGGAGAACCTCTGAATCTTGATCGATGACCAGATCATAACATTTCACTTTAGCATTTGGTGACGACAAAGTTAAATAAACTTTATTGATCTTGTAAATCTTGCCAACCTATTAAAAAGGATTATAATATATTTTTCTGTTACTCCGATAGATTTTTTGGATTAACTTCTAGTCTCTAATAGCAATTTTGGAAATTCCATTCCAAATGAATGAACTGTTTGTATTCAAATTGATTTACTTCCATCTAGATGGTACTTATTCAATGAAATTATTTAGTGGAATATAATTGAATTTCAACTATCCAAACTTAGTAAACTGAGATTACATTATAAGGAATATGTCATGAAAAATAATAGGTATTCTATAAAGAACTAATAAAATACATAAAAGAAAGTATTTTGACCTTTGAAATGACATTACGAGAACTCAATATGGTAGTTAAGATTAACGCAGGAAGTGATATTATAGTTATGTTGTAAAATTCAAATACCATGTGATACATACCTGAATCTGATGGTAAAAGAGCTCACAATCATCATTGAAGACTTTGATTCTGATTTTACTGCTGAAATCCAGTATCTCAAAATAGAAGATGCTACCCTTGTTATAATATTGTGATTCAATAGAACTTTTGAACATCACTTTCCCAGTAATACTGTAACTGAAATAAGAAGAACATTGAGAATTCTAGTTCAAATTTCAATATTACATCACAGTCTAAATGTAATTAAATACATAGATGAATTCAATGCGAAAAATGAATCTAATTGCCTTTTTGAACATATTCCTTTAACAAAATAATATGAGACAATAATAAAACGAATCCTTTATTCAATTAATCCAGCAAGGACTTACCTTTTGATGATAGTGGTTAGTGATCCAATTGTAATTGGGATTTCCATTATCAAGTCATTATCTTCTAGGGTTGCGGCAAGTACTTTTTCAGGATCGACACCCAAATTTTCAATTTGTTCTGATTGAGTATCTACAGACTTTGAATGTTTTGGATCAGGTTCATCCGGATTATGACCATCATGAGTTCTTTTCAAATTCTTCATGATGAACCGATTACACACTTTTGTGATCTTATTGATACCTAATAAACAAAAAGATTAACATGTTATTCCAGACTTGGAATCAAAAAGGTTTTCAAACACTGTTTTTTTCCTAAGATTCATAGTTGGTTTGAATCAATTACTCCTGTTTACAATCTTAAACTAATTCTAAAATCCATTTTGAGGTTAACCACAGGAAATTTTTCATCAGTCTTGAAAGGGTTTAAATCGAAGTAAGGAGTCCAATAATAGTTTTTCTAGGCAACTAGGAATGCAAGGATTGAATTTTTTTTGAAAATAAGTCAAATCTCAAAGAAAAAGCTATCATACTTTAGTTACCTGGGTATTCAAGCTGTTGCTCCAAATTGTGATTCTGTTACAATGGCGTATAATATGGCTTTTGTGAGTAGACTGTGTAGACTACACATAGCGATTAACTAATTCAACGAATAGAATTTCTGAGTATTGGGACTTAAAGGATTTTTCAATGTCATTAGTGAAACAAACTACCTATTCACTCACTGAACCTATCTCACGAACCCACACAAATACAGCGCTGCACAAGTCTGCACGAGTGACAACGCGAGTATGCGCAGCTATGAGCTCACTCACGCACACGAGTCAAGATTATAATAGGTAATTTCAGTAAACATTTAAAGCTTCATTCAAATTCGCGATGATTCTCTTGTACGCTTATTATGATTCGTTGAGCTTGTAATCACTTGTAACACAACTCATCACACATTGCTCATGTGTAACAATTCCTCATTAACAAATGTAAATGAATTAAAGTTTGACAGATTTCAAATCTTGATGAACTTTGTGTGACAGACTCAATATTATCTTGTTGAACCTATAAAGATTTCACAAGATTGAAGAAAATGGAATCCAATGAAGCAAAAAGAAAATTAGCCTTTATTAATCTTCATGAAATTCCAATGCCTAAAAAGAGTAAATTCTCAGTGGTATCTGACAATTTACTCAAACAATCTAAGACATCTTCCCAAACCACAGATTTGATTCCAACGCTAGAATATTATTGGAAAGTGTCAGATGAATCCAGAAAAAGTAAGTACCAGTAATTTCTCCCGACTGAACAGATGAAAATTTCATACCTTTTGAAGACTTTAGGGCCCGAGAGAAAGTATCAACAGTTTCAAGATACTCATTCTTAAAGCAGATTGAAGAATTTGTTACAAACTCTCAATCTGAGAGGTATGTTCATGTGATTCTTATTGGATTATATTGTGTCGTTATATTCTGTCTTCTTACAAAATTTACAGTGTACCAAGGAAAAAAAATTATGAAATTCCTCTTGTGGGTCTTGAAAAGAGTCATAGAATCAATGCGGAGGAGTCATTCGAGATGGATTAAGGATGATTGTGGATAATTGTAATGTTTCGAATGACATGGATTACATATCATTATCAAGAAAAACTAATATACAATGATTCATTATTTCAAAATTGCATAGATTGAATAAAAAGTCTTGTTATTTTCATGGATTAGAATCAATAAATGAAAGAATCTTTGAACTACCCTGTATTCAAGATACGACTTTCTACATATACCTTACATCATTCTGTCTTTCAATAGATGAATACAATCTATGAGTTACATTTTCTTAGAATGAAGTTATACATGAACTAAAAAGTTATCCAAAAAGTGGTATTCTTCATTATCAAATGACAGCTATGATTCTCTCCAATATATTACCATATACTTTTTGAGGCAGATTTTCAAACAAATTTGAGGATTTAAACCATGAATTGTGAGAAAAATCATTCGACGGATAAACTTCAATTATCTTTTGAAAGTTCTTCTTAACTAATATAAACAGTTCTACTTATACTTCTACAATAATTTGTTGGAGGACATTGTCAAATACATTTCAAAAATTCAATTCATGAAGAACTTGAAGTATTGTAATACTAAGTAATAGTATGATGAAAATATACAGCTTCAACTTTACAAAATTGTCATTTTCACATTTTAAATATTACCTCAGTAATATCTCTGAAACTTTCAATTTCTTTGTTGAGAAATTCAGTAGAGATTGAGGAGTGCCCAAAAAAATGATTTTTGAAGTGTTTCATCAATTCAATCTAAAAATTAATAATAGGGTATAGTAAAGATCTCAGAATTTGATATCACAGTTATCAATAAAGCAATCTGGAAATGTTACCTTTTGGACTTTTGTGATGATGACAGTTTGACTGATCCATGATACTTCTTTTCGAGTGTTCATCAACTGATACTTGTGAAGATTCTACATTAACTTCATTGGTAATAGGAATAATCTCATCATCTTTTCCAATAATATTAACATGTGGCTCGAGGATGTGTGTTTCATCATCTGAGAATGAACTGAATGAAAATTCTCTAGATGTCACAGAGGCAGTAGTGGAGATGTCGTCATCACTGATCTCAATTATTTCTGATTGTAACATAGCTTGATAATGTGTAGCATAATACTTTGTCTGAGAACATTCAAATTCATCTGCACCTTCATAATAAGAACTATCGTCAGAGTCTGTATAGGTCCATTTGGCTTTTTTATTAGACAAACTGTTGCTAATGGCATCAAATTTTCTCTTGGACATGTTTACCTGTAAGTTGAATGATTCAAAATGCATTATTTCAAATCATCAGAAGTTCTACAATGTATTCTTCTTTTATTTCTAAAACCTTCTACAACTTCTTAAAAAAATCTTAGTAATTGAGATTCCATCTCAAGATTATCTTGAATATTGTCAACAGACTTTAAAATTTCATTAAATATCAAAATATCAGATGTAATTGATGATGAGGAGATGTACGTGCAATCAGTTAGAGAGTTCTATGAATGAGTTCTGAAATTACATGTAAAAATCATTTAAAAAGATACTCACGGTATATTGCTGCAAGTTCAGAGGTACCTTCGATACTCTGACGATAAATATTCCACAATGTTAAAGAATTTTCTCCTACTGTATTCACAATATATACTAACCAAGGCTCGTAGAAAGTTGCTAGTATCAGAACAAGTAGTCAAGTGAATAAGCTGTTGTTCCAAATTTTTGGAGATAGAGACGCTGAACTTTGCAAAGGACTGTCCCCACTACTTCCAAATTCCACTACACATTCCGACAGCCACATTCCGATACCACGTGGTTGAGCTTTTACACGCTCTGTACATACTCTACGCGCGTACGTTTTCGAAGTGCGTTATAGTCGTATACTGGCAATGATGCATACAAGGGTGCTTTTTTAATTGCACCAAGAAAGTCCTTCAAGAATTTTCAAAACTTTTCAATAGTGCTCAAACAGTTTTTAACACAACTATAAGTGTGTTATCTGGAAAGAACCCAAAAATTCAAATGTGATATGTGAAGTCCACAGCACATTCCATGTAAGTATCAATAATGGTCATTCAACAATATTAGAATCTTTTTTCCAAGTGATAGTTGAGGTATACTGGTAGATATTTCTTTTGAAGTATCTGACATCGTTTCTACAGGTTTTTTAACATAAAAGTCAAAAAATTGAAATTATGATACCGACTGTTCACGGGTTTCCGAAATTTTTCGGAAACGTGAGATTCCGTTTGAATGATCACCAAAGTTTTGGATTTCTGTGATCATATCGATCAAACAGATCCTGTTGGATAATTTCATTCATGTATATTTCACAGCGTGCCTCAATAACCATGTTATTAAGTCACAAAAAATTTAGAAGAAATTCAATGAAAAATTTGTAGTATCAGTGGAAGATGAGTTTACAATCAAATATTGAAATTCTTAAATTGTTCACAGTTAAGTTGGCGCAATTATGCAGACCTGAGTTAACAATTGTACCTCGAGATGATAAAAAGGTATGTTTCTAAGTTGTTCTCTACTAGAAATTCCAATTTATTTTCATATATCTTGCAAAACGCACTTGGAATTAGTGAAATCTCATGAGTGATCATTTACTACAACATGAGTTTAATTGGAAGGAATTTTACTGTATTTTAGACTATAAGCATTCGCATTATTGGATTGCCTTAGAGCAGAGCATTTGGAACATTGCAACTCTCGAAATTCTTCTTCTCATGCAATGAATGAAGTCGTATCCACCAATGAAGCACTAATGTTGTACTTTGGTACATGGCGCAGTTCATAGCACCAGCGCTAAAATTTGCGTGGGCTTAATTCATTAGTCATTATAAACACATTGATTACGCTCTTTGAAAATTTCGATTAAGGTCACTGACTTCCGATTTTTTATTTCGAATATGATTAATGAATTGAGACATTTAATTGTGAGCGCTTCATTTGTGGGCACATTGTAAGAGCGAAGAAAACGAAAGTTCAGAACATTTTGACTTGCATAATTGAATGAACAAATAGTTTTTTTATGCGTTTCAAGCATTTCTAAAAAGTTGACTATATTGTCTCAATGAAAATTCGACTTTATACTTACCTTTATGATCGTTTTATAAAACTCATTTCAAAAACTTCTGAAATCTTGCGAATTCTCTTTCATACGATTTTATTAGTTTGACTTTTAAAATGATGAAATTATTGTTTTTGCCAGCGAATAATTACTGAATTTTGGATGAAGATTGAAAAAAATAGATAAGATTGCGAATCAACAGCATTGAATCTATTAACCGATATTACTGGTTTGGCAAGAAAAACAAAGTGTTGAATAACTGTAACAAGTAAAAAAGGTATTACAAAAATATTATATGTAACTCTATAAGTTTTCAATTGAACGAAAATTTTTTTACAATACCTTCAAAATTCTTCTTTCAGGTTTCAGCAATATGGATTATCCTGAATCAGAATTCTACAAAATACTCAATCTTGGAGGGCATCTTAAAGAGGCGCAATTGACTGATGAACATATGAATGCATTACGAGAACTTTTACCAGAAATTCACATGCAAAATCCTTTATATACGCAATTTTTAGACAACATACTCCCTGCGACTGGTGAGTTTATACAGATATTATTCTCAGGTCCGTCTTTTGCGGGTCATTGGATCTGTGTACAGTACAAAGATTCAGAACTATTCGTCTACGATAGTTCTCATGGTAAATTGAAACCTGAACATTTGTTATATTTAAATAGAATGTTGCCCAATGTAGAACATCTAATTGTTAATTATGAAAATGTACAATTACAATCGTTATCTTTCCAATGCGGTTGTTTTGCGATCGGAAATGCAATTGCAGCTTCATTACAAATATGTCCATGCAATGTTACTTATCTTGAAAATCGAATGAGAAATCATCTGATCGAAATGTTTTTAACGAAGAGAATTAGCATGTTACCTGTCCAATGCATTAATGATAGTTTTTTCGAAAATTCGAATCATAGGACGTTATTAGCCACTGAAACGATTCATTTGAATGCATTTAAAAATTCATACAGATCAATTTCTAGACATGGATTAATAAGTCATTCTGATATAATTGATTTGACAGGTTTCAATAAATCTGATCATAGAAGTCTCAAAGATAGCATCTCAGATAGCAATGAATTGATCGATTTAACAAGACCCAAGAAATTTGAAAAACCGAACTCTAAGATTAGTTTTTTAAAGGAAACTAAATCAATTGATCAGATATCTCTGAATAATTTCAAAAGTCGAAATTTTGAAAATGAGAATTCGAAGAATTATACGACAATTGATTTGACAAATCTCGATGAATTCACAAGTGGAAGTCATCGGGATGATCAGTTTTATCAAGACGAAATAGTTGACCTGACTAATATCGATGAATGTGAAAATGAAATTTTCAGAGGGTTCTCCCGAAATAGTAATGAAACAGTTGATTTGACGAATTTTGATGAATCTCATTTTAGGAATCCTATAGATGACATTTCAAGTAAAAACAAAATAGTCGATTTAACAAGTTCCAGTATAAGCGAAAATCCAAATCTCCAAAATAGTATTATAAGTGAAATCAAAACAGTTAATTTGTTAAGTTCTGACGAATTCAAGAGTAATAATCTTGATCATGATTTTACAAATTCTATTGAGCTAAACTCAATGCCCGTGCCAAGAAGAAGTATAAGAAATATTATAGTAGAACAACCTATGGAAATTTCTGAAACTGCATATTCTGAAGAACAATGTTACATTCCAACAATCGAACATGGTAAAATTCATAAACCACAGCAAAAACAGTATGAAAACAGTTTTTTGTGTAATTCAAATGCCACTGTACCTGATTCAACAGAAAATCCACGTATTTTACGAAGGCTGCAACAAAATGCTGCGAAAGAAGTCTCTATCCGTGAATTGTATGACATCTCAAAACGTACTGCGGAAAATATTCGGAAATCTTCAAAACGAATCCTTCAAAACCAAGCAGCAAAGGATATAAAAATTGCTACAAAAAATCTCCAAAATTTGAATGCCACTGATGATAGAGAAACTCAAATCGATGCAAAATTGAAATTAAATTTGACACAACAGATTTATATGCGTAGTCGAATAGATCAAGATAAGATTATTGATAAGAAAAAAATTTTGAATCATCAAGTCGGTTTAATTAGCAATTCAAAATTCAACGAAGATCTTATCATGCCTAATTATATAGGCACTAAAACTGTGCGTTGCGAATTTTGTAATGCTCTTCATTTCGCATTGAATCGTCCACAAGACCGTAAATTTAATAAATGTTGTCAGAAAGGTGAATTAGTATTGAGACCAGATCCTGAATACCCTGTTGAATTAGAAAATTTGATGACTGGTAAATCAATTTTTTCAAATTACTTTCAAAAAAATGTACGTGAATTGAATAATGCTTTTTCATTGACCAGCTTTGGTGCAACTTTCGAACCTCTCAGAACAGCTGGTCCACCAGTTTTACGAATCAGTGGACTCACTTATCATAACTCGTTTGCCCTACATGCTAATGATTCTGAGGAACCTCGATACGCTCAGTTATATATTTTGGATACTGAGTCAGCGAGAGATCTCCGAAAAAATTTCATTGGAGATACTCTTTTTCCTTCTTCATTACATGACGAATTAAATAGTATATTAACGAAATTGAATCCTTATATCAAAGCGTACAAAACGATGTATGAAGTAGAACAAGAAGAATTGAAATCAGCATTAAGAGGAAATCGTAATCCACATCAAATTCAGATGAGCGTCGTTCGAGATAACAACCCGACTCAAAGTATTGATGTAAAAGATGAAGTCTTTATGATACAAGTGGGAGATCAATTAGAAGTTTCAGAAAACAGAGATTTCTGTGTATATTCAAGATCCGATAAACCGCACCGGATACCTTCTCTCAGTCAACATTCTGATCCAATGGGCTATATTTTGATGTTTCCTCATGGACAGTGGGGCTGGCGGCCAAATTTAACTAGTCTCAAAAAAACTAAAAAAATAAGAGAAACTATTTCAGCATGTAACTATTATGGATATTATTTATCTGTTCGAAAAGAATTTGAGCCTCGTCTTAACATGTGTAAATTGACGCAACAATTCTTTTTAGATGTCTGGTCTAAAATTCTAGCAGGTCGATTATACTGGGTGCGTAAACACCAATTGCAACTCAGAGCAGCGTTTTATCACGGGCTCATGGATTCTTTGAAGGACCAAGTTTTACGAACTGGTAAAAAAGTTGGTAAAATCGTAATTTTACCATCTTCGTTCGAAGGTAGTCCTCGTAATTTACACCAAAATTACATGGATACCATGACTGTTCTAGGTGAATTAGGATTACCGAATTTGTTTATCACTATGACATGTAATCCTAAATGGCCAGAAATTCAATGTTGTTTGAAACCATGGGAAACAAGTTTCGATAGACCTGATGTGGTATCTGAAGTTTTTGGTATAAAACTTGCTCAATTTGAGTTAGAAATTGTCTTAAAACAATGTCTTGGTCACACCGAAGGTTCAGTTTTTGTTATAGAATTTCAAAAAAGAGGTTTACCACATGTACATTCACTCTTATATTTGAATGAATATGATAAAATTCGTGATATCGAACATGTAAATAGAATTATTTGTGCTGAAATTCCCGATGAAACTTTGCATCCACGTACATTCAAATTAGCTAAAGCACATATGGTCCATGGACCTTGCGGAAAATTGAATACTAATTCACCTTGTATGGATAAAGAGAAAGATGAATGTACTAAGGGTTACCCTAAATCTTTTTGTGAAGAAACACAATTTGTCTCTGACAAATACCCAGTATATCGTCGCAGAAATGATGGCCGAAAAATCATTTTCAATTCCGGTGTAGAAGTAGACAATCGATGGATAGTCCCGTTTAATGAGTATTTGTTATTATTATTTGAAACACATATTAACATAGAAATTTGTTCCACTCTCAAATTGATAAAATATCTGTATAAGTATTTATACAAAGGCCCCGATACAGCGACTGTTAAAGTGACTGTCAAAGAAGGTCAAACTATAATCTCCCAATCAGATTGTGAAACTGGATCAAAGAATGATTCAGAAGAATTCATTATTTACGACGAAGTAACACAATTTCTGAACACCAATTTCACTTGTCCTCCAGAAGCAGCTCACAGGATCCAAAAATTACCACTTCATAAGCTATCACATACTGTCATTAGATTAGCTGTTCATTTAGAGCATCAAAATTTGATATATTTTGAAGAAGGGGAGGAAGAAAAAGCTCTTGAAAAACATCACGAAACACATTTAACAGCATGGTTTAAATTAAATCAAACCGATCCTGAAGCTCGCCAATATTTATATAGTGAAATTTGTCAACATTATGTTTATCCGGAAACTCTTAAAAAATGGCAACCACGAAAAAAATTTAACAAACCTGTGATAGGTCGAATCTATTTTGTCTCTCCAAAAGATCAAGAAAGATTTTATTTAAGAATGTTATTATTGAATGTAAGAGGTGCAACTT
Source organism: Eretmocerus hayati (assembly GCA_029851415.1). NCBI lineage: Eukaryota > Metazoa > Arthropoda > Insecta > Hymenoptera > Aphelinidae > Eretmocerus > Eretmocerus hayati. The sequence continues at coordinate 160,571,277 of CM056741.1, forward strand.
CATTTGAAGATATACGAACAGTGAATGGAGTTCTTTTTACAACTTATAAAGAAGCTGCTTTAGAAAGAGGTTTGATAAAAACTGACGATGAATGGGACAAATGTTTACACGAGGCTTCGACTTTTCAATTCCCGTTGAAATTTTGCGAACTTTTTGCACACATATTAATATCTCATAAGCCACATGATGCAGCTATTTTGTATGAAAAATATAAGATTCATTTTCTTGAACGAAATGTAGAATCTGATGTCGCTGAACAAAAAGCCTTGAGAATCATTCAAAAAATCATTGAAAGTCACGATTACACTTTAGAATACTTTGACTTACCATCTATTGATACATCATTTGATGGAAACGTTGATTGTTCACTCCCTTTATTCGCTCATCATACTGATTACTCTGTCGAAGCACTGATGGCCCCTCAATTACAAATATTTGAGATAATTTGTAATTCTTTGAATAACAAGACAAATAAACATCTCATCTCAATCGATGGACCAGGTGGAAGTGGCAAGAGTTACTTATTAAATACATTAATTAAATATTGTAAAGATAACATTGTGCCTGTTTTTGCTGTAGCGTGGATGGGTATTGCATCAAATTTATTGATCGATGGTAAAACTGCTTCATCTGGATTGAGAATACCTCTAGAACTGAACGAAGGAACGACATGTAATATCATGGTTGATTCTCCTTATGCTGAGTTTTTAAGAACCATACGTATTCTTATCTGGGACGAAATTTCAATGGTCAACAAATATGCATTCGATGCTGTTAGTAAATTATTCTCAGATCTACATTCCAATCAACGTCCATTCGGTGGTATTACAGTAGTTGTAGCGGGCGATTTTAGACAAATTTTGCCAATAGTTCATCATGGGACTCGCACACAAATTGTAAATGCATGTGTTAAACGCAGTAAATTCTGGTCAAGTTTCACAAAAGTTACATTAAAAGATAATATTCGCGTAACAACGAATGATGGAGAATTCAAAAAATGGCTCCTTGATATTGGTGAAAATCGTAATCTTACAGATTTCGAGATCAATAATAATTGCGTACAAATTCCGAACCAATTTGTCGTAGAAGATGACCTCATAACTTCAGTTTATGGAAATGAAATAGATCCACTCAACGACACTTCAAGTTCAAACATCATTCTTTCACCGCGAAATGATGATGTATTAAGAATCAATGAAAAAATAGTGGAAAAACTAGATGGTGAATATCGAGAATATATCGGTGTTGATTATTTAGAAGATGGAGAGTCAGATGAATTTGGAAGTTCGATTTCACTTGATTACATGAACTCTCTTACTCCCAGTGGTTTACCGCCTTTCAGGTTAAAATTAAAAGTAGGAACTATTATCATGTTACAAAGAAATTTAAATTCACATACCGGCTTGTGCAATGGTACTCGTATGATAGTTTTAGGTTTAAAAACTCACGTGATCCTTGCTAGAATCATCAATGGAAAAGACAAAGGTGATATAGTTTTTCTCCCAAGGATCAACATTAAAGCCTCAAAGAATGAAATTCTATTTTCTATGGTACGGCGACAGTTTCCGATTAGAATCGGTTTTGCAATAACGATAAATAAGTCACAAGGACAATCTTTCGACCGTGTAGGTATATATTTGCCAGCCCCTGTGTTCGCACATGGACAGTTATATGTTGCTCTCTCAAGAGTTACTTCTAAAGACAATTTAAAGATCTTGATGAGAAATGGTGCTCGAATAAACAACAACCAAATAGTTTCGGATCGGTCATCAAAAATGATCGTTAAAAACACTCAATTATATACCACCAACGTTGTATACCCTGAGATCTTCTCAGATTAAATTTCAAAGTTGAATTACGAATTCATTATTGACACCCTACAAATGGAATTGAATCTTTTTTTAAATTATATAGAACTATTACTTAAATGTTATATCAAGGTCTAACGATCATTCAAATTTTGTCATTAGAATGCACTAAATGGTAATTTTCAATAACTTACAATTCTTAACAGGAGACTTCTATTTTGTAAAATTCATTCACAAATCAATTGTAGTGGAATTTCTGTGTGTTCAATATATGTCATCATAAGGTATATATACTGTGCTATACTTAATGTACCTGTAAAACCTTTTGTAAATAAAAAGTGAGTTAATATATCAATCGATTTGTACATAAGAATATATCTTTGTCAGAAAGATTTGAAAATTAAAAATCCACCATTATTTATCGTGTGAATCTCATCCCGCTTATAATCTGCATCTAGATGAAAAAATAATCACAAGAATATTCCTCTTTTCACCATTGAATAACATTTATACCTTTATTACCCATCTTGTTTGACTCAATCAATCCACTGAATTAGAAATAGTTATTTACATCTAAAGATGCAATTATATCGAAACAGACAACTTCTACAATCCAATAGACAGTGGAAACCTAAATAACTTTCACTCAAACTCTAGAAATTTCCAATGAAATGTTTGCTGAAATTTTAGTGAATTTTTCGGTGAAATTTTAGTGAATTTTCCACTGAAATTTTCGGAAATTTTCACTGATTTTTTAGTGAAATTGTCACTGATTAGTGAAATTTTCACTGATTTTTTAGTGAAATTTTCACTGATTTTTAAGGGAAATTTTCACTGATTTTTTAGTGAAATTTTCACTGATTTTTTAGTGAAATTTTCACTGATTTTTTAGTGAATTTTCACTGATTTTTCAGTGAAATTTTCACTGATTTTTTAGTGAAATTTTCACTGATTTTTCAGTGAAATTTTCACTAATTTTTTAGTGAAATTTTCACTGATTTTTTAGTGAAATTTTCACTGATTTTTCAGTGAAATTTTCACTGATTTTTTAGTGAATTTTCACTGATTTTTCAGTGAAATTTTCACTAATTTTTTAGTGAAATTTTCACTGATTTTTTAGTGAAATTTTCACTGATTTTTTAGTGAAATTTTCACTGATTTTTCAGTGAAATTTTCACTGATTTTTTAGTGAAATTTTAGTGAAATTTTAGTGGATTTTTAGTGGAATTTTAGTGAAATTCCATCAAAACTTTATCGATTTTCACTGAAATTCAGTGAAACGCATCACTCACACTTTGACGATTTCCACTGAAATCACTCATGTTCAAGTCCATCCATTCACCCACCAACCAACCCATCCGACCACTAACCCCCACTCACCCACCGACCCACCCACCCATCCACCCACCCACGACCCAACCATGACCCATACGGCCACCCATCGCCCTTCCCCCCCTCCCGATAGGCAACCTGGGGGGCGAGATGCCGACGGACAAAATTTGGCTGGGCTTTTAATTATTTTAATTCGGGAAAAATGTCATAGAAACATCTGTGACTGAGAACAAAAATTTCGTGGCTTAACTAAAAAATAGTTTTCTCCAATTCAATTGTGATTTAAGGCACAGCTTTTGTTCAGACCATTCTTTTACCGAATGTAATCCATTTGAAAGTCAGGTACTCGCGTAGATTGATTGAATTTAATCGCTCTGTTTGGATCAAAATAGATAGAAACCTGTTCCTCTTCATATTAGAGACAGGAATTTTTATCCTAAGTGGAACAATCGATGGATCTTTTCCGGTAGTAATTCTTGTGATGAATAATAAGCTAACAATTGATTACATAAGTATCGATAGAATGTACACAATTGGAGCGAATGATGAACTTCCGTGTAGAGAAATTACGTATGAAATATCTATACATGTTAGGGTGCTGTGAAATGTATATAAATTGTTGAATGACTTTTCATGTGTTAGAAATAAATTCGAGACGAATATCTGACTGGAAACTGATCCAAGGACGATATGATTCGCGGTGAAAGCGAAATGTATATAGTGTAAGTTACGTCATGTATGAGAAAATATTGTTTCATGAATACTATGCAGTATTGTCTAGCTCTCTTGGACGGAAAATTAAGAGCAGAGGCAGTATGCTGCATGAATCTAACACGGTAAACAATTCATGTTGAAAAATATTCTGTTTGACTTTCAAACATACGCTCTGCTGATTTTTCTGTGATTTGAGGTGAATAATGTGAAATCCTCCAAAATCAAATTGATCATTTATTGACGTAGGGATACGCTATCAATTGGAGGTATAAAATATAATTAAATCCAGTTGTGAAGAACAATTTTGGCAAATTTATCATTTCCAAAGAACCTTTGGAGGAACATCGAAATAATTTTGATTTACGCTTCCTTTGTCGAAGGTTGCTTCTAAAAATAATATTTCTCAACATTTTATTTTCCAGTTTGATCAACTGGAGAAATTCTCACAAGGATTCAAATCTTAGTTGAGACTTTTTGCATTTGACTTTCATAGACGAGATTTAATGAAATTCAAATAGTCTCGTGAAACAAATGAACCCAGAGTTCATGAAGACTAAGTGACCCTCCAATCAGATGTATTGGTCGTTGCCGACAAGTTGAAATACAGGGAGCTCAGTATATCAAGACTTAGAAGAGATATTTTGTGTAACTCTTTTCCATCTGAAGTATCAACCTATTGTGTGAAAATGAAAGCAATTATACAGTATTCCTAATAACTAAGTTTCGTATGACAATATTTTTTATTCGAATTTTCAAGCTTCCATGATGACAATGAAAATTGTTTTTTTGTGAGAGATATTTGAACTACCATAATGGGTTCATGTCCAAATATTATTTTGAATCGAAATCATTATATTGAGGTGTACTGTCCCCTTTGAAAAATATTCTTCCCCGCCAAGTGTGCGGAAAACGTCCATTTTCTGCCTATAATGGATTTGCAAACCCGCTTCCTTTGAATCCTAAGGTAAAAAAGTACTTCACGCATTTTGCTTGGATGAGTCATTCTGTTACAGGAGTTTTGCAGCGCGATAAAATGCCCTAAAGCTGAAATCACCCGTATGTGTGCTTGGGTGCTATTACATATTATTGCTCATGAATGTCTCTAGTCTTTAGATGAACTCATCGGATTTCCGGAGTGTAAAGTCATTCCTGCATGTGCAAAATATTGTTCTGCTCAGATGTTATCATTCGAATCGAAGAAAATTGAATAAATGAATCTTTCTCAAGCGTGACTCTTTCCATATTCACAAAGTCAATTCAAAAATTCAAATGAAAATTCAATCATCTGTAGGTCAAATGATGACGTGGAACCAACTGTTAGCCATAAAAAATTCTAGCGCATAGGCTGGTATAGCTAGAATGAGTGTATAATTCAGATTCGTTGGTCCGAGAACGAGGATCAATTGATATGATTCGAGCCCCAATATTGATAGACTGAAATGCTTTTATAGTATCTTATATTAGTTGACATTCGATGCAATATCAAGATCATACGGTGAGTCTGCAGTCTTGATTAAAATGACAAGTCTTCACAAATTTGAGATGGAAGAAATTAATGGGTGTCCGTGCAAGAACTGTATGACCAAGCTTTAGTTATTCATCATTCCATCAATCGAATCATCATTTCTCCACGTATGCTCTTTTTTTGACCGAGGGTTGACTCGGAATATATATAGAGATCACTATTGAGACCACTTTGGAAATATTTGGATCGGACGCACCTAATCAGCCCATCAAAATTTCTCCTTCATCGAAGCCTACCTTAGTTTTTCCAAAAATTTTAGAAGTTCTGATGTTGACACAAATTGGAAAACACCATCCTGAGAACAGAATTTATAGTATATTCCATAACTTAACGTATGAAGTTTGGTACTATGGATCGATTGAAGGCTGAGCACAGCGAGGGCTAAATATTCTGTACCATGAAAATCTTGAATCATTTAAATAGGTCAATAAGTTGGATTTTCTATATTTAAATCCCATAACCATTTTGAAATTTCTTATGGAAGCCAGATGAAAATACTCTTTCTTTTTTCGTCAAAAGCGCGAAAACGCCGATTTCGCCAAAATTTCCGTTTTACGCAGCCTTTGATGGATACATCTTCTGCGGCTTACGACTCTTACGAGGCATGGAATGAGACTCAAATGAAATCAGGAGGTTATAGTCTGAATTTCATCATCCTCTCAAAATCTCACACAGACGTCTCATTAATAAATAACCGTGGGTATTAAGATTCTTACTGTTTTTACTAATATGATTTTTCCAAATTTTGACTGCTTTAGTCAGCATTTGAAAATTTTTATTTTACAGAGAGCGCGGATAAACCATGGATGAACACGGAGTCATTTCAGTAGTAGAAGTTTTGACGGTCTCGAGCTTAGAACCCTTGGAATCACTTATCAAACAGTTTTCAATGCTCCCTAAATCCTCCCAGTTGACTACGTATGCACACTCACCCTAACCGATTTTTTACATTGTAAAAATTTTGTCCCTTAGGGCCGAATTTATAGTCGTTGATTTGCGTCTTTGTTGTTGTCATTACCACCGCGCTGGAACTACAGCTGCGAGATGGTGTCATTAGTCATAACCACAACCACACCAACGACTATAAGTTCGGACTTTATTGTGAGAAAATTTTATACCCCCAGATTGTAACAAGTGTTGATCCATCTTATTAAACCATGTTCTATATGAGTCATTCTGGAGCAAGCTGGACAAAACCGTCACCAGAGGAGTCTGGGAAAAATCCGCAAAGTTTTTTTTCTGTTACGGAATCATTTTTTCCAGATTTTTTCGGCCCTCCCTGTGGGCCCTAGGGCCCACTATAGGGCTCTTTTGGACCCTTTTTTGTCTATCTTAGAAAAATCATAGTTCCAACAGAATCCAACATTTTTCTCGTACAGACTGATACTTCTCAAAAACAAATTGTCCCAGACGAATAAGTCAGCCTGACGACTTCTGCAAGCTATTTATTGAGAGCAAATTTTAGCAATTTCTGCGTCATCTTGTGGGCGACCTAGATCCAACTAGAGAGGAGATAATTGACTTTTACCAGTGGTCATTCTAAAGGTCTTAGAAAGACCTACAATTTGCCTACTTGTAAGAGTCAATTATCACACTTTTTGTTGGAGCTACAGTCGGTACAAGTTGAGCTATTTTCAAAAAGTCGAAAATTCAGGACTGAATTCCGAAAATATATCTTAATTTTTTTCCACCAAACTTGTGCAAAAATATTCCTCGAGATATCTACTTTCAGTAGAAAAAATGTGGCGGGTTTTTTTTTTTAATTTTTTCTGCCAAGCGTTACAAAATGTCGCATTTTGTTGTTTTAGCAAAAACGGCATCTTTGACCACGGTCACATATGCTCCTATCTGGACTAACCTGCACCAATCTGTGTGGAAGTACTCCCCAGAGTACCTCTAAGTACATGTAAGAAGTTGCGGGGCCGAGCCTCGACCCGGAAGCGAGCTGTAGGTTCTATTTACCGTGTCAAAAATAGGCATTATTTTGGCTATTTGGGCGTACGCGATAGAGAGCATGATTTTACTTGTTCTGGCTCACAAATGAGATAATGGGCTTGAACAAGGATCCAAACATACTCTTCCGACTCAAAATGGCCATCTGAACACAAATCTGAAGTCAGACCAGCTCTAGAACGTCGTCATTTGCCTCAACGGTGTCCGAACCTGTCAATAGTGTCTAAATTGTTTTGGGATGGGGAAATGATTATATAGGGCCAAACTGACTGCGGATTAGTATTGAGATGGTCATTTTGAGTCAGAAAAGTATGTTTGGATCCTCGTTCTAGTCCATTATCTCATTTGTGAGTCAGAATAAGTAAAATCATGCTCTTGGTACCGTATGCCCAAATAGCCAAAATAATCCCTATTTTTGACACGGTAAATAGAACCTACAGCTCGCTCCTGGCTCGTTCCCGCAACTTCTTACACGTACTTGGAGGTACTTTGTGGATCACTTTCACACAGATTGGTGCACATCAGTCCATATGGGAGCATATGTGACCGTGGTCAAAGATGCCGTTTTTGCTAAAACGACAAAATGCGGCATTTTGTAACGCTTGGCAGAAAAAATTAAAAAAAATAACCCCCGCCAAATTTTTTCTACTGAAAGTAGATGTCTCGAGGAACATTTTTGCACAAGTTTGGTGGAAAAAAATTAAGATATATTTTTGGAATTCAGTCCTGAATTTTCGACTTTTTCGAAAATAGCTCAACTTGTACCAACTGTAGGTCCAACAAAAAGTGTGATAATTGACTCTTACAAGTAGGCAAATTGTAGGTCTTTTCAAGACCTGTAGAATGACCACTGGTGAAAGTCAATTATCTCCTCTTTTGTTGGATCTAGGTCGCCCACAAGATGACGCAGAAATTGCTAAAATTAGCTCTCAATAAATAGCTTGCAGAAGTCGTCAGGCTGACTTATTCGTCTGGGACGATTTTTTTCTGAGAAGTATCAGTCTGTACGAGAAAAATTTTGGATTCTGTTGGAACTATGATTTTTCTAAAATAGACATAAAAGGGTCTAAAATGGCCCTATAGTAGGCCCTAGGGCCTACAGGGAGGACCGAAAAAATCTGGAAAAAATTTTTTTCGTACTATGTAAACATAGTCCTAACAGAAAAAAGTTTTTGCGGATTTTTCTTAGATCCCCCTGGTGACGGTTTCGTCTAGCTCGCTCTAGAACGACTCATATGTACATTCTAAATCCCAAATATCATATAGGGTGTACGCACAACTCGAAATCCTCCATATGTCACAGTGTCATATCAATGATATAACATTCATGTATGAAGATAATGTTGAGCGAAAATTCTCTGTAAATAAATCGAAATTTGAAATCTCATATATTTCCATCGTTGCTTACAATCACATGATCAATACAATTGCGCTCTCCTTTTCAGTTCCCGTGGGTTGGTCGTCCAAAATCTTGGTTGAAAGGCGAAATAATCAAATTGAAGTTGATATTACATCACAGCCTTTGAAATGAGTCTAGAAAGTACCTATTCAAAAGCATGTTGGCCCACATAAAAGCGCATCATGAGTTTCTCAAAAAGAAGTCTTTTTCTATTTTTCGGTCAAATTGAAACTTTTAGGACCTGTTCGTTTTCCCGATTCCCGTTTAAAATGTACCTGGTAACAAAAGGAACATCTTCAAATCGTGAACTTTCAGTTTTGCAATATGCAACAAGATTCAGAAGCGGGTCGATCACACAGGTTGTTCCGATCAAAGATTTCAAGACTTCGAAGGCTAATCTCAGGTACTGCTGTAAACAGTTCTCTCTAATCAAGAAAATTATGTAAAACATAAGCAGACTATTACGTGTCATATTAAAAACTGATAATTTATTTACACTTTGTAATAAATATAAAATGGTTCAGAATCAACTTTTCACGAAAGGATTAATTGACACTGTATAACAATGATAACTTCTTCGAACTCTTGCATTCAGTTCCAATCACGCTTTCAATTTTATCTTCGGAAACAGAATTCGAGTATCGTATTTGAAATGTTCTGGATCTTTTGCAGATCCAACTAAATATTTGGGACTAATATCTTTCCAGCTACGAGAATCTTCTGGGACATTCAAAAAGTCTAGCAAATTTGTGCTAAGTTTTGGTGTAACTGGGTACAACACAATAGCACTTATTCTGGCTGACTCTAAAGCTAGAGCAAGTACGGCTTTCAACTCTGTCATTGCTTCAACATCATCTGGACGTTTTCTCAATTCCCAAGGTTTGTGGTGATCTATCATGACGTTTGCTCTCTTCAAAGTTGCCATTACAGCGTCTATGACGTGATGAATATAAAAAGATTCATAGTGCTGTTTGGCTGTTGATCCGAGGGATTCCATATTCTTTCGCAGGCTCTCAGCTGGCTCGGATTTTAAGTGGTGAGAAACTTCAGTGATGTTCGGTATTTCACCTCTAGGATTTACTAACTTGCCGGAGCATCTGCTGACCAAGTTTCCAAGATTATCCGCAAGTTCTGAATTCAAGATATTCAAGACTCGTTCTGTGCTGTAATCTGAAAGCAGAACATTTTTATCCAAGAATTTTCGGATACGAAAAAGAATATTGCGAGATTAACTGAGAACACTGAAAAATGTCGAGATCTTCCTGCTCATACCACGAATTCATATTTGCACCCCTCACTCCTAATATAGTTTTCTTTCCTCAAAGTTTGTTTGATGTTTAGTTGGAAATTAAAATTCAAGTCTGAAGTTTGATACTAAGTCGGCGAACTTCGACTGGTGATTTGACCAATTCGTCTTTCCGAGGTCAAAGTCGCAAAAAGCCGTCAGAAAATTTTGGATATTGGTATTTCTTCGAAGACATTTGACACAGTCTGTAATATGGTAGGTTCTCATTTATTCTTGCCTACTTGATTTATTTCGAAATATGTACAGCTGCAAGTCGAAATGGATCAAAGATAATTCTGGTCAAAATCGAGATTTATTATACTCAAAAAAATTAAGTTGATATCGGTGTTAAGAGCGTTTACGATTTTGGTCGGTGTCAGCCTAGACGCTCACACTTCCACCAAAATTTATACAAGTTATAACGATTATTGTTGACAAGATCCTTGTGTCGAAACAAAATCATTTCTTGGACAAGTCATACAAAATTTCCTGAAACGTTTGCTTCGGAATCTACATGAAATCTTGCAGAGAGAAGGGTCCTTTTTTAGGATTTTATGATCAATTTTGCTTGAAACTTCACTGTCAGTACATTTTTAATGAGATACAGAGATACTTCGGAGCTTTTTTCTACAAAAGAAAAACAAAATGGTCTTTGGATCTGTCTGGGCTTGCGACCGTTTATACGGTAAATAGACAAGTAACGAAATTTTTTGTTGGATCAAGTAATCAAGATGACCGTGTTTAACTTGCATCTCTAGATACTTGAAAAATGTTATGTCATTCAAATGGGTCGATAACCGAACCGCTATCAGGTGTCAGGGTTACTCAGTGTCATACATAAATTTGAACGCTCAGATACTTGAATTGTTGTGCAAAACTCTTAAGGTTCGAGAACAGTGGGAAGACTCATCATGTTACCTATATCGAGATGTCTTGCGAACACAGCGCCTCTGTATGTACATGCTATTTATACTAGGAGTATAAGAGCTTCGCGGATCGACCACTCGTACAACTTCTGTACGTGGAAATTGGCGCTCGAGTCGGCTGACCTCTCGAATACATGAACACTTGATCGATGACAAAGCCAATCGCTTGGATTGATCAAAATTCGATCTCAGAATACTTCAATCAACAGCACATTTACAAGAAATGAACTTACTCGAATCATTGTGTGGTACTGAATCGCGCAGCAGAAAATACCTCAACCCTTCCTCTGTGAATAATTCACCTGCATCGAAAGGTGATACGACGTTTCCTTTTGATTTTGACATTTTTTCGCCATCCACAGTCCAGTGCGAGTGACAAAATAAAGTGCGAGGAGGTTCCAATCCAGCAGCTATTAAAAACGCTGGCCAGTACACGCCGTGGAACTTCAGAATGTCTTTACCTATTACCTAATCAATGTATATTTAGTAAAAAAGAACGATAATGATAGGATTCAAGATAGGAATCGATGAAATACTTGGACAGTCGGTGGCCAGAATTTTCTAAATTTTTCATCAGGATATCCAAGAGAAGTTAAATAATTCACTAATGCGTCCAACCACACATAAACTGTCTGGTCTGAATCATTTGGCGTGGGTATACCCCAAAGGGATCTCTTTCTTGGCCTCGAGACACTCAAGTCTGATAGGCAATCTTCGTTGTCGATCATTTGAGAAAGAATTTTATGAAATACTGATGGTTGAACTACATCCTCTGCAAAAGAAAATTCGAATTGAAACATGAAAAAAATCACGAGCGTGCGCATCAAAGAGTTTTTGGGTCAGTGAGATTGTCGCATCACTTCTCTTCAGTGGTTTGCAATTAGAATCATACTGGAGACTTTAAGTATTAACCCGAAATACATTCTACATTCAGACATAGCAAGATAATCTCTACGAATTGCCTGATGCGTTTGTTTGACGGATTGAATATGATGAGTGAATTCTTGGAAGAGAAATCTCATATGAAGATGCAACGCTGATCATCATTTTTTCTATCAAAGTGCAAGGGTAAGGAGTTGAAATAATACAAAAAATGAATGATAGTCTCATGAATAGAGAGGAAAGGAATTCATCAGTTTCTGATTTAACAGCACCTTGTTTCAACCAGTACTTGAGATCATCTTGAAATTTACTGAGTCGGAATTTGAAATTTGTTTCCTCTGTCCACTCAACGACGTGTCCTGATTCTGCCGAGACCCTCACAACCTCCCCAGAAGGGGTTTTTTTCTCTACTAAATCTTTGTCGGATAAAAATGATTCATCCGACGTGCAGTACCATCCCGCGTACTCTCCTTTGTAAATGTGGCCGTTTTGCTCCAAAATTTTCTAGAAATTGAAATTGATATATTTCACTCAATTGATTCTGTGGGAAAGACTATGTAATTTTTCATTATGAATTCGAAACAGTAAACTCATACCCAAAAATGTTGAACAGCATCGTGATGACTAGAGTTGGTTGTCCTAATAAAATTCGTATAATTTATGCTGAAAGTATCGCACATTTGTAAGAATTTTTGCGAAATTACGCCACAGTATTCACTTGTGGGGAGATGGAACGATTTTGCAGCTTGTTGAACTTTATTGCCATGCTCATCGGTGCCTGTACTGAAGAATGTTTCACGCCCTTGCAACAAATTATATCTTGCTAGGCAGTCTGCTAGGGCGGCAGAGTACAAGTGCCCGATGTGGGGTGCTGTAAATTTCATGAGAGAATTTCTGATTAATCCTCCCAGTGCTAAGACAAAAAAAATCGATGAAAAGATTTTTGAATTTGCGTTGTGGATATATACAATTATCATTTCTGCATCGAGTGCCACTATTAGGTTTAAAATATTATATCTTCGGATCTCTCACTCATGGACATCTCTCACTCATCTCTCTCATAGATCCCGTCACCACCGTTCACTGAGAGGAATTAAATTATGAGGGAAGGAGTAATCGGAATCTGAATCTTGAATCAAGTTTCGTAATTGGATCACCAAGAGTCACAGTCATCAGTTATCAAGGATGTGGCCGAAATTTATTTTACAATTCTGTTTCATTTTGTTATTTATTGTTTCACGTAAAATTCATCACGGTAATCAATCACAATGGTCTGATCGTGATAAGCTTGATGATTATGATTATTACTTGAAATAGAAAGTTTGCATGAACTCTACTGAAAACTGATAGAAACTGAATGTAACGAGAGTCAAAGATTAAGTTTGGATCCATGTCTCTGCCAGTCAATCGCAGATTTTTCTTGTTTTTTGTTGAGGTGTTCACAATTTTTCAATTTTTTAGGTACAATATGGATACAATACTGACACTTACGACTTACAGCCAGCAAACTATATACTTTTTCATCAAGATCGATTACCTGGTACATACGTCGACTGGTACATACATATGTACACTACAAAAAGGCGGTTCGAAACTTTCTGCCGTGCGAATCGCGATCTCATCTTAGGCATATTCTTCAGGCTTCAATGCTGTAAAATCTCGGTAAAATTCCCACTTCGTATGTATGTTGAATGATTGAAATCCGTGGGAACATGCAGTTGACAAGATTGCGACCTCAATTTGCGATAGCGAATATTTTATGATTGACGATGGATACATTCTTATAGGCAGATGAAATCAGGCAACCAAACTAATTATATTGAGAAGGCAAACTGTACGCAGAAATCTTTGATCATTCGTCGCTATTCAGATAAGTATAGAAAACTTTGGGGTTTCGAAATTTGTTATCTGTAAGAATTCATCAGCTGCTGTCGGGTCTCAACTACGGCAAAATCGCTCATGTACTCTTCCAAAAATTGAAAAATATTAGAGTTGAATTACCAGCATTAACGTAGAAAATTGGTGTTGTGATGTAGCTGTAATTAGGCTCTTTCTGTGTATAGCTCCTCGTCACTATTTGGCTTGTCATCCACTGTGGTTTCCAGGGAAGATATTTTGGGTTCCAGGTTTTGTGGGAGTCTTGGATCAATCTCCGGGAGCTACAAAATACTGTAAAAAATTATCGTTCTAGTTCTATAAAAAATACAGCCATTTTTTAGTGCAAAGCATTCTACTACTGTACAAATTTCAAAGATAAAATGTGCTTTTGAGATATTCTCAAATCTCTGAAAAAATGTAAGTAACTATACAGAGGACTTCCTCATCCGTTTCGTATGGTTTTGCCGAAACAATCTTATGTTACGCTCTTCTTCTTCTTACTACAACCATGATACTCATGATAACGTTTCGGATCGAGTTTGAGGTATAATGAAACATTCTGAGAACAGTTCAGTTCAATTTATTCCGTAAGTATAACGTTTACAATTAAAGAACAATACTTCAACTTTTATTGGATTTTTTATCCAAAGAAGTACCACTGGCACCTGGATCAAAAGATATGGTTTCTAAATGAGCTATCAAATCCATGTGTTTAAATTCATCTGGTTTTTGGGTGAATGTTTCCAGCAATTTTAGTCGTTGAGGATGATCACCAGCATAATACATTTGTAGTTCATTGGCAAGGCACTGAGCTTCTGTTACATTAATGGACTTTGAGTCGAATTCACCTCTCATTAACACAATACCCTTGGTATCTACAAGATCTGTGAAATGAACCATGGTGAGGCACTCAGGAGCATTCTCCTTGTGTGTCTGATACCACAGCAAGGGTGTCATATGAATTTCTTTTCCAAGAAACTGACTAACTATAAACTCATATCCATTTTCCCGGGGTAAAGGTAACAGGAAAGTGTTGAACTTTTTTCCTCTCTCAAACATCTTTTCATACTGTTCTTTTGTCAATACTCCCACAATACAATCTTTTTTCTTGTGATACTCTTGCCAAATTTCTGTAATCTCCTCTTTACTTTTATTTTCAATCAAATCCATTTTCATGATACTGTCCAATCTAACTTCTTTTGTTGGCGATACACATCCCAAATCTGGTTTGGCTTCATTTGTAGCTTGAAAGTGTTTTTCCTTAGCTCGCCTCTCTTCAAAAGATGAAATTAAGTATTTTTGAGGACTTGCAAAATTGGCAAAATGCATAGAAAGGAGGACATCGTCACAAATATTCAGTGAATAATAGATGAATGGTGAATGCCTTGCACTAAAAATTGACTCATATTTTAACAATGCGAAAGAAAAAGTTTGTGAAAATCTAAGATCCACATAAACATGTTTACCCATTCTCCACACTGAGCTTTTCAAGTTGTTTGCTGTTTGTTCATAAAACATAAATAATGTACAACACATGAGAATCCTTTGTGTCTAAAAATGGGGTGCAATAGGTGAGTTTGATTTTTGATCAAATTGAGAAGAAGTTATTATTCATTGGCGAGCAAAATCATGTAATTGAAAGCAAATTCTTACACAACTCATACTTTAGGAACATAAGTATCTCACAGAGTAGGTTATGGACTGAAGAAAGATACCCACGTAGTGAATATCCAAGTGAACTATGCGCTCTACAGTGTATGAGATGGTAAACAATATAACAAGAATTCCATATACAATATTCTAGGCATTTACTGTGTCTCACCTTTCTGTTCTTGAGCCTGACGCTCTTTCTCTTCAACTCTTTGAAGGAATTCTTCTGGACTTGTCTGTTGGAGTTTGGCAATTTTTTGAGCATACTTATCAAAATAAGGGTTCTTTTGTAGGTTTTCGAGAACCTTTTCCAATCTGCCGGGACTTGACATGATTGTTCTTTTGGAGGTTAAGCTAGAGATACTGATAGTTTGTTCGAGAAATCTAGACGCAATCTTGGCTCGGGCCGAAAGAAAAACTGCCATTTGACAGTATACTGGAATCTTAGTTGTCACTGGAATCACTTCAATTGTCACTAATCTAGAAATCTTTCACAATATTAATGATCAAGTCCCAGTAACAGTAAGTGGTCTCTCTTGGTCTTCTTTGTTGCCATGATCACTGTGACTGAACACTGCTAAACTGTGGCTGGAGTGAACACAGAACTTTTTGAACACTGATAAACACTAGATAAACACTGGAACTATTGTCGTTGTCGTCTGCTGGCTAATCACGTCGTCAGCCATCACTCGGAGCGGGCTTTTTAAGCTTTGGATGGCTTTTTTGAGCCTAGAATATCTTGAATAATGCACGGAAGTTTACACATTTTTTATTGATTCTTGCAATATTGCGATCTGTCAAGAGTCATTTCTCAATTCTCAAGAATAGAAATCTGTGTGTTCCAAAGTTCGAGTGAATTCTTAGATCGTTTTTCCAAAAAAAGTAATGAATTGAATGGAGTGTGTACTTGATTTGACCTTGGTTTATTGTCCGTTTTTGTTAAAACCTTGCCACTTGAATTGGAAATGGGAATTCATGGAAATCACAATCACGCAGATACTGTGGTGGATCTCCGACCGTTCCTTCCAAAAGGTTCCATATTTAGCAATTAATTAGCTAAAATCCAAATAGAACATATATATCAATAAAATTCTGTTACGAAGCATGGTTTCAGAAAAATTTCTGTTGCACCCTGCTGGTCTCGTATATAAGGAAAAATATTTGAAATCTGAATTGAAATTCTCAATCCGCGAACAATAAGATCTCAAAAACATGCGATGATTGGGCAGCGATCAGCGCTTGTATCTGACCTGACCTAACCTAACATCAGCGCGCTTTTCTTCTTGGAAAATCACAAAGGGTTTGTACTGCGCGTGCGCTTTATTGGGATATTTGGGAATGGGAAATTCTATATCTCCGTCGGGTTAGTGTGTACGTGTGTGAGTGTGAGAGAGTCAGAGAGAGAGAGAGAGGAGCGCGCGCGGACGCCTCTCTTTTGCATGGCTTTGAGTCGTTTCCTCTTTCTCCATCTTTCTCTCTTGCTCCATTGCCGTGCCGTTGCATTGCAGCAGTGCATGCAACAATTTCTCGATTCTCGCGATTCGTTCATCAGTGGAGCGAGGAGGCTCGCTCGAGAAAGAAAGGCGACGGGTAATGCGCTCGTCGCCAGAAAGTGAAGCCTACATACCTGGAGTGAGTGCGCGCATGCCAGGGTGAGCCATATCCAGCAGAATCAGCCATACTCGTCATCATCGTGGTTGTAAGCAGAAGATCCGTGAGGTGGTGGTCGCCGAAGACGGCGCGACGGCGACTTTACGATCGTCGTCGAGAGTGCGTGGCATTTATTATATAGCAGCTGAGAGAGACTCTTTCTTTCCTCTCTTTCTACTTATATCTCACTCGCCACAGCAACAGAGTTAGCAAAGCCATCAGCCAGCAGCCATGTCTCTCATCGGCATCGTCAACAAGAGCGAATTTATCGTAGGTGGTAAATACAGGCTTATGAGAAAGATTGGCTCAGGATCTTTTGGTGATATCTACCTAGGCATCAACGTATCTAACGGCGAGGTAAGCAATTTGTTCCGTTTCTTTTTTTTTCGCCCACAACCTCTTCTTGACGGTGATATATATGGCTCTCTCGCTCTTACCTGTATAAAACCCAGCCATGCATATCTATCTCTATCTCTCTCTGTTTCGTGAGCGTTCTCTGCGGACGGCCGCCTGCTGCTGCTGATGTTATAGCTTTCATTGTGAGAGAGCGAGACCCCATCATGTCATCATGTCCGACTGCTGCTCTCCCGCAAACTCGACCCCCACGTATATTTTCTTGAACAATCATCATCGTCATCTAGTTTGCTCAAATTCCTTCATCGAAAGCAGCCTGTAAATCTGCTGATGATATTTCGAATTTTCCGATATTGTGCGTTTAGGATGATGATCGCACGACACAATCAGAGTCATCGCGAGCTAGAAAGCAAATACCTAAAGTCGTTCCATGTCGCGACATAAAGTATGCGTCGACGGGTCGACGTTTATCCTCCCGTAAAACCCGTATTGTTCACGCACGAACCTCTTTTCACTTTTCATTTACTCGGTTCTATTAAATGATATGATGGTTGATTCGACATTCATTGTAGACTTTCCATCATCCGCTTTGCCAAAGAACATATACCTATCTATTCCTATCAAATTATGATACCTATTTGGTCTTTGGGCGCGAGTCCCTAATCTTTGCCTGCATAGAGATTTCAGCTGTTCCATAACACGAATACGCTTTCCCACTTTTCTTCACTTCTCTGCAAGTATAACGGCTATTACGAAATACGCACTTCGAGCGTATAGAAATCGCATTGTGTGACTTGTGACGCGATGCGATGGCAACAAGGCGGAGATAATGGGACTGAAATGCACAAGAACAGGATAAATGACGAAAAAAAAAAGCTCCGTTGTACACTGAGAACCGTCCAACTTTGATGGCACTTACACCGCGAGAAAACGCGGGATCAGTGCGAGAAACTGCTCAGTATTTTACAAATGTTATATTTTCTAGTATACTTGATTTTGTTGCGCTCTATCCTCTGAAATGATTGAATATCAAATTATCTTAATCTTTTGAAGGTTCTGTGAAGCAAAGATGAGCTATGAAAATATGAGATTTGATTGGTTCGAATGATCATTTTGTCTGACCATCGAAAAGATGTCCAGTTGGTTAGACTTTCACCACTGAATACTAAATTGGCGCGATTAGAAGTCACATTATCAAGACTCAACAGTGATCTGCGTTTTAGAATAATCAATAATTTCTGTTTGTGAGCACTATCAAAGCTCTTGCAGCAATGTTGTACTTGCCAGTTGAGAAATTTAGAAAATACTGGTTTATTTGATGCCCAGAGTACTTTGGTGGGTGTACAAATCTCTCATCACTTGACTCAAAATTGCAATCTCATCTCCAATTCTCAATACTCAATTATCCCAATTGACAAATAACATTGGCACATCTACAAAAACTATCCATTGATATTTGATTGGCCTGATTGAAATAACTTGATGGGTATCATGGTATAGGATGAACAGTCTCAATCAAATTTTACTACAATCTGTCATTTTGCTGTTTAGTAAACTGATGAGAAACTAAGAAAGTTCTGTCACGATTATTTGGTCAAGTGTAATGTTTCATTTATAATCCTCCAGTCAGTACTAGTCAGTTCGGGGGTCTTCCTCTCGATTGATATCACAATTGGCAGAGTTTAATGTAAGAGAACAATCTTCCTTTGCTGTTATTTTCGAATTTTTACTCAGAAATCTTTCAAAATTTCAAGAATACACATATCTGCAGTTATATGTCTTTCATGATCATCAGTTGAGTCTGATATGTCTCATTAGTTTTAGATTGAAAGCAGTAACACAAATTATTTTGAAAAACATTTCAAGTAATAGTTTGACTTTAAGATAAAATAAGCAACATCATCAAGCTTACATACACTCAATTCTAACTCCACTAGTATTGGTCTTAGTGCTCTTTCTTTGTAAAGTATTCTATATCCTTGTACCTCCACACTCATCTTTTATTTCATTTTACAGGAAGTTGCAATCAAGTTAGAAAATGTAAGGGCCCGCCATCCTCAGCTGCTGTATGAATCAAAATTGTATAAGATATTGCACGGTGGTGTGGGCATACCTCACATACGCTGGTATGTATGAATTTTTTCTTAATTGTACCAATATTAACTCTACATAGAGGGTCTGAAAGGCGAGAAAGTTGAAAGTTGTATGTGTATGATTCTAGGTACTCCCATGATCATTCTTCAAAAAGAGTCAAAAATTTTTGTCTGGATTTGGAAATGATTTTTTCGATTTTTTCATCATGAATGGTGGGTGACCAATTGTCTCTTGCGCGGTTCTTCGTCTTTTTCGTGGTTTTTCCATGATAAGTCGGAAGGGCTGAGTTCTATCGATGAATCTGTGAGATAGTCTTATGTAGATTCCTTAAAAATCTATATCAAAATCTACAAAATGGTTTGCCCCCATGTGTGAAAAGATGCAAAAACTTCAGCTAAAAGTGCAAGAATTCATGAAGCTCTCGCGATATCTTTCCCTCATCTTAAAATCTTACAGGGACTGTTCCTCATTCCTAGATAAATGTCAACGTATGATCTTGTAGATTTTGAAAAATCTACAGAAAACTATCGCACACATTTTTTGATAATAGTCAGTCCTTCCGACTAATTACGGGAAAAACACAAAAGAAATGAAAAACCGTGCCAGAGACAGTTTTTACCTATCAATTACAATGGAAAAATAGAAAAAATGATTTGATTTTAAGATCCACTTGTGAAAAATTTTGATTCTTTTTTAAAAATGATACTGGAGGTACCTAGGATCACACCCCTCTGGAATAAGTTTTTCTCCCTGAACCTTCAACTTTCCCGTCTTCCAGACCCACCATACATACCATACCTACTATCATACATTGAGTTTTGAGCAACCCCAAACATCATAACCATCATTTGGACTTCCTTTAGTCTAATATAGATAATAGCAGTCTCTTGTTAACTTCTGAGTAATCATTGTCTTTTACTTTCTTTACCATGGATTGACTATCAACTACTGTGGTTGTCAATGATTGAAGTTCAGTCTCAAGAAATGAAAAATCAAGGAAATATTGTATACTTGATGTTATTTTCTTTGGTGAAATTCGTTGATTGAGCCTATGGTGCTCAAGATGAAGAGTCAATTCCACTCTGGGTAGGAATTAGGTAAATTAGTTTTTCTAATATTGGGGATGCAAGGGCAGATATACACAAGTCTCCCCTAAGTATGCAAATTCTGCAGTTTCAAGTCTGATCCAGTAAAAAAAATTCAAAAGTACACTGAGTTTGTGGTGGAGGACCCCTGAGACACGCAATGAAACAGATTGTAAACGGCACCTTACATATTCTTGAAATCTTTCTCATTAGATGACTACCACTAAAACTGATTGATTTTTCTGGCCTGGGTACAAGAACCAACAGTTTCAAAGCAACACGAGAAATCATTGTTAATAATTGCACCTACATATCAATTCCCACAAAAATTGTATTCTCATAGCAAATGGTCTTTTCAGGTATGGCCAAGAACGTGAATATAATGTCTTAGTTATGGATTTACTAGGCCCATCCCTGGAGGATTTGTTTACTTTCTGTTCTCGAAAATTCACAATCAAGACAGTCCTCATGTTGGCTGACCAAATGATTGGTAGGATTGAATTCGTCCACTGTAAATTCTTCATCCACAGAGATATCAAACCTGACAATTTCCTCATGGGTATTGGGCGCCATTGTAATAAGGTAATAATTTGATAATGATTTATTTAAATTATATAATAGTCGTAGAGGTTGAGTTTTGACATGTTCCCCCCTTTTTTACATCAAATGCACATAACCAAAATAACCACATTTCTCACTTCATCATGATGTCTCTTCTAGCTCTTCTTGATCGATTTTGGATTAGCCAAGAAATTCCGTGACAGTCGCACACGATTACACATCACATACCGCGAAGACAAGAACCTTACAGGCACAGCGAGGTATGCCTCTATCAATGCTCACCTTGGCATTGAACAAAGTCGCCGTGATGACATGGAATCGCTTGGATACGTGCTGATGTACTTCAATCGAGGTTCCCTCCCTTGGCAAGGTTTGAAAGCTGCGACAAAAAAACAAAAATACGAAAAAATCAGTGAAAAGAAAATGTCCACACCTGTTGAAGTATTGTGCAAGGTGAGCTGCTCCTATATTACAATATTTCTTAGATCAATCGTCCTTGATCACAATCTCTTGAACTTCAGGAATGACATACTTGAGTATAAGATAGCGCTTGCCAGATATCAAGAGTGAAATGAGTTAGGGTCTTTCGAGATGTACCTGTATTGCCAGCAGATTTTGTAATGATGGAAAATGAACTATACCATTCCAATATCTTATTGTTAAAATATTCTAGAAGCTCGCGAATGCTCCAAAATATCTTGTGATTAAATACAGATTCTTTCACAACCCTACGTACAAATCTATGACAAACTCCCTTTGTCATGGAGTAATAGCACTGTAAGATGTTGGAAATTTTTCACAATCTTAATCTACAATCGCATTGGTCGAAAACGTTTTGCTATACTACCATTCTCAATCTTCAAGCTTCTCAGATTTTAATACCGCTCGGATTTCGCTGATCGTTGAACCTTTCATGTTATTTACAGGGCTTCCCAGCAGAATTCTCAATGTATCTGAACTACTGCCGAGGCTTGCGTTTCGAGGAAGGTCCAGATTACATGTATCTCCGACAGCTGTTCCGTATACTCTTCCGCACGCTGAACTACCAGTACGACTACACGTTCGATTGGACAATGTTGAAACAGAAAGCCGCAATCAACATCAACAACGGTGGTCTGACAACAGCGGCTCCTGGACAATCGCAAATAGCACCCGGTCAAGGCGCAGGACAGGGCCCAGCAGCAGCACAGCCTACAGCTCAATCAGGTGCATACATTTCACTATCAAAACTGCTCATTTTTTGTAGCCAAGTAGTTTTGCAAGACAAGAATATTCAAAGCTTTCTTGTGGGAGCTCGAAATATATGCTTTGTGAATAATTTCATCACTTATATAAATTCTCACTGTTTCCTCGTTTTTAATAGAGTTCGTTTTGTTTAGTAGAGATGCTCCAAAAAATCACATGATCTACTCCATTAGCTCGTGTTGATGTTGAGCTGTAGAAAAACGTTGGTTTTCTTAGCTATAAACTGAAACGCTGGCAATATTGAAAAGCCAATAATGATATTTTCAAGTTCAAGCAAAGACTAATCGTGGAAATATTTTATCCATTCACCCGGTGTTTTTCGAGCTCCAATACAATTTTAAACTCCCCTGTCGAAGTGCAGGTGTCTATTTTACGCGGTTGACACGCCTTGGCAGTAATGCTGCAATCTAAAATGAAGAATCCAGGCAATAGAACTCATTTTTAGTGGCATCCAAGCAATTACTCATTAAAGATTTGCTACCACAATCATTCAAGAAAATCCAGTAGTATAAGTATATTTGACTCGCTCAATTAATCTCTGTGATCTCCACGGGTTTCAATGGTCCCAAAAAATTTTTCATGGTCCTATCTGAAGCCGCGCAGGCATGCCTGTTTTGCAAAAATATCATCATTTGAATACTTGTTGTGTATTGATTTTACATTTTCTTGTTGCATATGCAATTTTCCTCAACATATACTCCCTATCATACGTTTCTTCACTTGATATAGGATTGGAATTGACATGTTGAGAAATTTTGAATACATGGGTAGAACTATATCCAACTCGTAACCGCATAAAATTCCATGTAATTGAAAAAATCAGAATCATTGCCGAACTGCATAAAATCTGATGCCTGCACTTTGGCAAAAATTTCTGCTCACTCTGTCAACAGTTCTTCTACTGTAGAAAAATCTTGTCGCTTACACTGGTTTCATCTTGTTTTACTGATGGATTTGAATTCATGGAGATTCTACTTGAATACACCTTTCTGGAGAAAAATGTACAGTATCTTGATCCTTGCATTGTTGATTGCAACCATACAACCTGAGGCGCATGCTATGCCTACTCGATCAAGTGCTCCGATTATAAGGCGTTTTAGTCAATCGAGTTATGTTCATCAATGCTGCTCATCAAATTCAGTAAAAATTGGCTACAACTCACAAAGCTAGTTATGCAGTGAGGGAATCAAAGTAATGGTCTGATATAGTGCACTTTTGTAAATGTGTTAGTCATCTCCTGCATTTGTACTCTTTTCCACTTTAATTTTTTCTTTTCCCTAACTAATTTGATTGTCACTGTCCCATTATTACATACAAAGTTGCGAATATTCATGTTACAATAGGAGGTCTAAACAAGCAGAATTCCCTACAATACGCACCTTGCAACTGAGATCTATATTATTCAGAGCGTTTACTTAGACCCTAGCTTATGTCTTGGACAAGAAGTGATGGCCCAGAAATTCGCAAAAATCTCACTAGCTTTTTTTATAGAGTATTATTTTGCTTATCTTTCTCTCCAATTATCTTCAATACATAGTCTCTCTGATGAAACTTGGGGATTACTTCTGTCCTAGCTCAGTGATCATGGCTCAGCTTTTTTTCTCAAATTAAGGTCTTTGGTCCTCTTAAACTACTGTTCTTTACAAGGAAGGAGACTCGTGAAATTTATCGTATCAAATGGTTTTGCTGCTGAGTATTACACTGATAGATTGTTCTCAAGTACTGATGCAGTATTTACATCTGCATCTGGTACAGACCAGAATTCCATATATCAAACTAGCGTATCCAATTGAATCAATTTATTCATCTCAGATTGGCTCAAACCATCACTAAATTCACCAAAAGTAGATATCCATCTCGCCGGTCAAAATTTCCAGACTAAAGATTGAAACAAGGTCATCTTCAAGAGCTCGAAGTAATTTATGAGTCCACCAAAGAGAATAACCTTTACTTGAAAAGAGTGAATATCATGCTGTTCAGAACCACGTTCGGAACTTGAGAGTAATTTCCGCCGTCAAGTTACTGTCTACTATATGGAATCTCGGAAATCACATCATATTTTTTTATGTATTTGGTATCGAAAATGGAAGGTTTGTGCTCAGATTAGTCCATTCTATTCGTATCAATTCCCCTTTTACTTGTTTCTAGATGATTTTCTTAACTTTGATGAAGAAAATTGTAACTATATTCACGTTTCTCATAATAATATCTCATATAATTACGTGGATAATTTCTCTGTTGACGAGCTTTTTGCATCAGGAAATATCCTGATAGCCAGTGCCATGAGAGAAAGAATGAAATAGAGTTTTCTGAAAGCTCGTGGCGAAGCTGATTTACTAAGAACCTTGATGGAAGTTATTCTTTCTACAGTCAAATAACAATCACTTGAGAAATCTCTTGTCTTTGAAAAAGCTACTTTACAAGGAAATAGTAAGACTCTGGTCTATGAAAATCAATAATCCTTACACTTGTTCTAGAATAAGAAAACAGAAGAAATAATCTTCAATATTTTGATACTTGAAATTGGCAACTTTCATAATGTCAATGTCCTCTCAATCTCTAGTCAAACTCAGTCAATGATCCAGGATAGAATAAAAACTTGAAGCTTCAGAAACAGGTTTTGAAAGTTACTCTGAATAATTATGGTAAAAAATTGATTGACAGAGGAGTTTTTGAAAAGAAACACTCCATTTTTAGAGTTACACTGAATATAAACTGAAAATCACTGAGGTCTGGGCTTGCACAATTTTATTCAAATCTTGGATAGAGTAACCTTTGAAAACTGAATCTACCTTTCTTATCTTTGAACACAGAATCAATTCCTTCTTATCAACTACTTTATAATATCCATACTTGATTCCATAGTGATCGAAAAATTCCTAAAAATTTGTATACAGGTAAAATAACTCGCGAGGTAGCCTTTCCATGGTAATTGACGTGCGTACCTGTCTCAATGTGTGAGAGAGAGACACCAATATCGTTCTCTCTCGTTCTTATTATTAGGTTAGATGTTTTCTAACTTCCCTCAACATCAGCTAAGTATGTGCCGATTCCATGGAAAGGCAGCCTCATAGCAGTATCTTTCATCTTACATTATCTGCAGTCAATGCATTAGCAGAGACATAACTAGATTACCGTTTCCCTCGCTTGTGGAAGATTTCGTCAAATGAGCATAGCGAACATTTTCTGCAGTTGATGAACTTTTGAATGTCATGCTTTCCTGTTCATTAGGAGATTAATGATTTCGAAAAAAATTGACCATTGAGTTGAAAACCATGCAAGTTCACTTCTGATACAATGCTGCAATCTATGCTATGAGGGTTGATTAGGGCTCTGAAAAGATTATGTAATCTTCATGGATTCAATTCATCATCTATTCAAAGAAAACTACTTGCTCAATTCAATTTCTGTACCATTCATACATTTCATGCAAGTAACATGATGCTCGCAAAAGAGAACCAATACAGTTTTAGCTCTTACAATATAACATTGAAAATCCATTTAAATTGATATTTTCCAATACACCATATCTTATTTTTACATTTTTTTGGCCCATATACTAGTTACTCAGTCATATCAAGGTGGACAAGGGGTTAAGAATTGGCTGGCATCGACTCCTGACAAATCAAAATGATGAAACTTATCATTTAGCCCTGCTTAAACTGCCTTTTTGCATTCTCCTTCCGATCTCAAGACTTATCGGCAATTTTGTAAAAATGAAAACGATTGAATACGTTTGTAAAAAGATCTGCATTGAGCATAGAGTATAATATATTAAGTTTATTGTGATCGTTTTGCTGCCTTATTTCGATTTGAAATAAATTTTTACACCTACTGCATGTATCTTCCAGCAAATCATAATGTATTCTACTAGTGTAGAGTTCTGTAGTTGGAGATGAAGAGATCCTTATGAAATTTGATTCTTATTGAATTGAATCATTAAAAACGTGATGAAGTTGACTGGACAAGGTTATTCTCTTTGGTACCAAATAAGAGCATGATAGATGATTGCAATTCGATTTAGGTTCATAGTTATTGCTTTGTAACTTCACTTCAACCCCATACATTAGAAAGTTGAAATGTAGTATTATTTGCTACAAACACTATTTGAAGCCAGAGTAGTCAACTAGTTGCCAAAATCTGTTTGACAGTGACGCCAACATGAGAAAAAATTCATTTGGTTCTGCTTATCCTAGATTCATACTTCCATTGTAAGTAAGCTCTAATCAACATCCTTTGTGAGTTGTTCTTTTGACAAAATGTCTTGAAATGAAGCGTGTAAATCCCAATCACAATCATTGTGATTCCGTGAGAGAGTATAGTTCTTGCCTTTTCATATTGAAACACGTAAATCATACCAGGAAATGGCACTGACATGCATGGGCAACTACCGTCTCTTTGGAGCGATAAATACTCATTTATTTGGTTTGGTTCCATCATAAAACTGATCACCCTTTAGTTGTAAGATGATTCCTGAATTAGTTGTTTTACACAGACCCGAGAAGTCACGTAAGACCATCTATTCTCAAAATATGATGGAGACATCAAAGACATATCTTCATTTTTCCGAGTCTTTCAATTAACAAAAATTATGAATGTTTCATTGATCTGAGTCAAAACTCCAACTATATCTTTGGAATCATTACCTCTTCCATTCAAAATAATATCTTTTAGATTACAGTGACCTGTTTTGATTCCAATTAAATCAATTCTTATTTCAATCGAAGTTTCTTTCAATAAATAATCAAGTTTGAAGTGTGAACACAATATCATGGATCACCTACACTGTCCCCAAGATTACAAAGAAGTTAAGACTCGAGCAAACTTGAGACGTGAAAATTGATGAGTTTGTCCCTTGTCTCCAGTCACAAGTTCACTTGTTCTCACTGGTGAACATAGTTGGATGGAAATTTGAATGGAAGCACGGGTCATCTAAGAACCCTGGCGAATCCGAAATATCTGCCAGGATTTTCTTCTTATTAGAAAGTTTGTAAAACAGGTCAAACATCGCATGCAAAAACCTGGAATATCGAGAAATAGTCTCATTCCTTGTCCACGTGTATAAGCGCCGCCTCTAGCACTAGATTTCATTGTTAGATGCCTAACGAGTCTTGATGACATTACAATACCTCTCATTAGGGTAACTGAAATGGAGTATTATCAGGAGTCTTGACTTTGGTTTTGTTGCCCTTTCTAAATGTCTTAGGTCATTACTGAAATCACAACCGTTTTGACAGACGTTATAATGGATGCAAATTTATTGATATGAATGCAAGAATCGAAATGATCCACTCATGCGCTTGATGTGATAAAATCCCCCTAATTATCTACAAACACTTACGTCTCATTACGCTATTTAGTGACTAGAGTTCAGTAAAATATCTATCTTGGAAACCTCTCTGTAAAAACTTCTTGCATGCATGTATTCTTGGAACTAACTTGAGAAGCTGTCACCAGAGATCTAGTTTTGTTGAAATTTGTATCATAAGTCTTTTTTTTCTGCCTATTTCAAAACAAAAGAATGTTCATCACAACTGTGAAAATCTTCTTCAAGAAAGCCCCCAATAAAATCTGCATAAGAGGATGATTAGAGTGGAAGCTTGGTATTCTTAGAAGTCTCATTAATCCTTTGCAGTACACACTTTTCTTTGATGAATTTTAACTCAATTCCAACTCTTACTGAGAGTAGTCGAATTAATTAGCAGTCTCCACAACGTTCTCGAAAAGAAATTTTTTCGTCATTTCTTGATTTGTACTGTTCCACAAAAAAATCTGAATCAAGTGAGATGATCAGGAGATGATGCTTGGGTGACTGTTGGATCATTCTCAGGAAGAATTTTTGTGATCCATTGAATCGCTTCCATACAATCGCTACTTATATATCTTAAGCGCGCCAATGCCGCAAAGGGATATTGGCATCAAATTCACTTGAATGTATCGATAATGAAAATTTTGATATCGGTTTGCACGGCTTGATAGTGCATATTGAATGACTTGATAACCCTTCATGCTTATGGTGGAAAGAAATGCTTGCAGATACTTCGGCATTTGCATACCCTTTACATCAGCAAAACTTGGATAAAACCTTGGGCTGAAATTCTTTCTCAAGAAATGAATATCTGTCCAATTCACATAGATACAGGCATTATCGATCTCCAAGTTTGTGCATCAGTAAATTAGGATTTAATCCGCGATAATTCAACTCTTTTCATTTTTATTGAATCATCATTCCATCATCATCAAATTCAAATAAATTTCTACACTTGTTAAGTGCTACACAAGTTGAGCTTGATGCAGTGTCTTGCACATAGTTGATAAGATTGTAATGGCTAATAAAAACGATGATTTACATTTCTGTTCCAGGAACGCGTTAAACAATAGACGATCATCTTTTTCGTGGAATCATCAAATGTGGAAAGAAAACGATAGAACATAAAAAATGCCGATGTCATACACATTAACACTCCTAAGCCAGGAAATGATACTTGAAAGTGGAAAATAGAATGATGAGGTGCAAGTAGATGCAATGAAAAATAAATTCCAGCCTAAATCTCAAGGTTGTTATTCA
This sequence comes from Eretmocerus hayati, assembly GCA_029851415.1. NCBI lineage: Eukaryota > Metazoa > Arthropoda > Insecta > Hymenoptera > Aphelinidae > Eretmocerus > Eretmocerus hayati. The sequence goes on from CM056741.1 coordinate 160,600,186, forward strand.
GTTTCGTAAGAATTTTGTAGATCTACAAGTTCTGTTTGACACTTGAGAAAAGACTAACGTGAAAATGATCAAGAAGTGCTGTGTGTTGAGACTTGCAGTTTTGCTTAGTCAGATGTACTTTTGTGTTGGAAAGTGAGAAAAAGTGTGAAGGTTCAACTCCATTCATTTTTGCCTCCTTAAATTCTATCATCTGATCATTGTATCATCATTCAAGCATAAGATTCAAATCTCTATGAGTGTCTTTAGACAGATTTCAAAGGGTATAAGAACAAACCAGAATCAATGTAGATTCTATACCTATTACTATCATACATTGCTTATACCTGTAGTTCATTGGGAGTCCCTTGTGCCGAGCAACTAATGGTTGAGACCTATCGATAAATATATAAATGATATATATTCACACTGGTATTACAAATAGCTCTGTGGAGGAGAAGCTGCTCGAATTTTATGTTAGAAGATGAATACCATAAAAAAACGAGATGTTTTCTTGCATAGTGATTCTCCAAAATCTTTTATACGATTTTTGCGTCAACATCGGAAATACATTTCCCTCAAACTTTTTGTTGGTTTTTTTCTCTGTTTGAGATTTGAGAATTTTCTTTCAAGATGAAATATGGATGATGTGAAAGTCACCGAACATATAATATTTGTCTATGAATGAGTATTCTCACTTTTTCCTATACTTTCGTGAGAGTGTATGAATTGAACAAGAGTCTTTCCAGAGTTGAGGGAATATCTGTACATCATTACTTAGACTGAAATCGAAGTTTACGTTGAATCATGGTAGGATGTAAGTGACTTCTGGAAGGATGTGCTCCTCTAATTTTGTATTGACCAAGCAAATGGTAGTTCTCTTTCAATGATAATGTTGATCGAATGAATTATCTCTTCAGGAAGCTTTTTCTATCTGTACAAGCAAATAAATTGTCCGATTCTCGCTAGCTAAAATAAAGCGTGATTTCTCCGTAAATTTTGAGTTCTGCACATAGCTGGAATGAAATCAATTGAATTCAATCCATATGATTCAATCATATATCTCTTTCTTCACTTTCTCATCCTAACTTTGTCCAATTTTCTACAATTCAGACAGCAGAGATTTGGAAGACCAAATAGGTTGTTTTATTAACGCTTGTCAGAGAATTAGCTATATTGTACCTGCCAAACGTTGTCATCTCTAGTGAAGCCCCTTTTGATTTTCTTGGTTTTTATACAAAAAACCGATTTGAGGGGAAAAATTTATGAAAACCGTCTGAACTTGGACCCAAACTCTTGAATATTCTGTAGGTGAATGAAATTTTCTAGAATTGAACTTTTTCTTTCGAAAAATCTACCAAGGATACGAACCACCAAATCTTGTAGTTGCACTTTGGTCATTCTCTGATGATCAGTGATGTGTATGTATCCATTACATCAATATTATTGTAAATAGATGCCAAAAACAACACGTTCTGTCTATAATCTCTGTAAGTAAACTCTACAGTAATTTTCCTGTGTCTCTCCCTCACTCTCGAGAATGAGGATTCAACCCCAAAAATGATTCTGAAGAGTTTTCATTACAGAGTAATGTCTTTCGCTCTGATACTCACATTTTTGTGCCTGATATCTCACAAAATGGAGTATCCGTACAACTAAACTTTGATTACTCTCATTTATTGACAGACAAAAATGTTGAGTGTGACTGATCATTATCATCCCAGACATTCAGATATAACTATCATTTATGTATTGACTGACAATTTGTTGTAGTTACTGAAACTCAGAACCATTCAACTTTTTCATTTTCTAAACTTCAAAACCCATCACCAGTCAATTGTAGTTCATCAAATATCAACAAAAATTTCAATCATCCCAGCCATGATTTGCATCTATTGTCATTCTTATCTTGAATATGCAGGTATCTTTAGAGTAAGTGCTTCAAGTTACATATTTAGTACACCCTGAGTGGTGAAAATTTCAGTTCATAAAAAAAACCTAGATCCACTGTAACTATCATTTCATCATTTTCACTTGGGATATGTAACCCTAGTTAATTCGTATTTATACATTTTAATACATCTTGTCCTTGTGAAATAAGTGACATTCTCTCTTGTTTTTCTAAAATTTATACTCGTCCATAAACCACATCCTGAGTTGAAAAGTAATATTAAAATAAAATATGCAGGTAGTCTTAATCTGAATTAACACAATTCAAGCAGTGTCACAGAATGATACTGAAGAACTTGGAAACATGGTGGAGAATAGTGGAAGATGGTCATATACATCCATAATCTCAATGATGTGCTTACAAATATGTCTCAAGAAGGGATAAAATATGACTTTTTAAAATATTGAAAATAACACTTTTGACTTGTAAATTGAGTGAAAAAGATTGAAAGAACGATAAGTGGAGATGAATGTTTGATAAATATTCATAAACAAGAATGAATGAGGTGTGTGAATGATAGAGAATCAGATTGTGCAATGTGAGTCTGTGGGTAAGATAATAGAGTAATCATTATGATATTGGTTAAATATGCACATTAACACTGTCTAGTACACATTATACATTGCAGAAAATGTGAACGTAATCAAGATCATCTATTATTTAATAAATACTGAAAAAATTTACCCACTATTTATTTCTATTCCCTGCAATTGAGATGATATATGGTATGTACTGATCAATTCCTCTTTTAGTAATCTGTCTTTGAAGACAAATAAATTATTTACTTTGCTTCAATACTTGCAGTTGTGATTGACAAAGGAAGATCAAGTTTAAATAAAAATGTACACAGATTAGATGTATGTACTCGCAGAACGGTATCTTTCCTCATTGGGTGGAATTGCTTATCATATGATGAGTTTTCAAAAGAATAAGTGAAGTCTTTTTCATTTGATTATTCATAATCAGATAGGGATTTTCCAAAAGTTGATATCCGAACTTGATTTTGTTTTCTTTGTTATAGTTCGCGTCAAAAAGTTGAAATTAGATTCTCCATCTCAGATTAACATTTTCATCAAATTGATTGGAATCGAAACAATTATGGTGATTCTAGAAACTAGTAAAAACCTCAAAGAACATAACGAAACGAAATTTAGAAATTGGATATACGAGTATTAACTCTGGTATTCATAGTCGTCCCTAACCCGTGGTTTACGGGCGACTATGAATACCAATGTAAATCTCCGTTAATGCGCTGTGGTGCATTGTTCCAGTCGAACAAAGGTATTTCAATTTCAAATCTGTGGCGCTCTGAGACTCTGAAAGACGTCATTTCCGATCATTCAATTCTTGACGATTGTGACGAGTGACGAGCCAAATAACGTCGAATGACGTTTATTGGATCGGGCATCGAGTGCACGGCACGGGGCACGGCAAACGGCATCGAGATTCGAGCTTGCGCTTGTTGGCGTCGAATAAGAGTATTTCGGTGCGTTTTTTCGATTGAGAAAATCAAAAAATTAATCAGGAAACAACACGGAGTGATACTTACCAAGAAATTATCAATTTTGTCTTACTCGAAATTTCGTAAACCATCTGATTGTGTAAGTTTTTAGTCAGCATAGCAGTCACGTAACCTCCGCCATAGTAAATACGATGCGCTTGCGCCACAGCCTGAATTTCCGGGCTCTCGCAACGAGGCAGTCTCCATTATCCCGTTGAGGAAGGTGCAGGCATCGGCGGCCGCAGTGAAGGCGTAATTTGCCCATCCTAATCAAAAATATTGAAGACTAGATATATCCAGATCAGCAGATCCAGAAAAGTGTCTACTTCAAGTTATTCCTGGGAGATCATCCTCGCAATTTCCAGGCGCAGGCATAGGTGTAGCTTCCAGATTATAAGCATATCAGCGAAGGCGTCTACGAGCAGTCTATCCCAATGTGTAAGTGTCCACTTTGTCTCTACTCCATGTCGCGTCATGTATATGCCATGCGCCATAATTGAGAAAGTTCCCTTCGCGTTCGCGAATAATAAGCTGCCATGTTTTTCATACTAAAAGGAAAAGAATAGGTATGCGGTAACGAATTGATATTGAGCTAACTCCTAGTGAGGTTGCTTATACACCTCGGTGAGAGTCATCTTCAGGAGCTAGCAAGATTTCGATCGTACCGCCTCCCCGCCGCGTGCCGGTGGTGTGGGACGCCTTGAATGTGATTGTCTCATCATGCTCTCATCTGTAACTTATTTTGAATCGATTGATGGTTGTGCAGTATTAGGTAGGGAAATGTGCAAAATCAATTTTGTCGCAGTGCTGGATCAAAGTGCCTTGGAGAAGTGATCTGAGTGACTTCTTCACGTTACACAATAATTGAGTTTTAGATAGGATATTGGCCAGTGAAGCGTGAATGTCTGACAAGCAGTCCACATATTAGTCTCATAAGATTGGTCAAGGATTTTTTTATGCTGTTTTCGCGTAGAGGCGACATAGCAACTCATCGTCAAAATTATTTGTTGCTTTTACTCAGTTGCTCAGCAGTGTTTTTGAGACTGTTCCCCATCGGGCCATCAGGTGTAACTCGGAGCAGAAAATGGAGGCTGCGCGCGCGTGTACCTACCTCGTCATTTATAGCAACACACGCTGTGATGTTAGATTTCACTTTGCGAGTCACACTTGGTCCAAGATATTTTTTCGGTTATCTGAAGAATCTAACTCATCAACCAGCGTGATCTCGTTGTACAGTGAGTTCCAAAGCCCTGCAATTGCATATGTAGTTCCCTGATTCAAAAAATAATCATCGTTCGTGGTTTTTTGTGAAGCTCACGACACTTTTTAAGAAAACGCCGTAGCATTTTTGTATGGCGCTGTTTAAAATCTTAATTCTAGTTGAAGTTGATGTGTTGTAAAGCGAAATTTCATGATTATTCATGCAATCTGTGAGACGCTTGATTCCTTGTTTGTATTATGTGGGTTCCGACATCTATGTTGATGCTGACAAAAAGCCCACTTCATGTGCAACTAATGAAAAAAGTATCTGCTCACTGGAGTGCTGAGTTAGAGTAGTCTTGTTGCATTTCTCTTTTGGTTTTTTTTATTAACTTTGTGCTTTTATGGAATAACTGAAATATCCTCTTGAATTATTGATCTATGGTTTAACCAGGACAACTCTCTAATTGAGATGATCAAATTGTTCTCCTGCACTTAATGAAACTACCACCTGAGGGCTTACATCTTTTCCACAAGTTAGAGGATGTATGCATGGTCTACAAATAGTAATGCTGCATCAACTGTCATCAAACTATGTTACAGATTAGTGTGTGATTGAAACATATTCTTGGTACCTATCTTTATCTTTCCCCCAGATGTAATAATTCCCATTTATACCGTATGCTGTCCACTGGTTCATCTTACAAACTATCTTAGATGGATACAGGGAGGTCTAGCTTTGAGGAAATATGCTGTCCATGATTCTTTGAAATCTTGTTTTTGTTAGTGCAACTGAAAATGATTCTAATTCCTGTCTTCCAATTTTATTTCATCAAACCCTTGATTGGAGATTGATTATTCTCCTAACTCAATTTCACTTATGGGATAAATTGGGTGGATGGGTGTGAGCAGAATATCGCAAGAGTCCCTGTTCGACTTTTTCACTCTCCTATTAAGGGAAGCGCATCCACTGATTTGTACCATTCAAAGGGCATAGTGAATCTATTTGTGAGCCGATGCAGTCTTTGTGATTGTGTATACACAAATCTTGTTGTGTCCAGAGATTGTCTGTTCACATTTTACTTGAATGATGTAAACCAGATGATGGAGAACATTTTATCCCGATTGCATTAGTGAGACTCGTAGTCTATCAATTCTGACTCAATATGTACTTCTGTGAAAGAATTTTAATGAATGTATATGTCATTATGTGGGTGAATGGAGCGTTATATTGTCAACTTGACAAGTAGCTACTATGGAATTTTACTCTCAAAATGACCTAGTGTTGAAGTGAAACTCACTAGTTGAGTATTAAAAAAGAAAATCAAATCACACTTGAGCTCTCATGTGCAAATGTTCACATTCAACTGAATGTAGTGTAAAGCTCTTATTGAGTGATAATTGTATGTATTGCACCCGAATTTCATAGTGTGAACCTCTGATGTGCCAGGCCTCTGTAGAGGGAGTATCATCTCGGTTTATATTAGGATGTCTACACATATTGAATTGGATGCATTGATGGGCTGAATATGTTCATTTTTCCATGTTTAACTTTTCGTTACCAGTCTATGCATGAATATGTAATGGTTCATGAGTTATACAATGCTCTTGAATAGAAAACCATAAAGAAACGCATTATGGCTTAACTTGAAATTGACAACAATTGACATGGTCTGAGACAACAAACGAGCCTAGATTATGAGTTGGGAGGTACCAGCAGTTCAGTTGTTCTCATCTTTCTGCAATACTCTTACAATTTGGACCCAATAGCAAGTTGTGAATTATAAGTTACACAATAAAAATTCAACATCTAAGATGTAAATGTAATTTGATGTCTGAATTGCATAGCTGCGCATGCCTCTGAGGTAGTATTGTCGTGAATCAATTATTGACTCGAAGGATTTTGATGACATCATACACATACCTACAACTTTTTATCCTGATCTGCGCTCACACATTGGTCAAGAAGAGTTAGGTTATGAGACAATTGTGTCATCAAAACGGCACTTCAGGTGATTCACTGTGCAAAGACGAGAAGAATGTCCGTAGAATCAAAATTGAAGTTGGAGTTTTTGCAAGTGCCAATAAATCGGGATTTCAAACTTTTCAACTTGGGTAACAGTAAGGAGATTGTAGCATTTAGGGCACGACACACATGGCTTGTGAGGCTTGTAGCCGTCGTAACAATAGTGTATCTTAGTATTTTCAAATGTACTCGAGCTTGATATGGAGCGTATTTGAATAGGTACCAAGTCAATGAGCATGAAATTTTAGATTATAATATAATTTGCAACAGCTCAATATAAGAATATTGAGATATCTCGGTCTTGGCGTGGTGAAAAGCACGAGCATTTCTCACAAGTCCTCATGATGGTTCTAAACATAAGATTCTTTTGCTCCCTCAATCTAGTGTTGCTTAACTGCATAGTGAGATCATGACAGGGATGAATCTATTAACTTCTCAAGTAAGGCCCAAAACAACCCTAAGCGCGTTTGATGATACCGAAATGCATTGAGTTATGGCTGTCGCAATCCTTGCTTGTCGTGCTTCAAATGCTACAATCTTCCTGAGTATTTGACCATGTTACATGTTTCAAATCACTGTTTTATTCGCGCTTGATGAAACAAACTGCTGCAGTTTTGATTCCCATGGGTTTCGTCTCGTCTTGTTGTACCAGAATCATCACGTTTATCGTTTTGGATGATACTTTTGTTGCATTAACCAACTTTGCCTGACCCCGTGGACCACCGACCATCGTACATGTACAGCATAGTTACATACGTAATGACTGTAGTGGAGAACTTTCTCCATTATACTTTTTCTCGAAAGGTTGCAACTTCTCCTCCATGTGAGACCCCGCAAATATCTTGAATGAATCGGAATACCCATAATATTCCATTGATTAAAATAGACAAAACTTTTGTAGATGGTCAACTTGCGATTCTGGTTGCTCGGCGCAAATAACAGCTCAGCTCTCAGAGGAGTCTTTACCAGTATTACATTAGGACCCTGATGAAAACTCAGTTGAACTTCAGGTTTTGTAAGGGATCATATTTTTGGGTTATGACATCCAACTCGTTCAACCCGAAAGACCTGCGCATATGAATTTCACCTTCTCACAGTGTGGCCAAAGACATACTACAACGGTAAATTTCTTATCGGATGAGTTTTACATGTTTCTGCTTGCTTGAAACGAGCACATCCACGACTTCACAGATTTGAAGGTGTACCTTTCCCTGTTTTGAATCGAAAGCCACTTGGGTATTGAGTTAAGAAAAAGAACATTCAGATGTCTACTGAACCTACTTTTTTGAGGTGGAGCATGGAAGACGAAACTAAATTTTAGGATTATCGGCGGGCTTGAGCATTTATAATTAGTGTCTATGCTGTTGAATGAGGTATTCCTGAATTGTGAGATGTTTTCCCCGCAATTGTCGTGTTCGCACCCACAAGTAAAAAAGAGTGAGAAAATAGTATCCGAACATGTCTCGCGAATTCAGGTTTCATGGCCAATACCTTATATGCAAAGTCCAGAATTGTCCAAAGAATAGTAAAAATACGTATACAATGAATCAGTATCCCAAAACGTTAACATATCAACATGCTGTCGAGTAGACAATCTCGACACGGAGCAGTTTTGGAATCACACATTCAAGTGAAGTTCAACAAAAATTCAACTTCATGAGCTCAATTATCTCGGGAACCCAGATGCTTGAGGCCATTCTGTACTGCATACTACTCCATAGATGGTGCCACGGTAATCCACATAGCTAACTTCAAACGATTTCCAATTTCTTAATAATTGCGAACACTTTTCGGATCAAATCATTGAGTTAGCGCGCTTCGCAATACTCAACAATTCAAGCTCTCTCGCGTCTCAAAACCCACGATATTTTTTTTAATGTTTTGTAAAACTGCGATTTAAGTTGTTGCTGCTGCATCATAGAACCACGCGGTTATGCATGTTTGCCATTTTCCTAATCACTCAATAAATATTGTGAGTTTTGAGATGCGGCAAAGCTCTAAGGATTGCAAATTGTAGCCCAAAGTGCGCTAACTCAATGTTTTGATCATAAAAGTGTTGGCAACTATTTGAAAATTAGAAATCGTTCAAAGTAAACTATACGGATTACCGTGGCGTCATCAACGGAGTAGTAAGCAGTACCGACTGTCCTTGATTGCTTACACCCCGCTGACTTCCTGAAACCGCGACTAAGCGACCCATGTAAAAATGGGAACCCTATGATCATATATGAACATCTATGAAACGATTTTCAGAATTTTTTAAAATCCGAGAAGTTATTATGGTTGCAGTTTCAAGGAATATTACATCAAAAAGTCACAATGCTGATCTTGCATAACCAAGAAAATCTCCAAGAGTTCATTAGGTGATTGAATTAAAACGATCTGTAAGTGATATCATTATATATCTTTATAGAAAAAAATTTTAATTGCCAAGATTTAAAACCTTTGGCATATTGGTGACGAACCTGATTAAATGTAATATTCCTCAAAATGATGATCTTAAGATATAACAAATTGTGCAGATTGGTCACCAATTTGCCAAACGATTTAAATCTTGGAAATAAAATTTTTTTTTCTAGTAGGAGAATATCACTTATAGATCGTTTTGATTCAATTACTTGATGAACTCTTGGAGATTTTCTCGGTTATGCAAGATCAGCATCGTAACTTTTTGATGTAATATTCCCTGAAAATGCAATCATATATAACAACTTCTCGGATTTTAAAAAATTTTGAAAATCGATTCATAGATGTTCATGTATAGTCATAGAGTTCTTGGACCCCGTGTTCATATATGATCACAGGGTTCCCATTTTTACATGGGGAACTCCACGAACACCAGGATCGCAAATGCCTTATGAATAACAGGACTTACACATCGAACCTCTGACTATTTGCTCTCACCGATATTCGCACAGGGCATGTAGGGATACGCCCTGGCAGCGTGCTGACTTCGAATTCTTCGCACATTGATTTGAAAATGATAACACATATTTCCCTATTTCCCGCTCCAGAAGACGTCCTGAAGTGATTGTTCGGGTGACTGACAATGACCTCTCTACATCATCTCTTACCGATTTTTGGGATCATCAATCAGCGCACTCTTACCACCACCGCCGCCCCCCCCCCCCCCCGCGTGCTCCCCCCGTCGGTCGAAGAGTTGCGGTGCATTTTTGCAGGCTTGGTTGGGAGCCCATCAGGGAACCCCCGAGATCTTGGGCTAGTAGTATGAGTTCCACACCAACCCGACCGAGATCAGTTTTCTAACTTAGACCATGGTAAAATAGTGAGTGGATTTTTTCGATCTTGAAAAACTGTGTGGCGAAGAATTAATAGAAAAATTCCTCGCTTTGGTACAACAGGAAGAGTTTTATACTTTCGACGTTTCGTCTACATAGTTTGTAGACCTCATCAGGGCAGTTCAAGTTCAAGACATATAAATTACAAATATAAGATCGGTCGTACTCATTGCGAGCATCGTCCGTCTCTTGTCAGAACAAATGTTACTGGCGAATGTTTTGACAAGAGACGGACGATCCTCGCAATGAGCACGTTCGATCTCGAGTTTGTATTTCATATATCTTGAACTTGACCTGTCATGATGAGGTCTCCAAACCAAGTAGATGAAGCATCGAAAGAATGAAACTCTTTCCGTTATGCCACAACGAGAAATTTTCCCATCAATTCCTTGCCACACCGTCCTTCAAGATCGACAAAAATCCACTTACTATTCTACTTCATCAAGGACAAAGATTATCTATCGAAAAGACCTTGACCGTGGTTTCAGATGTAGAGAGCCACCAAATTTAGCTGTGGGACTCGGCGCTTCAGCGAGTCCTCACGCCAGCAACGTGCATGCTTCTGAGTGAAATTCAATTTGGTTGCGGTACAACTGTGAAATTTCGAGATATGAATCATTTTGTGGTCATCGCTCATGAGACGCCGTGTTAAATCCCATTACTTCGAGGATTTTTTTCCCGCCAATAAGGTCGACAACCTGCATATTTCAAGACTGCAATAGATTCCTTATACCTCAGAGTATGCGCCATGAAATTTTCAAATCAGAACGACTCGAAAAGTTTAAACGCTGGTGCCCCCTTGAGTGAATTCAAGTGAACAGGTCGCAGCCCGGCTACGAGTCATATGATCGAGATACATTTTCATTCGTATAGTCGCATTGCGACCTTTGTCACCTGAATTCTCTTAAGGCGATGCGGTCACCGTGCACGTTGAAAGTTATTCTCTTCTTTATCCAATTCGTTTAGCTCAAATCTCAAAAAAATCGGATAAAAGTGGGAATTACAAAGTACCTATATTGTAGGTTAGGAGGTGCCTGCGCTCAAGTTATTCGCACTTTTATCAAATTCTCTTATGATTTGAGCTAAACGACGAGAAGACGAACTCAAGTTGGATGAAAATGAGTATTCGTCTTCTCCTCGTTTAGTCCAAATCGCAAGAATATCCGAGAAAAGTGTGAATAACTTCCTTCGTGCACAGCACGGTGACCGCATCGCCTTGAAGATACTTGAATGACCCAGCTCATCCCAGCGCAGGTAGGCTGTAGGAAATTGCACATTCAACGAGAGTTAAAATAATTGATGATTCTATTTCAATCGCACGATGAAACTAGTTTTAAATAATCAACATCATGCTTCTGCGCTAACAAATCATACTGGTGAATAGGATCAGCTTTGGTTTTGATTCGTTGAATGTAATTTTCCATCGAATGTGTGGGAGACGAAATTCAACTTGGAATTCGAGTCGTTTCCAACCAAACCTCGAAAAAAATTCACATCGCTCGACTTCTTTTGGGAAGTAGAATTTTTTCTCAGTCCATCTATTGCAGCACATGCAAAAATCAACCCACTTGGCTTTTAGCTCTATCAGTCTACGTTTGACCTCACGGCATAGCTGGTAGAACTCAATACATTGCATAGTATTCCTTCGGTCCATGACCATTATCCATCATACCTTATAATGAAAGTATCGCACACTTTTTGGATATAAGCTCCGGAAATGCGGATTCATGTCCTCAGGTTCATTTTGCACTGATACTGTTGAAATCGGCTATCATCACTTCAGCGCTATAAGGAAACAATTGTATAACATCCACAGATATAAATTTACCGAATCTGGAATTCGGTGAACTTTCGATTTGTCCCAGTGTATGAAATCTAGACGGGTGCTCAAAATATTCTACTGAGTTGGTCAATTGCAAAAGATGAACTTGAGATGCTTGTACGTTGGAAGAATATTTTATGTGCATTTTGAAATATCTTCTCTGAACGTTGTTTTATCATTATTCATAAAAAGTCTTTATTTTTATGAACGATGGTAGTTGATTCGAAATGACCTGAAATCTTTCATCAGCTGATTCCTGAATACATAGAGAATCATCACTACAGCTTCTAGGGGATCGAAAGTATCTCGCCAAGGCGTCATGTTATACGAAACTTGGAACTTAGGGATGTTTCATTGTATATCCCCGGGCAAAGAAATAACCATCTTTTGGCACCATTATCGCGCACTCAGGTAGTCATAGCCAAGTATGGGTCAGAAGCTTGTATCTTGACTTACTTGAATCTCATATCAGATTGTGCAAGAAAAGAAATGTCCGCGGAGAGTTATCGACAAACTCTTAACGACAATAATTTCTACGTATCATCCAAGTTATTAAGTCAGAAAGGCTTCTACAAGTTTCTCATGAGACTGCATAATTTTCTTGGACGAAATTCACAGAGACTAAAAGAAGTCAATTATATGAGATGATCGAACTGTTGTTGCTCAGTTACAACTTGAAATTTCCTGATCATCGTGGCTGAAATCGCTCTTGAAGCTCTCTCAACACATCAGATCTGGGGGCTACAACATCTGTTCAAAACTGATAAGATAGGCCTGGCTTTGCTTGATGCTTTGACCACTTTTTGTTCAAATTACACGGCCATTACTCGTCCCTCGTGAGTCGGAATATTAAACACCGAAAAATCTTGAATAAATTGATGTCTTGCAACGGCTTATGCAACGAGTTTCCCAAAGCTCTGCAACAATTTTCGGAGGATATCTGGGTGTTGACTATTCCGACACATGAAGGGCGCGCTGTAACCAAATAAGTTTAGCAAAAAGAAGCCGAAGCAGTACAGGAAGTCAGGACTCTGAATAATGTATGTAGCTTGAAGGAGTACTGAGAATACACGTCTGTTTGAGTTTACGGAGCAGACGAAAGAAACAGTCTATCGCGGATTGATTCTCTATTTCTGTTGAGAAGGCGTCAAATAGCAATCTGAGCCATGCTGAATCTAAAACTTTCAATTTGCAGACGAACAACAAAAGTATGACAATTGCAAGACCAGACTCTTTCAAATTTGAGAATTTTTGCCAGGTACAATGTGTTTCCTGGAGAATTCATAGAGGTACTTCTAGCTCGAAACAACATCTTAGAAAATCCGAAGATATTCTTTGACAACAATTTTTGGCCGACTTTGTACTCTCCAAGGTCAAATCCAACCTGTCTTTACACATGGAAATCGACGAATTTTATCTGGTGAGCCCCCAAAACGCTACGGAACCCGACATGGTCGCCAGACTATCTTTAACGTAGATCATCGGATTATGTCTTACAAGGGTGGACCACGGGGTCCGGGTCGCCAATCATCCCCAAAATTTCTTCACAGTTTTGTGTCACCTAGAATATGAAGAATCCAGAGTAACTCCGTCAAATGAACCTCCTGGCCAGAGCTACAAGCAAAAACGTTAGCATTGCCAGTATATCTATATGTATCACTTTTTTACATGGGCCTATATGGGCAATGTTAATCTCAGTCGCTGTATCTTTGGACAGGAGGTCCATTTGACGGAGTTACTCTGGATTCTGCATCTTTCCGGTAGTACACAACAGTGAAGAAATCTTGGGGGAGGTTGGCGACCCGGACCCCGTGGTCCCCCCTCATCAGTTACCAGTCCCTCAGACTGAGGGTAGATCTGGTGTAAGTTCATCAGGAGAAGAGTTGATGAGTTTCACGAAGTATTCCGTTTTCAGTGGAAACGGAATAGTAATAATTACTATGACGGTTTTGTCCAGCTTGCTCCAGAATGACTCATATACATATAGTAAGCTATATTGAAACAGTATGTCGGCAATTTCGTCACAGTTTTGCCATCAACTTGTACTATTTGTTCAAAGGCACTTCAACCCGATACGACGATTTCAAAACATTTACTCGCTGTTCATTATTCCCTCACAAATTCTGTGCTGTTCGTTGGCTTGAAAAGTCAGTCGTTTTGAGCAAAGCAGGTGAAATGGTGGAACCACTTTCTGTTTATGTACAAGAAATTGAGAAAAGTCCACCAAAAAGTGAGTATTTCGAATCAGTTAGAGATGGCCTGAAAGACAGACTATAGAAAGCTAAACTACATTTTCTGTTTTCGATAGTCATTGAAATGGAATACTTCTCAAGGAAATATCAAGCCAATACTCCTATGTTACCGTTTTTACAAAATGATTTGTACACTTTGTTGAGAGGCTTAATGACACGCGTGGTGGTGTCATCACAGATGTCGAAAGTTTCAACTGTTGCGAATCTTCTCAAAAAAGATCTCAGTCTTTTTGATGATCTGCGACCTATCGGCACAGTTGACATTGGTTTAGCTGCTGAAAGAGAGTTAGTTCCTCAGAAATCTGTGAAAAAACTATACATTAACAAATTAAGAGAGCAATGTCAGAAATTCATAGTTTCTATTTGTCAAAAGTTAGTGGATAAAACGTCAATGGGTCAAAAATTATTCCGAGGTGCAACTTGCTTATCGCCATTTGTCATGATTCTGAAGTATTCAACGTTGAACTCCAACGAAAATCGAAAATTTGGAAATGCGATTATACACGCGTGGAACTGCACTTCTTGAATTGATTTGAACTTTTTGAGTGATTGTGTGAACTCCTAGACTCAATTCCCCATGCGAACCACCCCTAACTGGGGGTTGACATTTCCCGTTCCAGGGAGCATTGATATAGGGCATGGGACCCTCAGCGAAAGTGCCTAAAACGATAGAGTTCAAGAACTAGAGATGCTACAAGGAAGATGCTTCCCAATCAGAATGCTGATGGCCAAAAGACACCCTCGTGCTTAGTCTGAGCTATTGCCTCCTATGCGAACCACCCCTGAATAGGGGTGAGATTTTCGGAAATTCATAATATCAGAACTAGGTGTGCTACATAAGAAATTCTTTCCGTTTCGAGTGCTGGTGGTCAACATTAACCCGCATGATGATTATGATAAATTTTCTCGAATGCGAACCACCCCTAATTAAGGGGTGAGATTTTCAGAAATTCATAATTTGAGAACTAACAGTGCTACATAGAAAATTCTTATCGTTTCGAGTGCTGGTGGTCAAGATCAATCCGCATGATTATTATGAGAAATTTTCTCGAATGCGAACCACCCCTAATTAAGGGGTGAGATTTTCAGAAATCCATAATTCGAGAACTAAGAGTGCTACATAAAAAATTCTTATCGTTTCGAATGCTGGTGGTCAAGGTCAATCCGCATGATTATTATCAGAAATTTTCTCGAATGCGAACCACCCCTAATTAAGGGGTGAGATTTTCAGAAATTCATAACTTGAGAACTAAGAATGCTACATAAAAAATTCTTCTCATTTCGAATGCTGGTGGTTAAGATTAACCCGCACGATTATGATGAGAAATTTTCTCGAATGCGAACCACCCCTAATTAAGGGGTGAGATTTTCAGAAATTCATAACTTGAGAATTAAGAGTGCTACATGAAAAATTCTTCTCCTTTCGAGTGCTGGTGGTCAAGATTAATCCGCAGGATTATTATGAGAAATTTTCCCAAATGCGAACCACCCCTGATTGAGGGGTAAAATTTTCAGAAAATCATATCTTCAGAACCAAGAGTGCTACATGAGCAATTCTTTCCGTTTTGAAAGTTGGTGGTCAAGATGAACCCGCAGGATTATTATGAAAAATGTTCATAAATGCGAACCACCCCTAATTAAGGGGTGAGATTTTCAGAAATTCATATTTTCAGAACTAAGAGTGCTACATAAAAAATCCTTTCCGTTTCGAGTGCTGGTGGTCAAGATTAACCCGCATGATTATTATGAGAAAGTTTCTCGAATGCGAACCACCCCTAATTAAGGGGTGAGATTTTCAGAAACTCATAACTTGAGAACTAAGAGTGCTACATAAAAAATTCTCCTCGTTTCGAGTGCTGGTGGTCATGATTAACCCGCATGATTATTATGGAAAATTTTCTCGAATGCGAACCACCCCTAATTAAGGGGTGAGATTTTCAGAAATTCATAACTTGGGAACTAAGAGTGCTACATAAAAAATACTCCTCGTTTCGAGTGCTGGTGGTCAAGATTAACCCGCATGATCATTATGAGGAATTTTCTCGAATGCGAACCACCCCTAATTAAGGGGTGAGATCTTCAGAAATTCATAACTTGAGAACTAAGAGTGCTACATAAAAAATTCTCCTCGTTTCGAGTGCTGGTGGTCAAGATCAATCCGCATGATTATTATGAGAAATTTTCTCGAATGCGAACCACCCCTAATTAAGGGGTGAGATTTTCAGAAATCCATAATTTGAGAACTAAGAGTGCTACATAAAAAATTCTTATCGTTTCGAATGCTGGTGGTCAAGGTCAATCCGCATGATTATTATCAGAAATTTTCTCGAATGCGAACCACCCCTAATTAAGGGGTGAGATTTTCAGAAATTCATAACTTGAGAACTAAGAATGCTACATAAAAAATTCTTCTCATTTCGAATGCTGGTGGTTAAGATTAACCCGCACGATTATGATGAGAAATTTTCTCGAATGCGAACCACCCCTAATTAAGGGGTGAGATTTTCAGAAATTCATAACTTGAGAATTAAGAGTGCTACATGAGAAATTCTTCTCCTTTCGAGTGCTGGTGGTCAAGATTAATCCGCAGGATTATTATGAGAAATTTTCCCAAATGCGAACCACCCCTGATTGAGGGGTAAAATTTTCAGAAAATCATATCTTCAGAACCAAGAGTGCTACATGAGCAATTCTTTCCGTTTTGAAAGTTGGTGGTCAAGATGAACCCGCAGGATTATTATGAAAAATGTTCATAAATGCGAACCACCCCTAATTAAGGGGTGAGATTTTCAGAAATTCATATTTTCAGAACTAAGAGTGCTACATAAAAAATCCTTTCCGTTTCGAGTGCTGGTGGTCAAGATTAACCCGCATGATTATTATGAGAAAGTTTCTCGAATGCGAACCACCCCTAATTAAGGGGTGAGATTTTCAGAAACTCATAACTTGAGAACTAAGAGTGCTACATAAAAAATTCTCCTCGTTTCGAGTGCTGGTGGTCATGATTAACCCGCATGATTATTATGGAAAATTTTCTCGAATGCGAACCACCCCTAATTAAGGGGTGAGATTTTCAGAAATTCATAACTTGGGAACTAAGAGTGCTACATAAAAAATACTCCTCGTTTCGAGTGCTGGTGGTCAAGATTAACCCGCATGATCATTATGAGGAATTTTCTCGAATGCGAACCACCCCTAATTAAGGGGTGAGATCTTCAGAAATTCATAACTTGAGAACTAAGAGTGCTACATAAAAAATTCTCCTCGTTTCGAGTGCTGGTGGTCAAGATCAATCCGCATGATTATTATGAGAAATTTTCTCGAATGCGAACCACCCCTAATTAAGGGGTGAGATTTTCAGAAATCCATAATTTGAGAACTAAGAGTGCTACATAAAAAATTCTTATCGTTTCGAATGCTGGTGGTCAAGGTCAATCCGCATGATTATTATCAGAAATTTTCTCGAATGCGAACCACCCCTAATTAAGGGGTGAGATTTTCAGAAATTCATAACTTGAGAACTAAGAATGCTACATAAAAAATTCTTCTCATTTCGAATGCTGGTGGTTAAGATTAACCCGCACGATTATGATGAGAAATTTTCTCGAATGCGAACCACCCCTAATTAAGGGGTGAGATTTTCAGAAATTCATAACTTGAGAATTAAGAGTGCTACATGAGAAATTCTTCTCCTTTCGAGTGCTGGTGGTCAAGATTAATCCGCAGGATTATTATGAGAAATTTTCCCAAATGCGAACCACCCCTGATTGAGGGGTAAAATTTTCAGAAAATCATATCTTCAGAACCAAGAGTGCTACATGAGCAATTCTTTCCGTTTTGAAAGTTGGTGGTCAAGATGAACCCGCAGGATTATTATGAAAAATGTTCATAAATGCGAACCACCCCTAATTAAGGGGTGAGATTTTCAGAAATTCATATTTTCAGAACTAAGAGTGCTACATAAAAAATCCTTTCCGTTTCGAGTGCTGGTGGTCAAGATTAACCCGCATGATTATTATGAGAAAGTTTCTCGAATGCGAACCACCCCTAATTAAGGGGTGAGATTTTCAGAAACTCATAACTTGAGAACTAAGAGTGCTACATAAAAAATTCTCCTCGTTTCGAGTGCTGGTGGTCATGATTAACCCGCATGATTATTATGAAAAATTTTCTCGAATGCGAACCACCCCTAATTAAGGGGTGAGATTTTCAGAAATTCATAACTTGAGAACTAAGAGTGCTACATTAGAAATTCTTTCCGTTTTGAAAGTTGGTGGTCAAGATGAACACGCAGGATTATTATGAGAAATGTTCATAAATGCGAACCACCCCTAATTAAGGGGTGAGATTTTCAGAAATTCATAATTTGAGAACTAAGAGTGCTACATAGAAAATTCTTATCGTTTCGAGTGCTGGTGGTCAAGATCAATCCGCATGATTATTATGAGAAATTTTCTCGAATGCGAACCACCCCTAATTAAGGGGTGAGATTTTCAGAAATTCATAACTTGAGAACTAAGAATGCTACATAAAAAATTCTTCTCATTCCGAATGCTGGTGGTTAAGATTAACCCGCACGATTATGATGAGAAATTTTCTCGAATGCGAACCACCCCTAATTAAGGGGTGAGATTTTCAGAAATTCATAACTTGAGAATTAAGAGTGCTACATGAAAAATTCTTCTCCTCTCGAGTGCTGGTGGTCAAGATTAATCCGCAGGATTATTATGAGAAATTTCCCCAAATGCGAACCACCCCTGATTGAGGGGTAAAATTTTCAGAAAATCATATCTTCAGAACCAAGAGTGCTACATGAGCAATTCTTCCCGTTTTGAAAGTTGGTGGTCAAGATGAACCCGCAGGATTATTATGAAAAATGTTCATAAATGCGAACCACCCCTAATTGAGGGGTGAGATTTTCAGAAATTCATATTTTCAGAACTAAGAGTGCTACATAAAAAATCCTTTCCGTTTCGAGTGCTGGTGGTCAAGATTAACCCGCATGATTATTATGAGAAAGTTTCTCGAATGCGAACCACCCCTAATTAAGGGGTGAGATTTTCAGAAACTCATAACTTGAGAACTAAGAGTGCTACATAAAAAATTCTCCTCGTTTCGAGTGCTGGTGGTCATGATTAACCCGCATGATTATTATGAAAAATTTTCTCGAATGCGAACCACCCCTAATTAAGGGGTGAGATTTTCAGAAATTCATAACTTGAGAACTAAGAGTGCTACATAAAAAATACTCCTCGTTTCGAGTGCTGGTAGTCAAGATTAACCCGCATGATCATTATGAGGAATTTTCTCGAATGCGAACCACCCCTAATTAAGGGGTGAGATCTTCAGAAATTCATAACTTGAGAACTAAGAGTGCTACATAAAAAATTCTCCTCGTTTCGAGTGCTGGTGGTCATGATTAACCCGCATGATTATTATGAAAAATTTTCTCGAATGCGAACCACCCCTAATTAAGGGGTGAGATTTTCAGAAATTCATAACTTGGGAACTAAGAGTGCTACATAAAAAATACTCCTCGTTTCGAGTGCTGGTGGTCAAGATTAACCCGCATGATCATTATGAGGAATTTTCTCGAATGCGAACCACCCCTAATTAAGGGGTGAGATCTTCAGAAATTCATAATTTGAGAACTAAGAGTGCTACATAAAAAATTCTTATCGTTTCGAATGCTGGTGGTCAAGGTCAATCCGCATGATTATTATCAGAAATTTTCTCGAATGCGAACCACCCCTAATTAAGGGGTGAGATTTTCAGAAATTCATAACTTGAGAACTAAGAATGCTACATAAAAAATTCTTCTCATTTCGAATGCTGGTGGTTAAGATTAACCCGCACGATTATGATGAGAAATTTTCTCGAATGCGAACCACCCCTAATTAAGGGGTGAGATTTTCAGAAATTCATAACTTGAGAATTAAGAGTGCTACATGAGAAATTCTCCTCGTTTCGAGTGCTGGTGGTCATGATTAACCCGCATGATTATTATGAAAAATTTTCTCGAATGCGAACCACCCCTAATTAAGGGGTGAGATTTTCAGAAATTCATAACTTGAGAACTAAGAGTGCTACATAAAAAATACTCCTCGTTTCGAGTGCTGGTGGTCAAGATTAACCCGCATGATCATTATGAGGAATTTTCTCGAATGCGAACCACCCCTAATAAGGGGTGAGATCTTCAGAAATTCATAACTTGAGAACTAAGAGTGCTACATAAAAAATTCTTCTCGTTTCGAGTGCTGGTGGTCAAGATTAATCCGCACGATTATTATGAGAAATTTTCCCGAATGCAAACCACCCCTAATTGAGGGGTAAGATTTTGAGAAGTTCATATCTTCAGAACCATGAGTGCTACATTAGAAATTCTTTCCGTTTTGAAAGTTGGTGGTCAAGATGAACCCGCAGGATTATTATGAGAAATGTTCATAAATGCGAACCACCCCTAATTAAGGGGTGAGATTTTCAGAAATTTATATTTTCAGAACTAAGAGTGCTACTTGAGACATTCTTACCGTTCTGAGTACTGGCGGCCGAGATACACCTGCATGATTATTACAAAGAATTACCTGCAATGCGAACCACCCATAAATACGACTTGAGATTCTGGCAAGTCATAATTCCAGAACTAAGAGCGCTCTATAAAAAATTCTTCTCGTTTCGAGTGCTGGTAGCCAAGAGACACACTCGTGATTATTATGAGGAATTACGTTCAATGCGAACCACCCCTAAATCAGGGGTGAGAATTCCGAAAATGTATAGTTTCAGAACTAAATGTGCTATCTGGAAAACTCTCACCATCTTCAGTGCTGGTGGTCAAGATCAACCCGCATCTTCTATCTCAAACTTACTCTCAGTCGGAGAAATTTTTTGGATTATGTTCAAAAAAGTTATTTTCGAGTGACCCGAGTGCCTGCATGAGGTTCTGAAGGTTCAGCATTCTTCCCACTGAAACATTCAATTCAATCTAATGGCGTCTGGTGTGGAGCTTAACTAAGCGTTTTTGTAAGAGTCAATTGCAAATCTAGTAAAGCGAAAGCCGTTTCCATAAAAATGCATCCTGTTGATCAATGATTCGCTTCATCCATTTCCAATAAATATTTAAGTCACTGAACATGTGTTATTTATATTTCAAAATATCTTTTACATAATTTACAAATGAATGGTTGCGATAAGTCTAGATTTGCCGCAATTTTCTTCTTCGCTTCTCTGTACATTTTTGCATCCTGGTAAGATGCTTTACACGGAATATCGGGACCTTCAAGATCACTATCCATGTGTGATTCACAAATACAATGGCAATGGCTTATCCCATGACATATGATACATACGACACCTTTCTTATCAACTAAGAGACCGCAATGTATACATCGCTCAGAGAGATTTTCTGATGCTGATAATATTCGGTCACCAAGCTCTCTCCGACTAGCTTCGATGTCAAATTGTCTGCGCAATGCTTTTTTCAGTGCAAGATCTTCTGCATAGCATGTCAAGAAAATTCCGCAACTTGACGAGTCCAACGGATCTTGATAGGCTCTCAGATCTTCCATTTTGTCGAAGGTCCAATCCACCTGAGCTAGCTCATGAAATGATGAATCCACATGGCATTTCGCTAGGAACTCTTTGAATTTGCGACATGCTCTTTCCTCATCCGAGCCATCCTTGTAAGGATCGAGCAGATAGAACTTTTTAGCAGGGATATTTATGTATATCAAACGCCAGTGAAGATTGAAGGTGTAGCCCATGATGATGCGATCCTTCACATTTTTGAGGCTAAGTAATTTCCACCTCGTTGGAAAACGATGTCTCCCATCAGACCCTTCGCCCACTATTCGATGTGAATCGATTGTGCCTATATGAGTGACGTCATCACACTGGTCGGCAATATTTGCGAGAGCGTAATCAATTACATCTCCTGATAACCAGCCATTCTTGCTCATCAACTTTGAGAAATCTCTGGCCGACACAGAAAATTCATTGTTTACTGCACTGTTATGTGATGAATATCGAGCAACATTTACCATTCGTGATCTGCTCGACGAATAAAATGTAGGATCTGTCACGAGTCCGTTTATATATTTAGGGAGATCCTCGTACAGCTCTCGGTGCCGTTCATTTGGGTCTATACTACAATTCTTGCTCCCCACACTAGAATCTACCCGAGAAGGAATATCACGATTTTCTTCCATTTTCCTATGCAAGATAGATGTCAAATCGTCAGAGCTATCGCTCGATCCTCCACATGAATATATCGATTCCTCCTGAACTGTGAGTTCCGTTTCCGCGTGCTGATGTGCCTTGGTTTTTCTGCCCTCCAATTTTTCAGAATCGTCAACTTTCTCAGTCTTGATCTTAGGTACTTCATCTTTTTTGGTATTCTTCGCACTATGTCGTGACCTCAACGCTGGTTTTGGCTCCTTTGTTTTGGCCTGCGACTTTTCATCTTCAATGTCAGCTTCATCAGAATCAGAGGTATCCTCTGCTTGTTTCCTAATTCGAAAACCTTGCGAGTAGCCTGGCCCTTTAGCCTTTTTCTTCTTTCGTTTGAATCCTTCCTGAGATACAGGGTTGCACTGTTCTTCTGGATAGTGCGGTTTCTGTCGAGAATTGCTTGTCCCGGCCAATGGCACTCCTAAGTGAATCCTGCCGATTGTTCGATTGTGGTCTCTCTCCAGAGCTCGCACGACGTCCCCAACTGAGGCATTGCTGTTATCCATCAGGACCTTCTTCTTCATGACTCTGTGCCACGCTTCTATGTACGCTTGCGTCATACGAGATATGTTCATATCCATTTTTTTCAACACCAAACTACTCCAGAGGCACACGTAAGGCATCCACCGCCGTAACATGTGGTCTAAGAATTTTGGGTTATAATGAATGTTCGTGACAGGCTCATTTTCGGGTGAATCTTTACGTTTTAACAGATAATCAGGCGTTTTATGAGCCAATTTACTGAAGACTTGGTAAAAGGGAGAGCTCACGTATAATGCGTCGCTGTCATTTTCCTTGTATCGGATTTCCTCTTCAATGCTTTCAGACTGGAGATTTACAATGTCTCCTAGTTTCGCGAACTCTTGTTTGTCTAGTTCCTTGACTATATGTTGGAGACTTTCTCTAGCAAGAGCCATACTGCGAGCACACAGGAATGTGCAGAAATGCTGGAATATATTCTGCATTTTCTTCCAGTCTCGAGTCAACGCTATCACAGACATGCATTCCAAGAGGGTTTTCTTGAGCTCCTTACCTCCTTCTGATTTATACACAGGAAAATTCTTGTCTATTGATCTTGAAACAAGGTGCATGAAATGAGCGTAACAGATATATAATATTACGATTGCTAGCGGAAAAGGTATTCCGTTATCGATGCAATGGAATACCAAACGGAGGTAGCTACGGATGTCCATATCGTTCCAGGCTTTGAGCAGCGCATGGAGTTCTACCCACGACCAGTCTATAATAATAATATCAAACAGTGGCATTTTTACGCCAGGAATACTGCTGCGTTCGATGTTAGCTCGAACGTTTGACAACCAATTCGAAATTGAAGGCGTACTATGATCGCACGTGATCAATTCTGCTATTCTGACTAGCTCATCGTCATGTCTGTACACAAGAGTATATATCATTATAAGCTTGCCGACGAAATCTTGGGGTTCCTTGCAGATATTAGCCGTGGCGTCCATATGGCCCACTTTCTTCTTGCGTCCACGAGTTGTCTCCAATGCAGAATCTGTATACATTTCCACCCTTAACGGGATACCAACATGCTGCACATACCTGCCTGTCTTCATCTTCGAGTGCTCGACTCCCAGCTGGATTAAATCCGACAGGTGCGTCGATTGTAAGGTCAAACGCCCAGTCATGTTCTGTTCTGATTTGACTCTATACGCAACATTCCTGTTTCGCAAATCGAGCATGTGACCATCTGATATTACATCGATTCGATCTAGGTGTTTTTCAGCTTGATCATTCTCAACCTCACGAACGCTGCGTTGGCTTAAAGTGTGTATCAGCTTTGTTCGCACCGAACCTC
Source organism: Eretmocerus hayati (assembly GCA_029851415.1). Classification (NCBI taxonomy): domain Eukaryota; kingdom Metazoa; phylum Arthropoda; class Insecta; order Hymenoptera; family Aphelinidae; genus Eretmocerus; species Eretmocerus hayati. The sequence goes on from CM056741.1 coordinate 160,624,261, forward strand.
TTACTTGCTTGAAATGTAATTTTTCTCCAGCTGCAATGCTTCTGTGATGAAATTTGATTGGCCCGGTACTCGAAATGACTAAGGTCACATTTGGGTCATCTAACCGTTCAAATTTGAATTTGAAACGTTGCTCGTGATTGACAAATCCACATCGCGCGTAAGCGACGATGCTGTTTCGATTTTCACGAACTCTCCCATATGGGCTCAGGAAACACGTACAGCCTATGGTTTCTACCACTATCTTTTCGTACGCAAATTTTATCAGCTCAGGACACCACGTGTCTTCTCTTGGATTCACAGTACTTGGCGCTCTTAAATCTGCACGAAGAATTTCATAGGCTCCCAGATTGACTGAAAAAACTGCACCTGGTTTCGATTTGCGTTTTTTTTTCTTTTTTGATTTCTTCTTCAATTTTCTGCCGTTGTTGCGTCCGAGCTTCTTCCTGGTTTTTTTAGCCACACCATCACTAAGCTCGTCGCTCTTGTCACTACTTCTTCCTTTGCTGCTATTGACATCGCATCGTTCCTCTTCATCGGTGCTATCTGATGACATGGCTTCAGATTCAGATGATGATGAAGAATGGCTACTTTTTGATGAACTCTCTTCGTAAGAGCTTGAGCTTCCTCTATCCAACTCCCCAAACTCAAAAACATCTTCTCCGTGCTGCTGACGAGCATAACACGGAATCCCGGTATCACGAAGTCTTCTGTTGATGTCATCGTTTATCTTTTCTCGTAACTGTGTTCCAGTGATCTGACTCAGAATAGAGGATTGCATATAGACTTCGGAGGTCAAAGTTTCATTTCTCGCTGGGGATGCAGGCTGAGATTTTTGGTGCTGCGGAATCTCTGGATCGCTGAAGTTGCCTTGTGTCTCGCGCGCATCAAGCTCAGTGTGTGCAGAGGGATTTTTGCTGGGAAGCGTATCATTTGGGCCGTTACCCTCAAGATTCTTCCGAGTGTCTGCCTCGTCGAGCACACGTGAAACTGGTAACTCCTCTGCTTCATTTTGACTGGAGAGTTCCACGTTCGTCGGGCATTCTTCAGTTTCACATAGTTTTCTCCGAGCGCCCGAATCTGCAGATCCATCTGAATGTGCATCATCGAAGTTTTGGTCCGTAGTTATCTCCTGTTGAGAATCAGGCGTGTTTCATAAACTTTATCGCTAAATTCACCCATTTCACGCAAAATATTAATTCTACCCGACATAAACCTATGAAATAGGGTCATGTATCAGATTTTTGTCTCAGCTTTTATATTTAGTTGTACGGTGCAAAATATATGAGAATTTCTCATATTCGGAAAGAGTAGAAAAATATCCGAATCAAGTCCACAAAATCGACTAGCCTGTCCCGAGTTCGTTCGAATACCGCAAATATTATTCAGAAATCTCTACTCAGATTCTAGAAATTTTACTTTATTGGGAATAAAGTCCAACATTTTCATCTGCAGATAGTTCAAAAGTATGGAGTAAAGAACGATGTAGATAACTGGAACATTTTTGAGTGACCACATTGGGAGTAGAAAGTTTAGATTATTTACCATACATCGAACGGAGAAGCTGATTAACAATTTTTAGATGGACAGTTTTTCGTAGGCTTATTTCGCGTGTCATCGCTCGAAAGTCAATTGGCAAACAACTGTACTTACCGAAATTAAGCGTGAATCCGTCGTCTCGAATTCAGCGGTCTGCCCACTTGTGATAGCGCTCTTATCCTCCAATAGCTCCAGCCAATGACCAAATTTTGCATCGCCAATGAAGAGAATATTGAGGAGTTCGGATTTTGATTCTGAAGGCGACTTTAATGAGCCTGCCTGGATTATTCTCTTTGTGAATTCTTCTTCACAAAATACCCTGACAGGAACATTGTACATTCTGACAAACATGCTCAATTCAAAGTCAGTGCCGTATTCTCCTCGAGCACCCATCACATGCTTGTACTGTTCAGCATTTTCATAAAATCGAACAACACTCATGGCTCGGAGTTGATCAACTAGCTCGTTCCAATGGGAACACACAAATTCAACAATCCTTGATCTCATTTCGAAATGCTGTCCTTCAAAGCCGAATATATGGTTTGAGAAGACTCGGAAGAGACAGTCGCCTCTTCCTTTATTATCTCTCTTCTTGAAACGACGTATCAATCTACCACCCCGCATTAGATAAACAAAATTGCCTTTGGTACAAAAAATGTTTGAATCCGACGCTGTAGCCTGTTCGGAATAAACATGATTTTCAAATGCGATCCCTGCAATTTATAAAACAGTAAGAAAAACTAACACTCACCGTGGAAACGGTTCCCGCTTTGGACGTCTGGTTATTTTGGACCGGGGATTTGGATCCGGTATTTTCCTTGCTTTCAACTCCGTCAACTTTTTTTTCACCAATGAAACAATGGCGATCTGCGTGGGAGCTGCCAACACCACTGCTGCTGGCTGTCATCTTGATTCTACTCTCATTGGTCACCTGTAGTATAATAGCAATGGAATCAGTACCAAACTGAAAAGTTATTCAGATTGGCGGAAAATTCTTGGAGCTCAGAAACGACTCAAGCTCTACTCACCAGAGAAATATTTTGATCGCGGGTTGAGTTATTTTCATCCAATGACAAATTTGGGCACTTGGGCTGAATTCGAGAGTAATTTCTAGTTGTCATTCTTGTGACCACCATTTGATTGTCATCTGTTTTGACACGACGGATAGGCTTTTCGTCATTCACTTTGTTGCCCTTGTTTTTTGAATTCACGAGATTAATGACACCGAGTGTCGAATTGTTACTATTTGAACGCTTCACCTACAATATCAAGGTGATGATAGATTAATCGGTTCAATCGTGACGCGAAACGTCATGAAACCCACCTGCTGTTCTGGGAGCAATTTCTTCTCCTTCCGTACCAAATCTTCATTAGTATCTTCATCTTTCCCTAGTTTTTGTAATTTCTCCACTGTTGATGTAGTTTCCTTCAACTTTTCTCCCACCATGTGCTTCAAGTCGGTATTATTCCATCGATAGATGACCCATGATTGTTGCTCTTTACTTTGCGCCCAGCTCAAAGTTTTAGCAATCTGCCAATTCAGAAAACAACACTCGTATGTTAATCTACATTCATTCACCAAAGTAAATAAAATCGATTAAATAATCACATATTTCAGTTCACTCATGGTTCCATCAGCACTTTTATCGCGTATATATTCTCGAAACAGACCTCAAAATTCGCGACGTTGATAATCACATAATCCATCTGCGGGCGTTGTTGGCTATATTGCTGTAGGTGCTCGAGGCAATGATCATACAAGGGAATCATCGATCTGACTCGAGAGTAGCGTATCCACACAAAGCGAAACAACCCATAGTAACTTCAAATCGCTCCAAAATAGCGTTTGAGTGAGTTCAAAAAATGTTATGCAATGTTTTCATGATTTTTTTCGAGCTGTTGAATGAACGGTGTTTTTTTTTCTCTAGAGGAGTCGAATATTTCCAACAACAGACAGTGAAAAACCAGCCAAAGAAAACGCTTAGTGTTGCTAATCTGTGCGTCGATTGAAATATATCATCCTAACGATATATTCCAAGCTTGTAGAGTTCTTCTTGGGCTTGTTTTCTTCTGAACTGCAAGGATTTCAGAGAAGTCTCAACTACGAGGATCGCGATAAATTTATCATTTAATGTAGGTGAAATTGAACTGCCTAAATCACTCATGACAATCATTCAAATGTCTTGTTTTTCTGTATAGTATGTGAATGAAATCATGTTTTTTGTTGAATATCCAAGAATACTCATGAATGAGAACGAGAATGTATTCTTCATCACAAAAAGAGGAAAAAAAACAATCTCAATAGGTATCCTCAATCTCGGCACAGAATTTTTGGGAATAGGTTGAACGTAAGTTGACGGTATTGATAAGATGGACGCTTCATGACGGAGATCAGCCTTGAACCCTTGTAGGAATAATCACTCATCTGTGTAAAATATTAGTTCCGCAAGTCTTTCCATTTTAATGACATCGAAAAGGTGACGTTCTTGCAAAAGCGTGGGAGGTGATCACAGTGTCTCAAATTGAGTCTTTTTGGGCAATGTTTGAATGCAGGGAAAAAAGAATATCGCGTACATAAGCACACGCCGAAAGAACTGTTCATTTTACTTCATTTCCTACGTAAGTGAATTTGTGAACGAATCATCAAGGTTCCGACAGGCTAGGGATTCTGACATATATGTGAGATGACATATATATGAGAGATCCTATAGGATCTCTCTTGTTGCGGGAAAGCATTTGGACTATAGGCCAGTGATTCTAGCTCAAAATCGATCCGCTCTCGACATGACTGCTAAAGGATAAATTAATTTTTTTTGCGCGCGGAATACCCTAGTGAACAACCCCCCCCCCCCCCCCATAAAATGGAACAACTCGAGGGCAGTGGAAAGAATTACAACAACCAAAAAGTGAAAAAGTTTGAAGGTCGCCGGGTGACACTCGGTGATCCATAAATATTTTGACCCGTTGAATCAGATTTTCGATGCTGCAAAATCGCCCGAGTGGTGTATGAATTTTTAGTGACAAATTTTTATAAACAAATAAAAAAGTTGATAAATGGTTAGGAAACATTTTTTTCATGCTTTTTGGGAAATTTTGCGTCGAGAAGGTCTCTTGGCATTTTTCATGAAAATGCGTAGTTTGACCGCGAAAAATTCCCAAAGTTTTAAAAAAGTCGATTTTTGCAATTTTCAGATTGTTACTGCTCGGTTGCAAATTAAAATTTTTTAACGTACCGCGGCTTAAATTACTCCTCATAGCCTCCCAAATCAGTAGGTATGATAGATCTGGCGGAAAACTGCTCACCTTGTGTGCAACTTGAGCGAGAACGACCTCATGTTGCCGATACACTTTCCCATCATCTACTCAACACTGATAACGCCTGACATATGTAACAACGAGAGATTCTCGAGAAGTTGTTGAACGATTTCTAAGTTTGACGCACTGCATCTCATTCTGGTCCAAAATACATGAGAATCACCAAGTTTTACCCGGCGATCTCCAAATACCAGAGCAAAGCTGTGCCCGCATGGATTAGTGTTGAGTAAATGATGGAAAAATGTATAGGAAACATGGGGTCGTTCTCGCTCACGTTGCACACAAGGTAAGCAATTTTCCGCCAGATTCATCATCCCTACTGATTAAAGAGACTTCAGAGAGTCATAATTTAAGCCATGGTGCGTTAAAAAATTTTAATTTGCAACCGAGCAGCAACAATCTGAAAACTGCAAAAATCGACTTTTCTCAAACTTTGGGAATTTTTCGCGGAAAAACTACGCATTTTCATGAAA